>OZ018335.1:71416572-71659072 GCA_963969495.1 Ceratothoa steindachneri | reverse complement strand
CCGAGCGATGTATTGCAACCAACTCGGCCGTGAAGATAGACGCTGCGCTTGACTTAAAACAGCGATGATACAGCGTGTATCCGTCTGCACTGACACGGTTCCAGCGTGACACGAAGTGTGCTCTAAAAAGGCCGAACACAATACTCCCGGCGCTGTGGAAGCTTTGGGAGGAGAGGTGTGGCGACAAATGGTCAAAGGTGGTGCCCTCCATAGTGGCATTCTGGGAACAACCAGAGGCACCACCGGCCCGAGAACTACACAGAGCTCTATAAGGAGTTTATTAAACCCAAACCCGAAGTGCTTAGGATATGAGTAGCCTCTCTTGAGGGCATAGGCACCGTCGAGATCGGCCGTGGATGCAGTGAGAGCCGTTGGTGACTGAGGGAGGCGCTGTCAATGATATGCAATGCTCTTGTGCCATATGCAGTAAAGCAGCACCAAAGCTTGAGATAACCTTCTCTGTGCTTTACGGTTGGGATGGTGTGCCTAGAATCAGGCGCAGATCTATGAGGGGGTAAGGGGATGAAGCCAACCCTCCCCCAAATTTCAGTGCCGTGTATGTTTATATATATATATATATATATATATATATATATATATATATATATATATATATATATATATATATATATATATATGTATATATATATGTTTATATATATATGTATATATATATATATATATATATATATATATATATATATATATATATATATATATATATATATATATATATATAACTTTTTAAACCGTTGCGATCGAATGTATCTTATATGATACATGTATAAAATACAGGTAAATCTCAAAAGTAATTATTAAATTCAGTATTATACCTTAGCTGACGTCAAAACACTACAATTTATGAACAATTGACAAATATATTTCAGCAAATCAACATGCACATTTCAGGTTTTGTACACTTGAGTACACATATTTCAAAGGTGGAAAAAGGTTTTTTGAGAACTATTTATAACACCTACTTGTTTTAGCTTAAAATTTAATTTTTTTTAAATTTTCGAGCCAGAAAGATATACACCATCAGAGTTGTTGGTTTGTTGTTATAAGTGCTTCTAAATACATTAGAACTGAGTTTAAACTGAAGGATAATGACAAACAAGTAAGGGCTTCAACTTTTATTATCTACTGATATATTGTCAACTGATACATTAAAATAATGCTTTGTCTCAAACGATGGCACGAAGTCACTGGATTTTAGTACCGCCAGAATGTAACCATCTCTTGTTTTTTTCCCATAAACTTTACTAGAAGCTTCCGTCACCATTCGCACACACCGCTCCACACCTTGAGAATGGCATGGAATGTCAATATAGAGTGTCTCATCGACAATATTTGCAGGTTCGCATTAGATAGATGCATTGTAAGTGGTGGCTGAAACCTCCACTCCTCTTCCAGGGGAAGTAGATCTGTTAGGTTCTTAGCAGTCTTATCTATTTTTGGTGGCCTGAAATCACGTATCTCTTCCTCATACACAGCAACTTGTCGGATCTTCTTGATTCTGTCAATTGCTAATTTCCTGTTCTTCTGATCAACGTCTTCTAGCATTGCCGAAAGGACGTTCTCAGGATGGGCCCAGTAGGAATTCCTTTGGATTGTTTGCCATGCTATGACTTTACTTGCAGGTTGGAGTATTTGGGGAAGATTGATCTGTTCCCGGAGATGTTTAGATCCCTCGATGCATTACGGAGAGAATTTGATGTGAAACCAGATGCAGATGGGCCCATAATGACACACGAAAAACTCTGTCAGGACATATAAGTCATTATTAGGTTTTTCTGTTGCCACATAAAGTCGACATATTCTGCTGGCAGTGGTGAGCCATTTTGCATGAGATATTGGTCCTGGTTTCATAAGTAGAAGATCATCGACAATTACACCACTTCTAATATCACTGGAAGAGGAACTCCTTTAGCAATACATTGAAAGCCATTTGGTGATACTGGTAGAGTTTCACAGGTGATTAAGGCTTTACTAAGTGGTCCTTTCCATTGAGTTCCACTTTCTGTCGCACCAATATATTTCCTGCACAGGTTCCTCAAAGGAAGCTCATTTAGATGCGAGCTGCAGATGATCCACTGTAAAGGATGAAGTAATTGACATTCCAGCCCTCTTATGGCTCCATTCTTGTAGCCAGTATTAGTTGTTGTGTTGTCAGCTCCCGCAGCCTTTATCTCATATTTAATATCATTTCTAACAAGCCATTTCATCAGTCCGTCTACAATACATGCACCTGTTCTTCGTTCAATAGTTAGATTATCTAAATAGAAAGTAGCAGGTTCTCCTACAAGCACATAGTTATCTTGATTTTTTTTGCTTCATACCATATGTTCCCATTCTTCTTTTAAGTTAGTGTTTTGTCTCTTCTCCCATAAAAAACTAATTTTCTTATCTCACAATCATTCAGATTTGGTGAAATTCCTCCTTAACTTCTGCCGTGGCCTCCAGACTTTGTGATGGTCAATTACATGGGGACGGTCTTCTGAATTTATAATACCATAGTCTAATAGGGTTGCACTACTAATAGCAGCAGCAGCAGCAGCTCTATTTGACGCGGAGTACCGATCTGCTTCCATGGCAATTGTTGGTATTGGTATGATGTTTTCTGTACTCGCAAAAACTTTCTTCCATTCATCATTAGAAATGTCAGAAGATGAGGTTTCTTCACCCAAGGCTTCGTCTGAAATTGTAGTTTCATCTTTGTGACTTTCTTCTTCTCTTCTTTCCTGAATTAGTTCTTCTCTGATTTTCATTCTTTTAATAATTTGACGTTTTTACATCCCCTCCTCCAATTTTCATGTGACTCCCAGTTCTTTGGTCAATAGGAAATTCATGCTCTCGACGTGGCACTTTCATGTTCTTTTCACACTTGCAACCAAGAGATCAGCACACTACTATATCAAAAAGTTGACCCAATTCATCAATGGGTCAACATTTTGATGTAGCAGGCTGCCAGTGTGCTGATCTCTCGGACTACAAGTGTGAAAAGAACATGAAAGTGCCACGTCGAGAGCATGAATTTCTTAAAGATTCATTCCTTGTTTTGATACCAGACACTTCTTCCACCAGTTGGAGAAAATGGTTTTAACATTCTTGATCGACTGAACTGGAATACTCGCTTTTTTCCAAATCTCAGTAAGGGCCTCGGATACTTCAGGAATAACATCCTTGTTCTTCTTGTATTTATTGTCTTTTACATACTGAATATATCTTCCCAACTGTTGTTTTGTTGGCAGTTCATAATGAGAAAGTTCTGGAAGTGGAGAGCCAAAGACACTGAGACTTGTTGATGTTCTATTTCTTTTACTCATCTTAGCCCTGAAAATGAATAATAGAAAGATCTGTTAGTATAAAATAGAAATAATACATGCGATGAGTGAATCTATAACATACATTTAAAAAGGTGAAGCCATATCCCTACATAGTAAATACTATGTAAATATCTCGTAAATTCGTCATACATCGATTAATTCATACGTAAGTTCCCTCCGAGTAGTTTACAAACAAGGAATTCCTCAATCTAAAATTGTCTAAACCTTAGATACAGAAGGAGTTAAAGTGAAAATTTTCTTTTTGTATCAAAATTACCCATTTCTAGCTCCAGAGATGAGAACTATAATAACTGAATACAACCGTCCTCACCCTATAGAAAAGATAATTTTTAAGCAAAATTTGGCCTCCAAAAGGGGGTGTTACAATTTTTTCCTATTTTTTTCGTCTTCATTTCCAAATTTTGGATGGTCTGCTCTACAAAACCTGAAATGTGCCTTAAAATTTGTTGCCACACTATGCCCTCGTGCTCACTCCTGTATGAGATACTATTATTTATTATCAATGCCGTGTAAGATAATCATAATTAATGGTTAATACCCTTTTCTCAGATTGCTCAGAGGGAGGAATTCAGTTTAGCCCCTCCCTTCCCCAAATTTTTATCTTGGATCCGCCACTGCTTGGAACCATAAACAGTTCCTTCTCCCCTCAAAACATGACGAGCATTATTTTGGCCGGAAAATTATATTTATCTGCCGAATGCTAAGAAAAATGTGAAATGCACTTTTATCAGATTTAGTGTAGCTTCACAATTATTTATAAATTTATTATATGCAAAAGGCTAAAATTGTTTTAGCATGCAGCCGTTAAGTCTCATATGATCATATAATCTTGTTCCAAAATTCCGTTTACTTTTCAGGATTTGTTACGTGATTTTTATTAAAAAATGGAGTTTTTTTGCGGGAGTAAAAGAATCTATATCATTACGATGAAGTTCTCTACTAATCGTTATTTTACTCACTTTAGTCCCTAACGATCCCAGATCGTTTTGTAGATCTTCCATTATAACCATTGATTATTCTTTAGCTTTAGAAGCATGTAATGTTGAGACCGATCGTTAATCTTGCGAGGAGAACCGTCTCTAGGCAAGTTGGTGATTCTATACTCTCGATGCTTTCCAATTATTGAGCCTACAGTTGCATAAGGCGCTTGAACTCGCCCAGAAATAGTCCTACACGATAATCCATCTAAATGAAGTTTAATTATTTACTGTCAAATAGCTTGAAGACCTTCTCTGATCTTCGGTATTGCTCAAAGCAAACGTCCTTCTTCTATGGAATCTTATCAATGAATGACGGCGTACATCAATTTTGTTTCTAGAAATTTCTCTAATCTTCAATCTTACCCTTTTAATGGATTTTTTTTTGTTTAATAACAAGATTCTCGCATGTTATTAGAGTGATTGAATACTTTAGTCCCCTGCTAAATTTATTAGCAAATGTTGGTGTTACAAATAAAATTATTCTTATGTGTATTTCTTCTCTTATATATATGTTTAATGAGTTTCGAATTAGTTTTATAATCACACGAAAGCACGAAATATTTCAGAAATATTGAAAATTTAAGTGCGTCTCTTTTTTCTGGAACATGTTGATGTAATGGTAAACAGTTAACTGCGTTGGATAGCATACAAATTATAGTTTTCGTTGAGAAAAAGTTGGCTGACATGGAGGAATGGAAGCTATCTGAATATTGGAAAAGAGTTATCTGCATCATGATGATTCGTGCCTGATATCAAAATACCGACATAATGAATGACGCTCAATGCTCTTTTAAAACTAAATGCTGTAAGACATGACATCGGCAGTTGAAGCTGAGACTACGAAGCCGTGGACAGCAGAAAAGAGCATAACAGGCGTTCTGACTGCGTCCACACGCCAAAATTCATCCAGCAACTGCAGGATAAGGTGATGGAAGACCCGAGCAAGGGAATCTGCACTTTGGCGAGAGATTCGTGTTGGAGTCACCACCATAAAGCTGGCGTTGAATAAGAATCTTCGCTACCACTCGTACAAGAAGTGCAAAGAGCAAATCTTGACAACCAAGGCCAAGGAGAACCGCTTGGCTAAGGCAACGAAGCTCCTGAACAAGCTGAAGCATTCCGTTTGAGCTGGGGACGATCTGGTTCTTATCAGAAGCTTCTTATTATTTGCACAACACGTAAAACAACAGGTGGTTCGTTTATAACCCATGCCGCGTTCTCCATATTATGAATACCAAGTTCCCCCAAACTGTAATTGCTTGTGGGTGTGTCTCAAGGATTGGTGACGCCATGCTTCCCCACATGCTTGAGCAGGGTCTTAGGCTCAATTCAGACGGTTAGGTGGAATTGCTGGTGATTGTGGTCAAACCATGGCTGAGAGGGTTGCTGCTGGAAGGATATATATATATATATATATATATATATATATATATATATATATATATATATATATATATATATATTAGAGAGAGAGAGAGAGGTAGAGATTGTATATCAGAGAGAGTTAGAGATAGATCTATTTCTAATGCTTTTCTTTTTTATAATTCTCAAAATGGATTCATGTTTAATGAAGGCTGATTATGACTTTAACATAATTATTACATTAATTCTGAGCTAAAAAGAACCAAATAATATTTTACTTCCCCAAGAAGAAAAATCACCGCGTGTCAACATTCTACTGCCCTAACTGTTGAGAACTCGGTTCAATTCGATAATTTTTTCATCACTTTTTCTCTTCTTCACTTTCTTTAAGGAGGTTTGTTCGTATTTATTGAGGTCGGTGGCCTTGCCCTCGTAGGTGACCGCCAAAAGAGTTCGCCTCGATGAAAAAAAAAATTGTATCTTTGAGGACTTATGCTATCCGTACAAAGGCTAATGTGAGTTTGTATTTTAGCATCAACATTGGACATTTTTTATTTGTTCAAATTTATTGTCTATCTTTCTTTTCCTCGAGTAAATATTTTCTTTTTAAATGGAAATGCACCCGTTAGTTGCACAATTTTTCGTTCATTTACTAAAGGAAAAAAAATCCTCTTTTTAAGTCCCTCTTACGAATTAAGTCGTAAGAGGTTGGAGGAGAGGGTGTTTATGGAGAAAAGGTAGTGTAATCCGATGAGGAATTATTATTACAAATATATCTATTACTATCATTATTAAACTCTCTATACTACTCCCTTGCAGCTCCTGTCTGTCTCAACCCGTTCTCCGAATTCGGAGACGGCAGATCTTCCGAACGCGTTGCCCGACTCGGAGCCGACAGTGACTAGGACTAGTGAAGGACAACGGAAGCTCCTCTACAAAGTGAACGACTGCCCACCCTGGTACTTGTGCCTGACCCTCGGAATGCAAGTGAGAAGAACCTAGAAATAATTAATAATTGCCCCAAATTAACAGCGTGTTTGTTAAGTGTGATAAACTCTTAAATTATTCAAATTTGAAATGTAGTTAAATTTATCAATTTTAACAAGCAATGTTATTTACTAAGAACATTACCGGTTAATTCGAATAATTTGCCTATGATTATCACAGTAATTTATACATAATTACCTACAATTATCTATAATTTTACAATTAATTACATTTAGTTCAACGTAAAAAAAGCTAGAGTATGTATGTTCCTCCATTGGATTAGTGTTAATGTATATGAGCGCGTGAGGATAGGCGCAGAAAAGTGGCGCACACTTCTGATTCCTGGAACCTCATCAACATGGACAGCAACCATCCATCTTTCAAAATTGAAGTTAGGAATAAAGTTAAAAAATGTCGGAAGCTATACAGAAAAAGGTATCACATAAAATAAAGTATTTGTAGGGTTTATAATTCTTATATAAAGGACCTCATTGGGATATTGTGCTCAGACTTGGTTACCCCATCTGGCGCGAGGCTTAATTAGGATTGAAAAGGTTCATCGTAGGCCTATTAAGCTTATCTCTCGAGTCCAGTAGGCTAGGATATTTTTTTTCATAGCGCCCATCCGGCGACTGCCATCAAGGGCCTACATAATTCGTTGTAATAAATTTTATCCGATTGTTAGAGGCTATTTAAAAAAAACCCACATACATTAGATAAAAAAAATACAAAAAACAAAACAAAAACAAACAAACAAAACACGCAAAACAAAAGCAAGAATAAAAAGGAGGCCCGCCTTCCACCGGAAGTGAAGCACGCGACCAACACCAAATAGAGTCAAATAAAATGGAGGAGGCTCGTTGCTCGAGGAAGTTAATGTGTCCACAAGTCTGGGTGCACGAACTCTTCCCGAACTTGGGGCCATCCGTAAAAACTGGCACTATTCAAGCGTGTCACGGAGTGTGCTCCCAAAAAGTCGAATGTATTATTCCCGATGCTGTGAAGCTCTGGATTCAGAGGCTTGGTAACAAATAGTAAAATCTGGTAACCTCCAGGATAAAGTCCTAGCAAAATTCGAGGTGCCACCGGCCCGAGAGCTACACCGAGCTTTCAAAGGAGTTTCCTGCCCGTAAACTAGAAGGGTTTAAGGTATCATCGGCGTCTCTCGACGGCGTAGGCTCATCGAGATCGACCACGGATGCAATGAGAGCCGTTAGCGAGCCAAGGAGACGCCGTGGCCTCTTGTACAAGCGCTAAATGCAATGTACACGGCACAAAGCAAGTGACATCGACAAGCAAGCTCTCAATAGGGGAAGTCCGAAAGGCACCGGCCACCAGTCGGAGACCGAAGTGGTGGATTGCATCCACCTTCGGCAATTAACGATCGGCTGCGGATGCGTAAAACTCAAATCCGTAATCACGATTTGAGGGAACAAAGGAAGGATAAAACAATAAAGCACCCCAAGTTTTGATCGTCAGGGAACAAAAAATGTCTATGGCGCGGGGACAAGAATCACAAAGCTTGCGAATAATGGCTTCCCGCCTGAGGTGTCTGTTGTCAGAAACGAGACTAAGGAAACGGTGCTAGTACACCATTCCCAGGCGAACTCCGTTTAGGGAAGAAAAATATTTGGTCGTGGTGAAGCCCTGCGCTTCGGCATAGCAAGAAATGTTGCTCAATGCTTGTTGGACTCAACGCTCCAGACATGGTATCTAGTCTGCATCAAAAGATATCGAATTTTCATCTACATAGAGCGCAGAGAGAACATCTTTCTACTGCAACGAGATGATACCGCTGATCTTCAGGGTAAAGAGTTTGACAATATGAGCACTTTCCTGCGTGACACCCAATTCTTGCTCTATTGGGCCGGAAAGGACTCTCTCCACCCTTACGCGAAATCAACGATCTGGTTCGTAGAAATTTAGATATTAATATTGGGAGGCGTCCCCTCGACTCCATAGTGTGGATGGTCTCTTTAATACCATATTGCCATCCGATATCATAGGCATTTTCCAGGTCGAAAAACACCGTAGTGTAAAGCTATCTACGAAGGAAGGCCTAGCAGATAGCCTTTTTCCGCCGCAGCAGAGAATCCGACGAGGAGTGGAACTTGCGGAAACAGCTCTGTGTAGAGGACAGGTGGCCTCCGCTCTCATGTAAATAAGCTAATCTAACATTTACCCATTTCTCCATCAACGTGTACACGCAGGATGTTAGAGGAAATGGGCGGAAACTGGCCAATGTAAAGTGATCTTTCCACGGTTTTCAAATAGCGAGCACAGTAGCCATGAGTAAATGAGGATACCATCTGTCCATGTTCTCTTGAATAAATCTAGCAAAAAGGCCATGTTTCGCTCAACTAGGTGTCGAACCATAGCACATGGAACATCGCTCGGAGCAGGAGCGGTGTCCGCGCACGAATCGAGAAGGAAAGCAACTCACTCAACGTAAACCTGTGGTTGAAGGGTTCTCTTCCTCTGAGGTAAAGTCAAGTCGGCGGCCTTCAGCCACATCATGACGTGCATTGAATGCTGGTGCAGTAGCATCTCGACTAGAGAATGTGGAGAATGCGGTAGCACAATATTACGTCACTGACGGAAAGTCGGAGATTGAGATCTCGTTCTCCTAGAGAAAGGGAGTGTGCTCTTGCGAGAACTTGCCCCAAATTGTTTTGACTTGCTTCCACACCCACACCTCTGCAAAAGGACTCTTCATATTAAGTCATGACACGTATGCTAACCAAGAAAAGTGGTGGGTCTGCTTTGAGACATAGTGGAACTTAGCCCTAGCACAACGAAATTCACCGTCGGTGAAATCGTTTGGGTGGCGCCGTCTCACATTCAGTCAACTATCAAGGAAGTGGACGTCTTTCAAAACCGCCAGACGTTCTAAAAATAGTAGTTAGTCCCACGACAATAAGGGTACCGGAGAAGATCTCAACGGTCTTATCAACCGACTTAAACTCCTCGACTGGGACCGATAAATCAGTCATTTCCTCAAATGCAGACTGCCATGCTCGCTCTAAGCACTACCGAGACGGTTTCTAGGACGGCAGTGGTCCAGAAAATGATAGTTTAATAGGAAAATAGTCGTATGTACGATGAAGGTCATCGAACCACCTACCGCCCAATGTCAGACTGTGATCCGGAGGGCAGAGGGACAGATCAAGCAAGGAAAAAACCGGTTTTCTGGCAAAGATGCGTAAACACATCCGCATATAGTATTCTCTTAATGGGTGCCTTATACACAGAGAGGGTGAACGGTGCATCCGCCCAGCATACTCTGCTACAAAAAGCTAGCTAACTAAGAACGGAAGGAGACAAGTATCCGCAGATCCTCGCAGTTGGCCGGAGTCAACAGCAATTCCATTAAAAGAATATGCGCCACAGGCCTAGCTCGGGAGAGATGTTGGGTCCCTCTTCGATGAGAAGACCCTTACGGGTATGGCCGTATGCTTCCCTGGGGAAGAACTCCAGGGGTTCTTGGCAAGACAAGGCGCTATAGGAGCTGCCGTCTTCGAATACTTTTGGGGGAGGATAGGCTCGCCATGCGAATTCTTTTCTCTCCCTCTCGATATCTTTGGTGGGCAGGCAGCTTCGGAGCTAGGGGGGGGGTCCTATTTGGGGGAGAGGGGTTCGGCGTCTCTGAGCAGCCTGGTCCAGCTTTGGATGGGGGCGTGGAACTTTGGAGGACAGCTTTCCTGAGAAAGCTTTAGGAGTCCCTGAAGAGGGTCTCACGACTAACTTCAAGAGCGTGTTGTCTCCTATGAGTCTAACGATTCGGTGGAGGCGCGTGGCCGTTTCGCTTCACAGGAAACAGTCACGCGGTGAAGGGGAGAGCCTTGGTTTAAGGCTAGGTATGAGCTCTTTCTGCCACCAACTCTACAGGAGAACACCCGAGGGGAGAATTAGAATCCGCAGATGGGTTCCGAATGGGCATGGAAGCAACCGTGCTCGTAAGCCTGAATGGGACAAGAGTAGACGTTGCTTGCTGAAATTTTGGGGCATAAGACGTCCTTGGTTCAAAGGGCGCGGCAGGACCAATTCCTCAATCAAGTGTAATGAGACATCTAGGAGAGACAATATCGGCGAATTGCAACTACCAGGGTATAATTTAATCAATATAGACCGTACGCATAAACGAGGTGGCAGAGTACTACTGTACACCAAAAATCATATAAGTTTAACCGAAATTAAAAATGACTCTCCCAAAGAAGTTGAGGTAATATCCGCCGAAATAAAATCGAATGGTTTTCCAATAAATATCGTCTTTGTGTGTGTATAGACCCTCACCACAAGAAATTGAGATTGACACTGAATTATATAATATTATTGGAAGTAACATTAAAAATAATTTCACTTTATTAATTGCAGATTTAAATTGTAGAAATATTAACTATGAAACGTTAAATGCGTACGGGAAGGAAAAGAGGCTATTGGATTTTATGGAAGAAAACTATTTAACACAATTAGTCAATGAATCAACCCAAGGGGAAAATATCCTAGACGTAATTCCAATTAACAACGTTAATCTTATCTCGGGGATTAGTATTGGGGAAAGTATAGGTTACAGTGATCACAAATCAATAGATTTCGATATTGCTATAAATCGTAATGAGAAAAATAATGATATTAAAGTGCCAAATTTAAACGTGCGGACTTTAATGGCTTCAACCGCAAGTTTAGGGAGATGAAGTGTGATCCAACGTTAGGAAATGTTAATCAGTGCTGGTCCTTTTTCCCCGAGCATTTTAGAGAATTAGATGAGCAATTCATTCCGCTAAAAAACAAACGAAACGCCTTAAGTAAGCCAAAAAGTGGAATCATGATATCGAAATCAAATCGAAGGATAGGAACTGTGCATACAAGCGTCACAATCGTGACCCATCCGAGGAAAATAATCAACTTTACGTAGCCCGACGAAGGGAATGTCAAAAGGAAATACGAAGCGCTAAAAGAAAATATGAAATTCAACTTGCCAAAGAAAGTAAACATAACCCTAAGAAGATTTTCGATTAGGGGGTAAAAATCTTATCTCCGTGAACGAAGAAAAAGATTTAGGTGTGCGGGTTTCAAAGGATCTTAAGTTTAACAAACAGTGTGACGAAGCTTGTAAGAAGGCGAACCGAATGCTTGGAATTATTGCGAGAAGTTTTCATTACAATCACCAAGATATAATCATACTTCTATATAAAAGACCACGCCTACAATACGCGATACAATTCTGGTCACATTATACACATGTAAACATCAATAAAATGGAAACTAAACCAATTCCCTCGATTAGAAATAAGTCGTATATCGAAAGATTAAATATATTAAAACTACCGACTCTCGAAACTAGGCGAGTGCGAGGTGAGCTTATCGAAGTATTCAAAATTTTAAATAAATTTGAAAACGTAAATTATGAAAATTTTTAAGTACGACGTTTGGTATCACACGTAACAACGGTTTTAAACTGAAAGGACGACGGAGGTTTCAAACGAACATATCTCAAGGTTTTTTCACCTTTAAAATCATCGACAAATGGACCGCACTCCCCCACGGAGGCAGTAAATGGTAGTTGTGGGAATAGTTTTAAAAACAAAATTGACAGTTATTTTACGAATAATGATATTGTTTAAATACGGAGCCACGTTGTGGATTGAATGTCGCGTCAGTGAGCATCGTAGCGACAATGTCCAAAGGACGACTATTAGTATAGAATGGGACTGGCCTTTGAGTGGACTAAGTAGTCCTTGCTGGTTTCCTCTAACTATGTAACTATTGTGGCAAAATGGAACTTCCCATTAATCACGCCCAGTACCTCTCAAGTCCTGTTCTCTTGCGACCTGCGGACGTTAAAAGGTGTTGTTTAAAGAGTTTCCAAAGCTTATCTTCTGACGCGGGATGAGGTAGCTTGTCAGGTCCTTAATCCCACATAGAGGAAGTAATGAGAGAATGGTCTTAGAAATAATGAGAGAGAGCGAGAAGGAAGCTCATCAACAACCTTCCTATACCTCATCAGAGAGTCAAATGAACGCAGTGACAGGGATTCCATAATTTTGCACTCAGGCCTGGTGGACGTGCAGCTCATCCAGGTACCAAGTGTAACAGGCTACTCATGCCCCCCTCCCGTGCGGCGCAGTAGGCTAGGATATGAAGATAAATTGGAGTCGAAAATCTTTTCTGTTAGGTGTAGATTCAGATGAGTAATCCTTGCATGTTTTTTTTTCAGTTATTGGGTAGGAGTAGGACAATCGGTCATGTTAGGAAAATTGATGATGACGTAGTCTAGGTTAGATATTTGAAATATTTGTCATAAGCGTATCACAAGCACTGCATTTCATTTGGTTTTTAATTAATTATATGTTTTTACACCAATTTACAATCTCCGTATTGTTACGCTTAAGTAAAGGTAAAATTGTTGTTTGAAACACTGATCTTGCTATGACGGTGTCTGGATTGAACTAAAGTTAAGATAAATTACGATAAACGAAAAGAACTTCTAAAGTAAAGTGAACTAAATTTAAAGTAAGTTACGATCTAGTAAGAGACCTTCCGAAGATTTACAATTCAAAAATAAGCACCTGCGTTTTGATCAATTCAAGATAAAGCACCTGCGTTTCGATCAATTTAATATTAGGCACCTCAGGTGCCTAATCTTAAATTGATTCAATTGGTGTAATATTAGATGCGAATTTGATATTTCACCTTTAAGATTGATATTTAATTATTGACACCAAGGCACACACACCCTCTAACGACGCACTGGTTACAGTTTATCTATTAACTTGGCACACATAAAACCGAAGGTTAACATTAATCATCGGGCTACACACTAGGGAGAAAATAAATTACAGTCCTTCGGGTTGTTGGGGAGAAAAGATAATCAGATACTCCAGAGGCCTAGTTAATCTTTACTTTTTAAATATTATTTTATAATTTATTAAGAGTTACTTCGCAACTTTTATTAAAACTATACATTTCAAAAGGTTATAATTAATTCTTGGTAATAAGTAATTAAATAGCATAATTTTGAGAGAATTTGAATGGTTCAGGATCAAAGCGATAAAGAAAATGAATGATGAGTGATCAGTTCACGAACTTTTGATAATTGTTTTTATTTAATCGAAAATACATCCAAAAAGTTTGGCACATTAGATGCACACTTGTTTTCAATGTTATTTTAAATTCCTTGTCAGAAAAAAGCGTCAAAACAGTTAGAATCAAGTTTTTCTTAAAAAGTGAAAAGGGTTTTCAAGTTATTTTTTAACTATTTCGCTCAGGCGATTCTTTCTAAATTTCAGCTCAATAAGCAAAATGTTTTTTTTTTAAGTTTCATTTGTATAATCCACTTTACATTTTGAAAATCACGCTAAGCAAACCCAACTGTCACTAGTCAATTGGCTTTCAGCTTTCTTTTCGGATTTTCAACAGTGGAAAGAGTAGCTAATCCTTTTTATTCCGCGAGAAGCATGCGCAGTGTATAAGAAAAACCAATACATACCAACATTCTTATATCCACACAGCCATTCATTCTCATTCTTTTTATCACACAGAGGCTTTTAGGTGGCCTAACAAAACATTGATAAACAGTCCAATGTAATGCAGGCAATTTCTCAGTCTCTCACCTTCGACCTTTTCTTTCCTTTCCTTTCATTTCCCGAAACTTTGATCTTCATTTCGACTAGCGATGGTTATTTGAGGATTTCCATGTGCCCATCCAAGCCACGCTGCACCATAACGGTCATTCATACATTGTGCACGTACTCCTCGAGGTCTCGCAATTACAACTCTTGGTTCCTTGCCAATTGGGGCAGACGAAAAATTAACTTGTTCAGGTATATTATTACTATTACTGCACCAGTGCTGTAAAAACTGACGTCCCTATTTGATTAATAATTTTTACTATTGATTAGGTGAATTTCAGCGGTAATTGAACAGATTAACAACTCCAACGTAATTGAAGGCGCTTTGTTATGAATATTTATATCTTGAAAAAATATAAAATATACCACTTTCATTAATTAAGGCACGGAAATTTCTAACTAATGATGTTATAACGAGAAATAGATTGGCAGCCATCTTGTCATTGATAACTTGTTTTGAACCAGAGAAATAATGTTTGGGTTAGGTGGGGGTTTAAGTTGATGATTTTTAGTTTGTTTTAGGCTAGGTTAATTTGTGTGGGTTCGTTTGCTTTTTTAAAGTAACTTCTGTTAGGTTTTGTGTATTGTTTTTCCCGCAGGAAAGGAACCAAAAAAGAAGCCTATTCTAGCAAATTTGCGGTCGTATAGCCTAAATATAACGTTATACTTCAGATCGAAATGGCTGATCTTTGTGATTGATGCACGGCGCTTCTTCGTTCTCGCGTGAATATTACTCGTTAATCTGTAGAATTACCAAAACTAAACCTGTTTAAATTACATAATACCCCTAACCTTCTATATCGTAGTTAAATTAGCGTCTTACCTAAATATGATGCTACTCATCATCGTGAGGAAATGGGTATTTATTCATCGATGCTCCTAATCGCTCTCTTTTCCCCTGGTTTATGACGTCATACCGACAGGGCTGGCAGCGGCAAATAATAGCTCGATGGCTTGGAAAATGCTACTGTGAAGTGCTAATATCTCGGAAACTATTACTTTACGCCCCGAATAAACAGCCCTAAGCAATTTAGATGGGCCTATAGAATAGATGGAAAGTAAATCTTCTGTAAAAACGATGGAGTTATTAATCTGTAAATTGCCACAAAGTGGAACTGCTTATTATTATTTTAAAGAAAGAAGCAAAAACTAAGGAGAGCATCTACACCAGAAAGTCTGCGAGGAGAGGCTCGTAAAGAAATTAGTCAAGTTGGGAAAATTAAAATGGGCGGAAGGTCGATTGCCCGAGTACTCCAAAGAGGAGACTACTTGAGGCGTATGGAACCGGGAAAACTCGCAACTCTCCTTAACCTGTCCAACCTCCACGGTTAAGTTAAATATGTACATCTACGGGCGTTTGGGGTGGAGGACATGGTTACTCATATTACACCTTGATGCCCCCTTGAATTGGCATAAGTCTACGATATTAAGAGGCATTGAAAGTAAAATATTAAAATTCTCTCGTTGGTTCAACTTTTTAGATTTCTTTTCTAAAAATAAAAGCCAAAAGTAGTAGAAAGAATGATGAAAAAATGGCTTACCGAGTGAGGACCACCTGAACGGAAACGAAACTAAACCAATTAATAAAAACAACCACAGATCATGGTTTTCCAACCTTTGGTTAAGTATCGGGCACTCACAGGCTTGTAAAGTACCGTTCCAAAAGTAACCTCGATATTTAAAATATTGTATGCCAGTTTTTTCATACTTTTATTCGTTTCTTTTTATCAGAACTTAACATATGGAAATTTGCCATGGAAGAATTCACAATTGAACAAAGAACCAAAATCATGGATTTTTATTTTGGACGAGATTGAGGTTGCAAGTTATTGCTCATTGCATAACTTGATTCTTGCTTTTGTGAGATAAGGGATTTGGGCAATGCTTTTTCCAAAACCTGTGACCCATATCTGATATTAGTCGCCTTCCACGAAACACGCTCAAAGGCGAGATTTTTTCATGCCCTATGTAGAGAATAACTTTTAGTTTTAACTTAATAGCAATGATAATAATGATTGTCCTGGTGATTTATGAATAAACTATCATAGGTACCTGGCGTTGCCCGGGATAAAAAGTTCTGTCGCAAATAAATACTGATGCATATTGTTTGAAATTCTTATATTGTGCCATAAAAATATCTCTACTTGTTGAATATGATTATTATTTGTGGGGTAAAGACAGATTAGAGGAGAGTTGCGCACTCTCCCTAGCACATGATATATAATATCATATAATATGCTTACAATGGGTAAACGTTTCACCGCGCACGCATTAATGACTGTTATTATGGACGAACAATGTTGTGGCCGCAGGAACAGTTCGGGCGCCTTATAGATATAGATAATATCATAATATCGTATAATATCATATAGTAAAATTTAAAATGAATAAACGTTTCACCGTGCGCGCCCGGCAGGTACGCGCAGGTGTGAATGACCGTTAGTAATGAGCGATCAACGTCGTGGACGCAGGAACAGATCGAACGTCTTATAGATAGAGATTTAACTAATCCATCATTCGCATCCAAAGAGAATACTGCCCACACTTCAATGTCAGGAAACCACCTTCGGATTTCATTATTCGTCGGATCATTCAACGTTTTAGGCGATATGGTTCAGTAAGTGACTTAGCACGATGTTGAAGACCACGGACAGTCCGTTCACGGATGAGTCGTGAACGTGAGCGATACAGTATTGACCAAGAACCAGGAACATCGATTTTCTGACGTTCTGACCAGTTGCGGATGTCTCGGACGTCTTTGCATCGCATGATAAGAGACGATTTGCACCGGTACACATACAAAGTGCACTTGATACAGAAGTTGCAACCGACAGATCATCCACAACGCTTAAATTACTCACCCCGGGATTGAGGCTGGCACCTGAACATAACGAATGGAAATGAACTTTGTTCATTTCCATTTGCCCAGTTTTGTTAATAAGCAGAAATGCCAGTTCCGTGTATTAGAGAATCCTAGGAATATTCATCGATGTGAGTTTTATCCTCTCAAATGCACAGTCTGGTGTGGCGGAAAGTCATAAAGGATCATTGGACCTTTTTTTAAATGAAAATAGTAATGTAATAACTAGTGAGCGGTATTGAGTCAAGTTCGAGACTTTTTTTGCGCCAAGCAGTGTAGAATAAACCTGAGATGTGGTTTCAACAAGATCGAGTCACTGCTTACACGACCCGGGCATCGATGAAGCTTGTTTATTCGGTGACCTAAAGTTTTGTTTACAAACCAAACTTTTGGTCACCGAATAATTTTGCGAAATTACGAACTTTTTTGGTCGTGGTGGCCGAAAAATTTCGCTTCCCGATTATTTCCTTGGGGAGACTCTGAGGAGCGTGTATAGTCAAGAACCACAGACAATACAGCAACCCGAGGCTAACATCTGGGCAGAAATTAGGGGGCTGCAGCCAGAATTATTAACCACTATTATGGAGAATGCTATCGAAACAGCGCTGTGTGTTTGAAGTCGAAAATGGAGGACATTTACGTCGTATATAATTTTTCATAATTAAATGGGAATATATTTCCAATATTTGAATTTTTATTCTGCATAAAACTATTTTTGGATAATATTTAATAGAGAAATTATAATATTTTAAAATCCCTAGGTGACTTTTGGGACACCCATTTTTTATGGATAGAAATATCGAAATCTGGTTTGTTTAAATACTGACTTAGCCTACTAAACTCGAAGACGAGACAATGGATTACTCCTGGGGAAAAACAAATACTACACCCAAAACAGGGGTCTCATCTACGGATATTCGCATGCGCCTTTGGTGGGATATGAATGGCATAATCCATTTTGAACTTATTAACCAAATCAGACTATCACCAAAGATGTTTACTGTGTCCACCCAGTTGGACCCTTTACGTGCAGCATGTGAAGAATAAAGGTCCGCATTAATCAATAGAAGAGTTTTCTTTCATCGAGATAGGGCGCGATTTCACATTGCAAGAGATGTCATGCAAAAACCAAATTTCAATTGAGAACTAATGAGTCCTCCGTAATCATCCGACTTAGCCCCATCAAATTACAATTTTATAGGGAGTTTAGCAAATCACCTGAAGAGAAGGAGGATGTCAACGACCGAATAAGTCGAAACAACATTAAATAACCTCTTTTTAAATCAAAGTCAAATGATATTTACAAACATGGTATTGAAATATTAGTAGAAAAATGGAGACTAGTGGTAGAAACTGATGGAAATTATATGGTCGAAGCGAAATGTTTCCACTATCGAAAGAGCGCTAGTCCGGGCGAGCTTCACTTCCAGGCGGTTACCACCAGAGAAGGGGAGAAAGGATTTGGGGGAAAATCTCTACTTCCTTTGCCCATCTCTACAAAATTTCGCTTGGTGAAAATGGGAAAAAATACATAAAACTTGAAAGCACCCAAAGAAACCATAAAACTAGAAAGCACCCAGAGGAACTCATACCTCGGAATCCATAAAACTAGAAAGCACCCAAAGAAACACACACCTCGCAATCCATAAAACTAGAAATCACCCAAAAAAGCCATGTCTCGAAATTCATAAAAGTAAAAAGTAACCAAACAACTAGAAAGCACCCCACGAACCCATACCTCAGAATCTATAAAACTAGAAAGAACCCAAAGAAACCCATACCTCGAAAACCATAAAACTGGAAAGCACCCAAAGAAGCCCATAACTCGAAATCCATAAACTAGAAAGCACCCACAGAAATCCATGCCTCTGAATCCATAAAACTAGAAAGCACACAGAGAAACCCACACCTTGGAACCCATAAAACTATAAAGCAACCCGTGAAACCCATACCTCGGAATCTATAAAACTAGAAAGAACCAAATGAAATCCAAAAAACTAGATAGCACCTAAAGAAGCCCATACCTTAAAATCCATAAACTAGAAAGCACCCCCCAAAAAACATACCTCAGAATCCATAAAACTAGAAAGCACACAAAGAAACTTATACCTCAGAATCCATAAAAGTAGAAAGCACCTAAGGAAACCAATACTTCGAAATCCAGAAAACTAGAAAACACCCAAAGAAACCCATACCTCAGGATCCAGAAAACTAGAAAACACTCAAAGAAATCCATACCTCGGAATCCATAAAACTAGAAAGCACTCAAAGAAATCCATGCCTCGGAATCCATAAAACTAGAAAGCACCCAAAGAAACCCATACCTTGGAATCCATAAAACTAGAAAGCACCCCACGAAATCCATACCTCGGAATCTATAAAAATAGAAAAAAAAACAAAGAAACCTATACCTCGGAATCCATAAAACTAGAAAGAACACAGAGAAGCCCATACCTCGGAATCCATAAACTAGAAAGCACGCAAAGAAACCCATGCCTCGAAATCCATAAGAAAGTAACCAAACAACTAGAAAGCACCCCACGAAACCCATACCTCAGAATCTATAAAACTAGAAGGAACCCCCAAGAAACCCATACCTCGGAATCCATAAAACTAGAAAGCACCCAAAGAAGCCCATACCTCGAAATCCATAAACTAGAAAGCACCCCACGAAACCCATACCTCGGAATCTATAAAACTAGAAAGAACCCAAAGAAACCCATACCTCGGAATCCATAAATTAGGAAGCACTCAAAAAAGCCTATACCTTGGAATCCATAAAATAGAAACACCCAAAGAAACCCATGCCTCGAAATTTCATTAAAGTAGAAGGTAACCAAACAACTAGAAAGCAACCCACGAAACCCATACCTCAGAATCTATAAAACTAGAAAGAACCCAAAGAAACCCATACCTTGGAATCCATAAAACTAGAAAGCACCCAAAGAAGCCCATACCCCGAAATCCATAAACTAGAAAGCACCAAAAGAAACACATACCTCAAAATCCATAAACTAGGAAGCACCCTACAAAACCCATACCTCGAAATCCATAAAACTAGAAAGCACCTAAAGAAATACATGCCTCGGAATCCATAAAACTAGAAAGCACCCAAAGAAACCCATACCTTGGAATCCATAAAACTAGAAAGCACCCCACGAAACCCATACCTCGGAATCTATAAAACTAAAAAAGAACCCAAAGAAACCCATACCTCGGAATCCATAAAACTAGAAAGAACACAAAGAAGCCCATACCTCGGAATCCATAAACTGGAAAGCACGCAAATAAACCTATGCCTCGAAATCCATAAGAAAGTAACCAAACAACTAGAAAGCACCCCACGAAACCCATACCTCAGAATCTATAAAACTAGAAAGAACCCCCAAGAAACCAATACCTCGGAATCCATAAAACTAGAAAGCACTCAAAGAAGCCCATACCTCGAAATCCATAAACTAGAAAGCACCCCAAGAAACCCATACCTCGGAATCTAAACAACTAGAAAGAACCCAAAGAAACACGTACCTCGGAATCCATAAATTAAGAAGCACTCATAGAAGCCTATACCTCGAAATCCATAAAATAGAAAGCACCCAAAGAAACCCATGCCTCGAAATTTCATAAAAGTAGAAAGAAACCAAACAACTAGAAAGCACCCCACGAAACCCATACCTAAAAATCTATAAAACTAGAAAGAACCCAAAGAAACACATACCTCGAAATCCATAAAACTAGAAAGCACCCAAAGAAGCCCATACCTCGAAATCCATAAACTAGAAAGCACCCAAAGAAAGACATACCTCAGAATCCATAAACTAGGAAGCACCCTACGAAACCCATACCTTGGAATCCATAAAACTAGAAAGCACCACACGAAACCCATACCTTGGAATCTATAAAACTACCAAGCACCGAAAGTAACCCATACCTCAGAATCCATAACACTAAATAGCACCCAAAGAAGGCCAAACCTCAGAATCCATAAACTAGGAAGCACCCAAAGAAACCCATACCTCAAATCCATAAAACTAGAAAGCACACAAAGAAACTCATACCTCGGAATCCATAAAACTAGAAAGCACTAAAAGAAATCCATGCCTTAGAATCCATAAACTAGAAAGCACCCAAAGAAACCCATACCTCGGAATCCATAAAACTAAAAAGCACCCAAAGAAACGCATACCTTGGAATCCACAAAACAGGAAAGCACCTCAAAAAGCCGATACCTCGGAATCCATAAACTAGAAAGCACTCAAAGAAACCAATACCTCGGAATCCATAAACTAGAAAACATTCAAAGAAACCTATACCTCAGAATCCATAAAACTGGAAAGCCCACAAAGAAACCCATACCTCGGAATCCATAAAACTAGAAAGCAATCAAGGAAACCCATACTTCGGAATCTATAAACCTAGAAAGAACCTAAAGAAACCTATACCTTGGAATCCATAAAAAGAAGAGGGCCCCTAAAGAAACCCATACCTCGGAATCCATAAACTAGAAAGCACCCAAAGAAACCCATGCCTCGAAATCCATAAAGGTAGAAAGTAACCAAACAATTAAAAAGCACCCCACGAAACCCATACCTCACAATCTATAAAACTAGAAAGAACCTCCAAGAAACCCATGCCTCGGAATCCATAAAACTAGAAAGCACCCAAAGAAGTCCATACCTCGAAATCCATAAACTAAAAAGCACCCCATGAAACCCATACCTCGGAATCTATAAAACTAGAAAGAACCCAAAGAAACAAATACCTGGGAATCCATGAATTAGGAAGCACTCATAGAAGCCTATACCTCGGAATCCATGAAATAGAAAGCACCCAAAGAAACCCATGCTTCGAAATTTCATAAAAGTAGAAAGTAACCAAACAACTAGAAAGCACCCCACGAAACCCATACCTCAGAATCTATAAAACTAGAAAGAACCCAAAGAAAACCATACCTTGAAATCCATAAAACTAGAAAGCACCCAAAGAAACCCATACCTCAGAATCCATAAACTAGAAACACCCTACGAAACCCATACCTCGGAATCTATAAAACTAGAAAGAACCCAAAAAACCCATACCTCGGAATCCATAAACTAAAAACCACCCAGAGAAGCCCATACCTCGTAATCCATAAACTAGAAAGCAACCCAAGAAACCCATACCTCAGAAACGATAAAACTTGAAAGCACACAAAGAAACCTATACCTCGGAATCCATAAAACTAAAAAGCACTAAAAGAAATCGATGCCTTGGAATCAGTAACTCAAAAGCACCCAAAGAAGCCCATACCTCGTAATCCATAAAAATAGAAAACACCCCCACGAAACCCATACCTTGGAATCTATAAAACTAGATAGCACCCAAAGTAACCCATACCTCGGAATCCATAAAACTAGAAGGCACCCAAAGAAGGCCATACCTCGGAATCCATAAACTAGAAAGCACCCAAAGAAACCCATACCTTAGAATCCAGAAGAATAGAGAGCATACAAAGAAACCCATACCTCGAAATACATAAAACTAAAAAGCACTAAAAGAAATCCATGCCTCAGAATCCATAAACTAGAAAGCACCCAAAGAAACTCATACCTTGAAATCCATAAAACTAGAAAGCACCCTACAAAACTCATACCTTGGAATCTATAAAACTAGAAAGCCGTCAAAGAAACCGATACCTTGGAATCCATAAAAGTAGAAAGCACCCAAAGAAACCCATACCTCGGAATCCATAAAAGTAGAAAGCACCCAAAGAAATCCATTCCTCCGAATCCATAAAACTAGAAAGCACCCAAAGAAGCCCATACCTCGGAATCCATTAACTAGAAAGCACCCAAAGCAACCCATACCTCAGAATCCATAAAAGTAGAAAGCACACAAAGCAACCCATACCTCGGAATCCATAAAAGTAGAAAGCACCCAAAGAAACGTAAACTTCGAAATCTATCAAACTAGAAAGCACCCAAAGAAACCCATACCTTATAATCCATAAAACTAGAAAGCACTCAAAGAAAAATATACCTCGGAATCCATAAAACTATAAAGCACCCAAAGAAATCCATGCCTCGGAATCCATAAAACTAGAAAGCACCAAAAGAAACCCATACCTTGGACCCATGAAACTAGAAAGCACCCCACGAAACCCATACCTCGGAATCTATAAAACTAAAAAGAATCCAAAGAAACTCATACTTCGGAATCAATAAAACTAGAAAGCACCCCAAGAAGCCCATACCTCGGAATCCAAAAACCTGAAAGCACCCAAAGAAGCCCATACCTCGAAATTCATAAACTAGAAAGCCTCCAAAGTAACCCCTACCTCAAAATCCAAAGAGTAGAAAGCACCCTACGAAACCCATACCTCGAAATCTATACAACTAGAAAAACCCCAAAGAAACCCATACCTCAGAATCCAAAAACCTTAAAGCACCCAAAAAAGCCCATACCTCAGAATCTATAAAACTAGAAAGCACACAAGAAACCCATAACTCGGAATGCATAAAACTAGAAAGCAGCTAAAGAAATCCAAGCCTCGGAATCCATAAAACTAGAAAGCACCCAAAGAAGGCTATACCTCGGAATCCATAAACTAGAGAGCCCCAAAAGGAACCCATACCTCAGAATCCTAAAACTAGAAAGCACACAAAGAAACCCATACTTCGGAATCCATGAAACTAGAAAGCACTAAAAGAAATCAAGCCTCAGAATCTATAAAATAGAAAGCACCCAAAGAAACCCATACCTTAGGATCCATAAAACTAGAATGCACCCTACAAAACCCATTCCTTTGGGATCTATAAAATTAGAAAGCACCACAAGAAACACATACCTAGGAATCCATAAAACTAAAAAGCACCCAAAGAAACCCATACCTCGGAATCCATTAAACTAGAAAGCACCCAAAGAAATCCATGCCTCTGAATCTATAAAACTAGAAAGCACCCAAAGAAACCCATACCTTGGATTCCATAAAAATAGAAAGCACCCAGTGAAACCCCTACCTTGGAATCCATACAACTAGAAAGCACCCAAAGAAACCCATACCTCAGAATCCATAAAATAAAAAAGCACACAAAGAAACCTATACCTCGGAATCCATAAAAGTAGAAAGGACCCAGGTAAACCCATACTTCGGAATCCATAAAACAAGAAAACACCTAAAGAAACCTATACATCGAAATCTATAAAACTAGAAATCACTCAACGAAACCCATACCCCGGAATCCATAAATATAGAAAGCACCCAAAGAAATCCATGCCTCGGAATCCATAAAACTAGAAAGCGCCCAAAGAAACCCATACCTTGGAATCCATGAAACTAGAAAGCACACCACGAAACATATACCTCGGAATCTATAAAACTAAAAAGAACCCAAAGAAACCCATACCTTGGAATCTATAAAACTAGAAAGCACCCAAAGAAGCCCATACCTCGGAATTTATAAACTAGAAAGCACCCAAAGAAACCCATGCCTCGAAATCCATAAAAGTAGAAAGTAACCAAACAACTAGAAAGCACCCCACGAAACCCATACATTAGAATCTATACGAGTAGAAAGAACCCAAAGAAACCCATACCTCGGAATCCATAAAACTATAGAGCACCCAAAGAAGCCCATACCTCGAAATCCATAAACAAGAAAGCACCCCACGAAACCCAAACCTCGGAATCTATAAAACTAGAAAGAACCCAAAGAAACCCATACCTCGGAATCCATAAAACCTAGAAAGTACCCAAAGAAGCCCATGCCTCTGAATCCATAAACTAGAAAGCACCCAAAGAAACCCATGCCTCAAAATCCATAAAAGTAGAAGTAACCAAACAACTAGAAAGCACCCCACGAAACCCATACCTCAGAATCTATAAAACTAGAAAGCACCCAAAGAAGCCCATACCTCAAAATCCATAAACTAGAAAGCACCCAAAGAAACCCATACCTCGGAATCTATAAAACTAGAAAGAACCCAAAAAAACACATAATCTATGAAGAACCCAAAGAAACCCATACCTCGGAATCCAAAAAACTAGAAAGCACCCAAAGAAGCCCATACCTCAAAATCCATAAACTAGAAAGCACCCAAAGAAACCCATACCTCGGAATCTATAAAACTAGAAAGAACCCCAAAAAACACATACCTGGGAATCCATAAATTAGGAAGCACTCATAGAAGCCTATACCTCGGAATCCATGAAATGGAAAGCACCCAAAGAAACCCATGCTTCGAAATTTCATAAAAGTAGAAAGTAACCAAACAACTAGAAAGCACCCCACGAAACCCATACCTCAGAATCTATAAAACTAGAAAGAACCCGAAGAAAACCATACCTTGAAATCCATAAAACTAGAAAGCACCCAAAGAAACCCATATCTCAGAATCAATAAACTAGAAACACCCTACGAAACCCATACCTCGGAATCTATAAAACTAGAAAGAACCCAAAAAACCCATACCTCGGAATCCATAAACTAAAAACCACCCAGAGAAGCCCATACCTCGTAATCCATAAACTAGAAAGCAACCCAAGAAACCCATACCTCAGAAACGATAAAAGTAGAAAGCACACAAAGAAACCTATACCTCGGAATCCATAAAACTAAAAAGCACTAAAAGAAATCGATGCCTTGGAATCAGTAACTCATAAGCACCCAAAGAAGACCATACCTCGTAATCCATAAAAATACAAAACACCACACGAAACCCATACCTTGGAATCTATAAAACTAGATAGCACCCAAAGTAACCCATACCTCGGAATCCATAAAACTAGAAGGCACCCAAAGAAGGCCATACCTCGGAATCCATAAACAAGAAAGCACCCAAAGAAACCCATACCTTAGAATCCAGAAGACTAGAGAGCACACAAAGAAACCCATACCTCGAAATCCATAAAACTAAAAAGCACTAAAAGAAATCCGTGCCTCAGACTCCATAAACTAGAAAGAACCCAAAGAAACTCATACCTTGAAATCCATAAAACTAGAAAGCACCCTACGAAACCCATACCTCGGAATCTATAAAACTAGAAAGCCGTCAAAGAAACCGATACCTTGGAATCCATAAAAGTAGAAAGCCCCCAAAGAAACCCATACCTCGGAATCCATAAAAGTAGAAAGCACCCAAAGAAATCCATTCCTCCAAATCCATAAAACTAGAAAGCACCCAAAGAAGCCCATACCTCGGAATCCATTAACTAGAAAGCACCCAAAGCAACCCATACCTCAGAATCCATAAAAGTAGAAAGCACACAAAGCAACCCATACCTCGGAATCCATAAAAGTAGAAAGCACCCAAAGAAACCTAAACTTCGAAATCTATCAAACTAGAAAGCACCCAAAGAAACCCATACCTTATAATCCATAAAACTAGAAAGCACTCAAAGAAAAATATACCTCGGAATCCATAAAACTATAAAGCACCCAAAGAAATCCATGCCTCGGAATCCATAAAACTAGAAAGCACCAAAAGAAACCCATACCTTGGACCCATGAAACTAGAAAGCACCCCACGAAACCCATACCTCGGAATCTATAAAACTAAAAAGAATCCAAAGAAACCCATACTTCGGAATCAATAAAACTAGAAAGCACCCCAAGAAGCCCATACCTCGGAATCCAAAAACCTGAAAGCACCCAAAGAAGCCCATACCTCGAAATTCATAAACTAGAAAGTACACAAAGTAACCCCTACCTCAGAATCCAAAGAGTAGAAAGCACCCTACGAAACTCATACCTCGAAATCTATACAACTAGAAAAACCCCAAAGAAACCCATACCTCAGAATCCAAATACCTTAAAGCACCCAAAAAAGCCCATACCTCAGAATCTATAAAACTAGAAAGCACACAAGAAACCCATAACTCGGAATGCATAAAACTAGAAAGCAGCTAAAGAAGTCCAAGCCTCGGAATCCATAAAACTAGAAAGCACCCAAAGAAGGCTATACCTCGGAATCCATAAACTAGAGAGCCCCCAAAGAAACCCATACCTCAGAATCCATAAAACTAGAAAGCACACAAAGAAACCCATACTTTGGAATCCATGAAACTAGAAAGCACTAAAAGAAATCCATGCCTCAGAATCTATAAACTAGAAAGCACCCAAAGAAACCCATACCTTAGGATCCATAAAACTAGAATGCACCCTACAAAACCCATTCCTTTGGGATCTATAAAATTAGAAAGCACCCAAAGAAACACATACCTAGGAATCCATAAAACTAAAAAGCACCCAAAGAAACCCATACCTCGGAATCCATTAAACTAGAAAGCACCCAAAGAAATCCATGCCTCTGAATCTATAAAACTAGAAAGCACCCAAAGAAACCCATACCTTGGATTCCATAAAAATAGAAAGCACCCAGTGAAACCCCTACCTTGGAATCCATACAACTAGAAAGCACCCAAAGAAACCCATACCTCAGAATCCATAAAATTAAAAAGCACACAAAGAAACCTATACCTCGGAATCCATAAAAGTAGCAAGGACCCAGGTAAACCCATACTTCGGAATCCATAAAAAAAGAAAACACCTAAAGAAACCTATACCTCGAAATCTATAAAACTAGAAATCACTCAACGAAACCCATACCCCGGAATCCATAAATATAGAAAGCACCCAAAGAAATCCATGCCTCGGAATCCATAAAACTAGAAAGCACCCAAAGAAACCCATACCTTGGAATCCATGAAACTAGAAAGCACACCACGAAACATATACCTCGGAATCTATAAAACTAAAAAGAACCCAAAGAAACCCATACCTTGGAATCTATAAAACTAGAAAGCACCCAAAGAACCCTATACCTCGGAATTTATAAACTAGAAAGCACCCAAAGAAACCCATGCCTCGAAATCCATAAAAGTAGAAAGTAACAAACAAATAGAAAGCACCCCACGAAACCCATACATTAGAATCTATACGAGTAGAAAGAACCCAAAGAAACCCATACCTCGGAATCCATAAAACTATAGAGCACCCAAAGAAGCCCATACCTCGGAATCCATAAAACTAGAAAGCACCCAAAGAAGCCCATACCTCAAAATCCATAAACTAGAAAGCACACAAAGAAACCCATACCTCAGAATCCATAAGCTAGAAAGCACCCTACGAAACTCATACCACGGAATCTATAAAACTAGAAAAAACCCAAAGAAACCCATACCTCGGAATCCATAAACTAAAAAGCACCTAAAGAATCGCAAACATCGTAATCCATAAACTAGAAACCTATACCTCAGAATTCAAAAACAAGAAAGCACACAAAGAAACCCATACCTCGGAATCCATAGAACTAGAAAGCACTAAAAAAAATCTATGCCTCGGAATCCATAAACAGCAAAGCACCCAAAGAAACCCATACCTTGGAATCTATAAAACTAGAAGGCACCCCACGAAACCCATACCTTGGAATCTAAAAAACTAGAAAGCACCCAAAGAAACCCATACCTCGGAATCCATAAAACTAGAAAGCACCCAAATAAGGCCATACCTAAGAATCCATAAACTAGAATGCACCCAAAGAAACCCACACCTCAGAATCCATAAAACTAGGAAGCACACAAAAAAAGCCATACCTCGGAATCCATAAAACTAGAAAGCACCTTAATAAGACCATACCTCGAAATCCATAAACTAGAATGCAGCCAAAGAAACCCATTCCTCAGAATCCATAAAACTAGAAAGTACACAAAGAAACCCATACCTCGGAATCCATAAAACTAGAAAGCACTAAAAGAAATCCATGCCCCAGAATCCATAAACTAGAAAGCACCCAAAGAAACCCATACCTTAGAATCTATAAAACTAGAAAGCACCCCACGAAAACCATACCTCGGAATCTATAAAACTAGAAAGCACCAAAGAAACCCATACCTTGGAATCCATAAAACAAGAAAGCACTCAAAGAAACCCATACCTCGGAATCCATAAGACTAGAAAGCACCCAAAGAACTCCATGCCTCGGAATCCATAAAACTAGAAAGCACCCAAAGAAACCCATACCTTGGAATCCATGGTTCTAGAAAGCACCCCACGAAACCCATACCTTGGAATCCATAAAACTATAAAGCACCCAAAGAAGCCCATACCTCGGAATCCATAAACTAGAAAGCACCCAAAGAAACCCATAACTCAGAATCCATACACTAGAAAGCACCCTGCGGAACTCATACCACGGAATCTATAAAACTAGAAAGAACCTAAAGAAACCCATACCTCAGAATCCATAAAATGAAAAGCACCCAAAGAAGCCCATACCTCGTAATCCATAAACTAAAATGCACCCAAAGAAACCTATACCTCAGAATCCATAAAACTAGAAAGCACACAAGGAAACCCATACCTCAGAATCCATGAAACTAGAAAGCACTAAAAGAAATCCATGCCTCGGAATCCATAAAACGGAAAGCACCCAAAGAAACCCATACCTCGGGATCCATGAAACTAGAAAGCACCCAAGGAAATCCATTCCTCCGAATCCCTAAAACTAGAAAGCACCCAAAAAAAGCCCATACCTAGGAATCCATAAACTAGAAAGCACCCAAAGAAACCCATACCTCAGAATCCATAAAAGTAGAAAGCACACAAAGAAACCCATACCTCGGAATCCATAAAAGTAAAAAGCACCCCCAAAACCCATATTTCGGAATCTCTAAAACTAGAAAGCACCCAAAGAAACCCATACCTTGGAATCCATAAAACAAGAAAGCACTCAAAGGAACCCATACCTCGGAATCCATAAGACTAGAAAGCACCCAAAGAATTCTATGCCTCGGAATCCAT
Source organism: Ceratothoa steindachneri (assembly GCA_963969495.1). Taxonomy (NCBI): domain Eukaryota; kingdom Metazoa; phylum Arthropoda; class Malacostraca; order Isopoda; family Cymothoidae; genus Ceratothoa; species Ceratothoa steindachneri. Next base: position 71,629,126 of record OZ018335.1, on the reverse strand, counting down.
AAAACTAGAAAGCACCCAAAGAAACCCATACCTTGGAATCCATGGTTCTAGGAAGCACCCCACGGAACCCATACCTCAGGATCTATAAAACTAGAGAGCACCTAAAGAAACCCATACCTCAGAATCCATAAAACTAGAAAGCAAACAAGAAACCCATACCTCAGAATCCATAAAACTAGAAAGCACTAAAAGAAATCCATGCCTCGGAATCCATAATCTAGAAAGCACCCAAAGAACCCTATACCTTGAAATCCATAAAACTAGAAAGCAACCCACGAAACTCATATCTCGGAATCTATAAAACTAGAAAGCACCCAAAGAAACCCATATCTCGGAATCTATAAAACTAGAAAGCACCCAAAGAAGGCTATACCTCGAAATCCATAAAGTAGAAAGCCCCCAAAGAAACCCATACCTCAGAATCCATAAAACTAGAAAGCACACAAAGAAACCCATACTTCGGAATCCATAAACCTAGAAAGCACTAAAAGATATCCATGCCTTAGAATCTATAAATTTGAAAGCACCCAAAGAAACCCATACCTTGGAATCCATAAAACTCGAATGCACCCCACATAACCCATACCACGGGATTTCTAAAATTACAAAGCACCCAAAGAAACCCATACCTAGGATCCATAAAACTAGAAAGCACCCCCAAAAACATATACCTCGGAATCCATTAAACTAGAAAGCACCCAAAGAAATCCATGTCTCTGAATCTATAAAACTAGAAAGCACACAAAGAAACCCATACCTTGGATTCCATAAAAATAGAAAGCACCCAGTGAAACCTATACCTCGGAATCCATAAAACTAGAAAGAACCAAAGGAAACCCATACCTCGGAATCCATAAAACTAGAAAGCACCCAAAGGAGCCCATACCTTGGAATCCATAAACTAGAAAGCACCCAAAGAAACCTATACCTCAGAATCCATAAAACGAGAGAGCACACAAAAAACCCGTACCTCAGAATCCATAAAAATAGAAAGCACCCCATGAAACCCATACCTCAGAATCTCTAAAACTAGAAAGACCCAAAGAGACCCATACCTCGGAATCTAGTAAAACTAGAAAGCACCCAAAGAAGCCCATACCTCGGAATCTATAAAAAAGAAAGCACCCAAAGAAACCCATGCCTCGAATTCCATAAAAGTAGAAAGTAACCAAACAACTAGAAAGCACCCCACGAAAGCCATACTTCAGAATCTATAAAACTAGAAAGAACCCAAAGAAACCCATAGCTCGGAATCCATAAAACTAGAAAGCATCCAAAGAAGCCCATACCTCAAAATCCATAAACTAGAAAGCACCCCACGAAACCCATACCTTGGAATCTATAAAACTAGAAAGAACCGAAAGAAACCCATACCTTGGAATCCATAAAAGTAGAAAGCACCCAAAGAAGCCCATACCTCTGAATCCATAAACTAAAAAGCACCCAAAGAAACCCATGCCTCGAAATCCATAAAAGTACAAAGTAACCAAACAACTAGAAAGCACCCCACGAAACCTATACCTCAGAATCTATAAAACTAGAAAGAACCTAAAGAAACCAATACCTCGGAATCCATAAAACTAGAAAGCACCCAAAGAAGCCCATACCTCAAAATCCATAAACTAGAAAGCACACAAAGAAACCCATACCTCAGAATCCATAAACTAGAAAGCACCCTACGAAACTCATACCACGGAATCTATAAAACTAGAAAGAACCCAAAGAAACCCATACCTCGGAATCGATAAACTAAAAAGCACCCAAAGAAGCCCATACCTCGTAATCCATAAACTAGAAACCTATACCTCAGAATCCATAAAACTGGAAAGCACACAAAGAAACCCATACCTCGGAATCCATAAAACTAGAAAGCACTAAAAGAAATCCATGCCTCGGAATCCATAAACCGGAAAGCACCCAAAGAAACCCATACCTTGGAATCCATAAAACTAGAAGGCACCCCACGAAACCCATTCCTTGGAATCTAAAAAAACTAGAAAGCACCTAAAGAAACCCATACCTCGGAATCCATAAAAATAGAAAGAACCCAAATAAGGCCATACCTCGGAATCCATAAACTAGATTTCACCCAAAGAAACCCATTCCTCAGAATCCATAAAACTAGAAAGTACACAAAGAAACCCATACCTCGAAATCCATAAAACTAGAAAGCACCCAAAGAAGCCCATACATCAAAATCTATAAACTAGAAAGCACCAAACGAAACCCATAACTCAGAATCTATAAAACTAGAAAGAACCGAAAGAAACCCATACCTTGGAATCCATAAAACTAGAAAGCACCCAAAGAAGCCCATACATCGGAATCCATAACCTAGAAAGCACCCAAAGAAACCTATGCCTCGAAATCCATAAAAGTACAAAGTAACCAAACAACTAGAAAGCACCCCACGAAACCTATACCTCAGAATCTACAAAACTAGAAAGAACCTAAAGAAACCAATACCTCGGAATCCATAAAACTAGAAAGCACCCAAAGAAGCCCATACCTCAAAATCCATAAACTAGAAAGCACACAAAGAAACCCATACCTCAGAATCCATAAGCTAGAAAGCACCCTACGAAACTCATACCACGGAATCTATAAAACTAGAAAAAAAACAAAGAAACCCATACCTCGGAATCCATAAACTAAAAAGCACCTAAAGAATCGCAAACATCGTAATCCATAAACTAGAAACCTATACCTCAGAATCCAAAAACAAGTAAGCACACAAAGAAACCCATACCTCGGAATCCATAGAACTAGAAAGCACTAAAAAAAATCTATGCCTCGGAATCCATAAACCGCAAAGCACCCAAAGAAACCCATACCTTGGAATCTATAAAACTAGAAGGCACCCCACGAAACCCATACCTTGGAATCTAAAAAACTAGAAAGCACCCAAAGAAACCCATACCTCGGAATCCATAAAACTATAAAAGCACCCAAATAAGGCCATACCTAAGAATCCATAAACTAGAATGCACCCAAAGAAACCCACACCTCAGAATCCATAAAACTAGGAAGCACACAAAGAAAGCCATACCTCGGAATCCATAAAACTAGAAAGCAACTTAATAAGGCCATACCTCGAAATCCATAAACTAGAATGCAGCCAAAGAAACCCATTCCTCAGAATCCATAAAACTAGAAAGTACACAAAGAAACCCATACCTCGGAATCCATAAAACTAGAAAGCACTAAAAGAAATCCATGCCCCAGAATCCATAAACTAGAAAGCACCCAAAGAAACCCATACCTTAGAATCTATAAAACTAGAAAGCACCCCACGAAAACCATACCTCGGAATCTATAAAACTAGAAAGCACCCAAAGAAACCCATACCTTGGAATCCATAAAACAAGAAAGCACTCAAAGAAACCCATACCTCGGAATCCATAAGACTAGAAAGCACCCAAAGAACTCCATGCCTCGGAATCATAAAACTAGAAAGCACCCAAGGAAACCCATACCTTGGAATCCATGGTTCTAGAAAGCACCCCACGAAACCCATACCTTGGAATCCATAAAACTATAAAGCACCCAAAGAAGCCCATACCTCGGAATCCATAAACTAGAAAGCACCCAAAGAAGCCCATACCTTGAAATCCATAAACTAGAAAGCACCCTGCGGAACTCATACCACGGAATCTATAAAACTAGAAAGAACCTAAAGAAACCCATACCTCAGAATCCATAAAATGAAAAGCACCCAAAGAAGCCCATACCTCGTAATCCATAAACTAAAATGCACCCAAAGAAACCTATACCTCAGAATCCATAAAACTAGAAAGCACACAAGGAAACCCATACCTCAGAATCCATGAAACTAGAAAGCACTAAAAGAAATCCATGCCTCGGAATCCATGAACCGGAAAGCACCCAAAGAAACCCATACCTCGGGATCCATGAAACTAGAAAGCACCCAAGGAAATCCATTCCTCCGAATCCCTAAAACTAGAAAGCACCCAAAAAAAGCCCATACCTAGGAATCCATAAACTAGAAAGCACCCAAAGAAACCCATACCTCAGAATCCATAAAAGTAGAAAGCACACAAAGAAACCCATACCTCGGAATCCATAAAAGTAAAAAGCACCCCCAAAACCCATATTTCGGAATCTCTAAAACTAGAAAGCACCCAAAGAAACCCATACCTTGGAATCCATAAAACAAGAAAGCACTCAAAGAAACCCATACCTCGGAATCCATAAGACTAGAAAGCACCCAAAGAATTCTATGCCTCGGAATCCATAAAACTAGAAAGCACCCAAAGAAACCCATACCTTGGAATCCATGGTTCTAGGAAGCACCCCACGGAACCCATACCTCAGGATCTATAAAACTAGAGAGCACCTAAAGAAACCCATACCTCAGAATCCATAAAACTAGAAAGCACACAAGAAACCCATACCTCAGAATCCATAAAACTAGAAAGCACTAAAAGAAATCCATGCCTCGGAATCCATAATCTAGAAAGCACCCAAAGAACCCTATACCTTGAAATCCATAAAACTAGAAAGCAACCCACGAAACTTATATCTCGGAATCTATAAAACTAGAAAGCACCCAAAGAAACCCATATCTCGGAATCTATAAAACTAGAAAGCACCCAAAGAAGGCTATACCTCGAAATCCATAAACTAGAAAGCCCCCAAAGAAACCCATACCTCAGAATCCATAAAACTAGAAAGCACACAAAGAAACCCATACTTCGGAATCCATAAACCTAGAAAGCACTAAAAGATATCCATGCCTTAGAATCTATAAATTTGAAAGCACCCAAAGAAACCCATACCTTGGAATCCATAAAACTGAATGCACCCCACATAACCCATACCACGGGATTTCTAAAATTACAAAGCACCCAAAGAAACCCATACCTAGGATCCATAAAACTAGAAAGCACCCCCAAAAACATATACCTCGGAATCCATTAAACTAGAAAGCACCCAAAGAAATCCATGTCTCTGAATCTATAAAACTAGAAAGCACACAAAGAAACCCATACCTTGGATTCCATAAAAATAGAAAGCACCCAGTGAAACCTATACCTCGGAATCCATAAAACTAGAAAGAACCAAAGGAAACCCATACCTCGGAATCCATAAAACTAGAAAGCACCCAAAGAAGCCCATACCTTGGAATCCATAAACTAGAAAGCACCCAAAGAAACCTATACCTCAGAATCCATTAAACGAGAGAGCACACAAAAAACCCGTACCTCAGAATCCATAAAAATAGAAAGCACCCCATGAAACCCATACCTCAGAATCTCTAAAACTAGAAAGACCCAAAGAGACCCATACCTCGGAATCTAGTAAAACTAGAAAGCACCCAAAGAAGCCCATACCTCGGAATCTATAAAAAAGAAAGCACCCAAAGAAACCCATGCCTCGAATTCCATAAAAGTAGAAAGTAACCAAACAACTAGAAAGCACCCCACGAAAGCCATACCTCAGAATCTATAAAACTAGAAAGAACCCAAAGAAACCCATACCTCGGAATCCATAAAACTAGAAAGCATCCAAAGAAGCCCATACCTCAAAATCCATAAACTAGAAAGCACCCCACGAAACCCATACCTTGGAATCTTTAAAACTAGAAAGAACCGAAAGAAACCCATACCTTGGAATCCATAAAAGTAGAAAGCACCCAAAGAAGCCCATACCTCGTAATCCATAAACTAAAATGCACCCAAAGAAACCTATACCTCAGAATCCATAAAACTAGAAAGCACACAAGGAAACCCATACCTCAGAATCCATGAAACTAGAAAGCACTAAAAGAAATCCATGCCTCGGAATCCATAAACCGGAAAGCACCCAAAGAAACCCATACCTCGGGATCCATGAAACTAGAAAGCACCCAAGGAAATCCATTCCTCCGAATCCCTAAAACTAGAAAGCACCCAAAAAAGCCCATACTTAGGAATCCATAAACTAGAAAGCACCCAAAGAAACCCATACCTCAGAATCCATAAAAGTAGAAAGCACACAAAGAAACCCATACCTCGGAATCCATAAAAGTAAAAAGCACCCCCAAAACCCATATTTCGGAATCTCTAAAACTAGAAAGCACCCAAAGAAACCCATACCTTGGAATCCATAAAACAAGAAAGCACTCAAAGAAACCCATACCTCGGAATCCATAAGACTAGAAAGCACCCAAAGAATTCTATGCCTCGGAATCCATAAAACTAGAAAGCACCCAAAGAAACCCATACCTTGGAATCCATGGTTCTAGGAAGCACCCCACGGAACCCATACCTCAGGATCTATAAAACTAGAGAGCACCTAAAGAAACCCATACCTCAGAATCCATAAAACTAGAAAGCACACAAGAAACCCATACCTCAGAATCCATAAAACTAGAAAGCACTAAAAGAAATCCATGCCTCGGAATCCATAATCTAGAAAGCACCCAAAGAACCCTATACCTTGAAATCCATAAAACTAGAAAGCAACCCACGAAACTCATATTTTGGAATCTATAAAACTAGAAAGCACCCAAAGAAACCCATATCTCGGAATCTATAAAACTAGAAAGCACCCAAAGAAGGCTATACCTCGAAATCCATAAACTAGAAAGCCCCCAAAGAAACCCATACCTCAGAATCCATAAAACTAGAAAGCACACAAAAAAACCCATACTTCGGAATCCATAAACCTAGAAAGCACTAAAAGATATCCATGCCTTAGAATCTATAAATTTGAAAGCACCCAAAGAAACCCATACCTTGGAATCCATAAAACTCGAATGCACCCCACATAACCCATACCACGGGATTTCTAAAATTACAAAGCACCCAAAGAAACCCATACCTAGGATCCAAAAAACTAGAAAGCACCCCCAAAAACATATACCTCGGAATCCATTAAACTAGAAAGCACCCAAAGAAATCCATGTCTCTGAATCTATAAAACTAGAAAGCACACAAAGAAACCCATACCTTGGATTCTATAAAAATAGAAAGCACCCAGTGAAACCTATACCTCGGAATCCATAAAACTAGAAAGAACCAAAGGAAACCCATACCTCGGAATCCATAAAACTAGAAAGCACCCAAAGTAGCCCATACCTTGGAATCCATAAACTAGAAAGCACCCAAAGAAACCTATACCTCAGAATCCATAAAACGAGAGAGCACACAAAAAACCCGTACCTCAGAATCCATAAAAAAAGAAAGCACCCCATGAAACCCATACCTCAGAATCTCTAAAACTAGAAAGACCCAAAGAGACCCATACCTCGGAATCTAGTAAAACTAGAAAGCACCCAAGAAGCCCATACCTCGGAATCTATAAAAAAGAAAGCACCCAAAGAAACCCATGCCTCGAATTCCATAAAAGTAGAAAGTAACCAAACAACTAGAAAGCACCCCACGAAAGCCATACCTCAGAATCTATAAAACTAGAAAGAACCCAAAGAAACCCATACCTCGGAATCCATAAAACTAGAAAGCATCCAAAGAAGCCCATACCTCAAAATCCATAAACTAGAAAGCACCCCACGAAACCCATACCTTGGAATCTATAAAACTAGAAAGAACCGAAAGAAACCCATACCTTGGAATCCATAAAAGTAGAAAGCACCCAAAGAAGCCCATACCTCGTAATCCATAAACTAAAATGCACCCAAAGAAACCTATACCTCAGAATCCATAAAACTAGAAAGCACACAAGGAAACCCATACCTCAGAATCCATGAAACTAGAAAGCACTAAAAGAAATCCGTGCCTCGGAATCCATAAACCGGAAAGCACCCAAAGAAACCCATACCTCGGGATCCATGAAACTAGAAAGCACCCAAGGAAATCCATTCCTCCGAATCCCTAAAACTAGAAAGCACCCAAAAAAAGCCCATACCTAGGAATCCATAAACTAGAAAGCACCCAAAGAAACCCATACCTCAGAATCCATAAAAGTAGAAAGCACACAAAGAAACCCATACCTCGGAATCCATAAAAGTAAAAAGCACCCCCCAAACCCATATTTCGGAATCTCTAAAACTAGAAAGCACCCAAAGAAACCCATACCTTGGAATCCATAAAACAAGAAAGCACTCAAAGAAACCCATACCTCGGAATCCATAAGACTAGAAAGCACCCAAAGAATTCTATGCCTCGGAATCCATAAAACTAGAAAGCACCCAAAGAAACCCATACCTTGGAATCCATGGTTCTAGGAAGCACCCCCACGGAACCCATACCTCAGGATCTATAAAACTAGAGAGCACCTAAAGAAACCCATACCTCAGAATCCATAAAACTAGAAAGCACACAAGAAACCCATACCTCAGAATCCATAAAACTAGAAAGCACTAAAAGAAATCCATGCCTCGGAATCCATAATCTAGAAAGCACCCAAAGAACCCTATACCTTGAAATCCATAAAACTAGAAAGCAACCCACGAAACTCATATCTCGGAATCTATAAAACTAGAAAGCACCCAAAGAAACCCATATCTCGGAATCTATAAAACTAGAAAGCACCCAAAGAAGGCTATACCTCGAAATCCATAAACTAGAAAGCCCCCAAAGAAACCCATACCTCAGAATCCATAAAACTAGAAAGCACACAAAAAAACCCATACTTCGGAATCCATAAACCTAGAAAGCACTAAAAGATATCCATGCCATAGAATCTATAAATTTGAAAGCACCCAAAGAAACCCATACCTTGGAATCCATAAAACTCGAATGCACCCCACATAACCCATACCACGGGATTTCTAAAATTACAAAGCACCCAAAGAAACCCATACCTAGGATCCATAAAACTAGAAAGCACCCCCAAAAACATATACCTCGGAATCCATTAAACTAGAAAGCACCCAAAGAAATCCATGTCTCTGAATCTATAAAACTAGAAAGCACACAAAGAAACCCATACCTTGGATTCCATAAAAATAGAAAGCCCTCAGTGAAACCTATACCTCGGAATCCATAAAACTAGAAAGAACCAAAGGAAACCCATACCTCGGAATCCATAAAACTAGAAAGCACCCAAAGAAGCCCATACCTTGGAATCCATAAACTAGAAAGCACCCAAAGAAACCTATACCTCAGAATCCATAAAACGAGAGAGCACACAAAAAACCCGTACCTCAGAATCCATAAAAATAGAAAGCACCCCATGAAACCCATACCTCAGAATCTCTAAAACTAGAAAGACCCAAAGAGACCCATACCTCGGAATCTAGTAAAACTAGAAAGCACCCAAAGAAGCCCATACCTCGGAATCTATAAAAAAGAAAGCACCCAAAGAAACCCATGCCTCGAATTCCATAAAAGTAGAAAGTAACCAAACAACTAGAAAGCACCCCACGAAAGCCATACCTCAGAATCTATAAAACTAGAAAGAACCCAAAGAAACCCATAGCTCGGAATCCATAAAACTAGAAAGCATCCAAAGAAGCCCATACCTCAAAATCCATAAACTAGAAAGCACCCCACGAAACCCATACCTTGGAATCTATAAAACTAGAAAGAACCGAAAGAAGCCCATACCTTGGAATCCATAAAAGTAGAAAGCACCCAAAGAAGCCCATACCTCTGAATCCATAAACTAAAAAGCACCCAAAGAAACCCATGCCTCGAAATCCATAAAAGTACAAAGTAACCAAACAACTAGAAAGCACCCCACGAAACCTATACCTCAGAATCTATAAAACTAGAAAGAACCTAAAGAAACCAATACCTCGGAATCCATAAAACTAGAAAGCACCCAAAGAAGCCCATACCTCAAAATCCATAAACTAGAAAGCACACAAAGAAACCCATACCTCAGAATCCATAAACTAGAAAGCACCCTACGAAACTCATACCACGGAATCTATAAAACTAGAAAGAACCCAAAGAAACCCATACCTCGGAATCGATAAACTAAAAAGCACCCAAAGAAGCCCATACCTCGTAATCCATAAACTAGAAACCTATACCTCAGAATCCATAAAACTGGAAAGCACACAAAGAAACCCATACCTCGGAATCCATAAAACTAGAAAGCACTAAAAGAAATCCATGCCTCGGAATCCATAAACCGGAAAGCACCCAAAGAAACCCATACCTTGGAATCCATAAAACTAGAAGGCACCCCACGAAACCCATTCCTTGGAATCTAAAAAAACTAGAAAGCACCTAAAGAAACCCATACCTCGGAATCCATAAAAATAGAAAGAACCCAAATAAGGCCATACCTCGGTATCCATAAACTAGATTTCACCCAAAGAAACCCATTCCTCAGAATCCATAAAACTAGAAAGTACACAAAGAAACCCATACCTCGAAATCCATAAAACTAGAAAGCACCCAAAGAAGCCCATACATCAAAATCTATAAACTAGAAAGCACCAAACGAAACCCATAACTCAGAATCTATAAAACTAGAAAGAACCGAAAGAAACCCATACCTTGGAATCCATAAAACTAGAAAGCACCCAAAGAAGCCCATACATCGGAATCCATAACCTAGAAAGCACCCAAAGAAACCTATGCCTCGAAATCCATAAAAGTACAAAGTAACCAAACAACTAGAAAGCACCCCACGAAACCTATACCTCAGAATCTACAAAACTAGAAAGAACCTAAAGAAACCAATACCTCGGAATCCATAAAACTAGAAAGCACCCAAAGAAGCCCATACCTCAAAATCCATAAACTAGAAAGCACACAAAGAAACCCATACCTCAGAATCCATAAGCTAGAAAGCACCCTACGAAACTCATACCACGGAATCTATAAAACTAGAAAAAAACCAAAGAAACCCATACCTCGGAATCCATAAACTAAAAAGCACCTAAAGAATCGCAAACATCGTAATCCATAAACTAGAAACCTATACCTCAGAATCCAAAAACAAGAAAGCACACAAAGAAACCCATACCTCGGAATCCATAGAACTAGAAAGCACTAAAAAAAATCTATGCCTCGGAATCCATAAACCGCAAAGCACCCAAAGAAACCCATACCTTGGAATCTATAAAACTAGAAGGCACCCCACGAAACCCATACCTTGGAATCTAAAAAACTAGAAAGCACCCAAAGAAACCCATACCTCGGAATCCATAAAACTAGAAAGCACCCAAATAAGGCCATACCTAAGAATCCATAAACTAGAATGCACCCAAAGAAACCCACACCTCAGAATCCATAAAACTAGGAAGCACACAAAGAAAGCCATACCTCGGAATCCATAAAACTAGAAAGCACCTTAATAAGGCCATACCTCGAAATCCATAAACTAGAATGCAGCCAAAGAAACCCATTCCTCAGAATCCATAAAACTAGAAAGTACACAAAGAAACCCATACCTCGGAATCCATAAAACTAGAAAGCACTAAAAGAAATCCATGCCCCAGAATCCATAAACTAGAAAGCACCCAAAGAAACCCATACCTTAGAATCTATAAAACTAGAAAGCACCCCACGAAAACCATACCTCGGAATCTATAAAACTAGAAAGCACCCAAAGAAACCCATACCTTGGAATCCATAAAACAAGAAAGCACTCAAAGAAACCCATACCTCGGAATCCATAAGACTAGAAAGCACCCAAAGAACTCCATGCCTCGGAATCCATAAAACTAGAAAGCACCCAAGGAAACCCATACCTTGGAATCCATGGTTCTAGAAAGCACCCCACGAAACCCATACCTTGGAATCCATAAAACTATAAAGCACCCAAAGAAGCCCATACCTCGGAATCCATAAACTAGAAAGCACCCAAAGAAGCCCATACCTTGAAATCCATAAACTAGAAAGCACCCAAAGTGCCCCCTACCTCAGAATCCATAAAGTAGAAAGCACCCTACAAAACCCATACCTCGGAATCTATAAAACTAGAAAAAACCCAAAGAAACCCATACCTCGGAATCCAAAAACTAGAAGGCACCCAAAGAAGCCCATACCTCGTAATCCATAAACTAGAGAGCACCTAAAGAAACCCATACCTCAGAATCCATAAAACTAGAAAGCACACAAGAAACCGATACCTCAGAATCCATAAAACTAGAAAGCACTAAAAGAAATCCATGCCTCGTAATCCATAAACTAGAAAGCACCCAAAGAACCCTATACCTTGAAATCCATAAAACTAGAAAGCAACCCACGAAAATCATATCTCGGAATCTATAAAACTAGAAAGCACCCAAAGAAACCCATATCTCGGAATCCATAAAACTAGAAAGCACCCAAAGAAGGCTTTACCTCGGAATCCATAAACTAGAAAGCCCCCAAAGAAACCCATACCTCAGAATCCATAAAACTAGAAAGCACACAAAGAAACCCATACTTCGGAATCCATAAAACAAGAAAGCACTCAAAGAAACCCATACCTCGGAATCCATAAGACTAGAAAGCACCCAAAGAACTCCATGCTTTGGAATCCATAAAACTAGAAAGCACCCAAAGAAACCCATACCTTGGAATCCATAGAACTAGAAAGCACCCCACGAAACCCATACCTCGGAATCTATAAAACTTGAAAGAACCCAAAGATCCCATACCTCGGAATCCATAAAACTATAAAACCGCCAAAGAAGCCCATACCTCGGAATCCATAAACTAGAAAGCACCCAAAGAAACCCATACCTCGGAATTTATAAAACTAGAAAGCACCCAAATAAGGCCATACCTCGGAATCCATAAACTAGATTTCACCCAAAGAAACCCATTCCTCAGAATCCATAAAACTAGAAAGTACACAAAGAAACCCATACCTCGAAATCCATAAAACTAGAAAGCACCCAAAGAAGCCCATACATCAAAATCTATAAACTAGAAAGCACCCCACGAAACCCATACCTCAGAATCTATAAAACTAGAAAGAACCGAAAGAAACCCATACCTTGGAATCCATAAAACTAGAAAGCTCCCAAAGAAGCCCATACATCGGAATCCATAACCTAGAAAGCACCCAAAGAAACCTATGCCTCGAAATCCATAAAAGTACAAAGTAACCAAACAACTAGAAAGCACCCCACGAAACCTATACCTCAGAATCTACAAAACTAGAAAGAACCTAAAGAAACCAATACCTCGGAATCCATAAAACTAGAAAGCACCCAAAGAAGCCCATACCTCAAAATCCATAAACTAGAAAGCACACAAAGAAACCCATACCTCAGAATCCATAAGCTAGAAAGCACCCTACGAAACTCATACCACGGAATCTATAAAACTAGAAAAAACCCAAAGAAACCCATGCCTCGGAATCCATAAACTAAAAAGCACCTAAAGAAGCGCAAACATCGTAATCCATAAACTAGAAACCTATACCTCAGAATCCAAAAACAAGAAAGCACACAAAGAAACCCATACCTCGGAATCCATAGAACTAGAAAGCACACAAGAAACCGATACCTCAGAATCCATAAAACTAGAAAGCACTAAAAGAAATCCATGCCTCGTAATCCATAAACTAGAAAGCACCCAAAGAACCCTATACCTTGAAATCCATAAAACTAGAAAGCAACCCACGAAAATCATATCTCGGAATCCATAAAACTAGAAAGCACCCAAAGAAGGCTATACCTCGGAATCCATAAACTAGAAAGCCCCCAAAGAAACCCATACCTCAGAATCCATAAAACTAGAAAGCACACAAAGAAACCCATACTTCGGAATCCATAAAACAAGAAAGCACTCAAAGAAACCCATACCTCGGAATCCATAAGACTAGAAAGCACCCAAAGAACTCCATGCCTCGGAATTCATAAAACTAGAAAGCACCCAAAGAAACCCATACCTTGGAATCCATAGAACTAGAAAGCACCCCACGAAACCCATACCTCGGAATCTATAAAACTTGAAAGAACCCAAAGAAACCCATACCTCGGAATCCATAAAACTATAAACCCCCCAAAGAAGCCCATACCTCTTCATTCCATAAACTAGAAAGCACCCAAAGAAACCCATACCTCGGAATTCATAAAACTAGAAAGCACCCAAATAAGGCCATACCTCGGAATCCATAAACTAGAATGCACCCAAAGAAACCCAAACCTCAGAATCCATAAAACTAGAAAGCACACAAAGAAACCCATACCTCACAATCCATAAAACTAGAAAGCACCCAAATAAGGCCATACCTCGGAATCCATAAACTAGAATGCACCCAAAGAAACCCATTCCTCAGAATCCATAAAACTAAAAAGTACACAAAGAAACCCATACCTCAGGTCCATAAAACTAGAAAGCACCCAAAGAAGCCCATACATCAAAATCCATAAACTAGAAAGCACCCCACGAAACCCATACCTCGGAATCTATAAACCTAGAAAGAACCGAAATAAACCCATACCTTGGAATCCATAAAACTAGAAAGCACCCAAAGAAGCCCATACATCTGATTCCATAAACTAGAAAGCACCCAAAGAAACCCATGCCTCGAAATCCATAAAAGTACAGAGTAACCAAACAACTAGAAAGCACCCCACGAAACCTATACCTCAGAATCTATAAAACTAGAAAGAACCTAAAGAAACCAATACCTCGGAATCCATAAAACTAGAAAGCACCCAAAGAAGCCCATACCTCAAAATCCATAAACTAGAAAGCACCCAAAGAAACCCATACCTCAGAATCCATAAGCTAGAAAGCACCCTACGAAACTCATACCACGGAATCTATAAAACTAGAAAGAACCCAAAGAAACCCATACCTCGGAATCCATAAACTAAAAAGCACCTAAAGAAGCGCATACATCGTAATCCATAAACTAGAAACCTATACCTCAGAATCCCAAAACAAGAAAGCACACAAAGAAACCCATACCTCGGAATCCATAGAACTAGAAAGCACTGAAGAAATCTATGCCTCGGAATCCATAAACCGGAAAGCACCCAAAGAAACCCATACCTTGGAATCCATAAAACTAGAAAGCACCCCACGAAACCCATACCTTGGAATCTAAAAAACTAGGAAGCACCGAAAGAAACCAATACCTCGGAATTTATAAAACTAGAAAGCACCCTAATAAGGCCATACCTCAGAATCCAAAAACTAGAATGCACCCAAAGAAACCCATACCTCGGAATCCATAAAACTAGAAAGCACCCAAATAAGGCCATACCTTGGAATCCATAGAACTAGAAAGCACCCCACGAAACCCATACCTCGGAATCTATAAAACTTGAAAGAACCCAAAGAAACCCATACTTCGGAATCCATAAAACTATAAACCCCCCAAAGAAGCCCATAGCTCGGAATCCATAAACTAGAATGCACCCAAAGAAACCCATTCCTCAGAATCCATAAAACTAGAAAGTACACAAAGAAACCCATACCTCGGAATCCATAAAACTAGAAAGCACTAAAAGAAATCCATGCCTCAGAATCCATTAACTAGAAAGCACCCAAAGAAACCCATACCTTAGAATCTATAAAACTAGAAAGCACCCCACGAAACCTATACCTCGGAATCTATAAAACTAGAAAGCACCCAAAGAAACCCATACCTTGGAATCCATAAAACAAAAAAGCACTCAAAGAAACCCACACCTTGGAATCCATAAGACTAGAAAGCACCCAAAGAACTCCATGCCTTAGAATCCATAAAACTAGAAAGCACCCAAAGAAACCCATACCTTGGAATCCATGGTTCTAGAAAGCACCCCACAAAACCCATACCTCGGAATCTATAAAACTAGAAAGAACCCAAAGAAACCCATACCTCGGAATCCATAAAACTATAAAGCACCCAAAGAACCCCATACTTCGGAATCCATAAACTAGAAAGCACCCAAAGAAGCCCATACCTCGAAATCCATGAACTAGAAAGCACCCAAAGTGCCCCCTACCTCAGAATCCATAAAGTAGGAAGCACCCTCCGAAACCCATACCTCGGAATCTATAAAACTAGAGAAAAAACAAAGAAACCCATACCTCGGAATCCAAAAACTAGAAAGCACCCAAAGAAGCCCATACCTCGTAATCCATAAACTAGAGAGCACCCAAAGAAACCCATACCTCAGAATCCATAAAACTAGAAAGCACACAAGAAACCCATACCTCAGAATCCATAAAACTAGAAAGCACTAAAAGAAATCTATGCCTCGGAATCCATAAACTAGAAAGCACCCAAAGAACCCTATACCTTGAAATCCATAAAACTAGAAATCAACCCACGAAACTCATATCTCGGAATCTATAAAACTAGAAAGCACCCAAAGAAACCCATATCTCGGAATCCATAAAACTAGAAAGCACCCAAAGAACGCTATACCTCGGAATCCATAAAACTAGAAAGTTTTCAAAGAAACCCATACCTCAGAATCCATAAAACTAGAAAGCACACAAAGAAACCCATACTTCGCAATCCATAAACCTAGAAAGTACTAAAAGATATCCATGCCTCAGAATCTATAAATTTGAAAGCACCCAAAGAAACCCATACCTTGGAATCCATAAAACTCAAATGCACCCCACAAAACCCATACCACGGGATTTCTTAAATTAGAAAGCACCCAAAAAAACCAATACCTAGGATCCATAAAACTAGAAAGCACCCCAAAAAACATATACCTCGGAATCCATTAAACTAGAAAGCACCCAAAGAAATCCATGCCTCTGAATCTATAAAACTAGAAAGCACCCAAAGAAACCCATACCTTGGATTCCATAAAAATAGAAAGCACCCAGTGAAACCTATACCTCGGAATCAATTAAACTAGAAAGAACCAAAGGAAACCCATACCTCGGAATCCATAAAACTAGAAAGCACCCAAAGAAGCCCATACCTTGGAATCCATAAACTAGAAAGCACCTAAAGAAATTCATACCTCAGAATCCATAAAACTAGAAAGCACATAAAAAACCCGTACCTCAGAATCCATAAAAATAGAAAGCACCCCATGATACCCATACCTCGGAATCTTTAAAACTAGAAAGACCCAAAGAAACCCATACCTCGGAATCTATAAAACTAGAAAGCACCAGAAAAAGCCCATACCTCGGAATCTATAAACTAGAAAGCACCCAAAGAAACCCATGCCTCGAAATCCTTAAAAGTACAAAGTAACCAAACAACTAGAAAGCACCCCACGAAACCTATACCTCAGAATCTATAAAACTTGAAAGAACCTAAAGAAACCAATACCTCGGAATCCATAAAACTAGAAAGCACCCAAAGAAGCCCATACCTCAAAATCCATAAACTAGAAAGCAACCAAAGAAACCCATACCTCAGAATCCATTAACTAGAAAGCACCCTGAGAAACTCATACCACGGAATCTATAAAACTAGAAAGAACCCAAAGAAACCCATACCTCGGAATCCATAAACTAAAAAGCTCCCAAAGAAGCCCATACCTCGTAATCCATAAACTGGAAACCTATACCTCAGAATCCATAAAACTAGAAAGCACACAAAGAAACCCATACCTCGGAATCCATAGAATTAGAAAGCACTAAAAGAAATCCATGCCTCGGAATCCATAAACCGGAAAGCACCCAAAGAAACCCATACCTTGGAATCCATAAAACTAGAAGGCAACCCACGAAACCCATACCTTGGAATCTAAAAAACTAGAAAGCACCCAAAGAAACCCATACCTCGGAATCCATAAAACTAGAAAACACCCAAATAAGGCCATACCTCAGAATCCATAAACTAGAATGCACCTAAAGAAACCCACACCTCAGAATCCATAAAACTAGAAAGCACACAAAGAAACCCATACCTCGGAATCCGAAAAACTAGAAAGCACCCAAATAAGGCCATACCTCGGAATCCATAAACTAGAATGCACCCAAAGAAACCCATTCCTCAGAATCCATAAAACTAGAAAGCACCTAAAGAAGCCCATACATCAAAATCCATAAACTAGAAAGCACCCCACGAAACCCATACCTCGGAATCTATAAAACTAGAAAGAACCGAAAAAAACCCATACCTTGGAATCCATAAAACTAGAATCAACCCATTGAAGCCCATACATCTGAATCCATAAACTAGAAAGCACCCAAAGAAACCCATGCCTCGAAATCCATAAAAGTACAAAGTAACCAAACAACTAGAAAGCACCCCACGAAACCTATACCTCAGAATCTATAAAACTAGAAAGAACCTAAAGAAACCAATACCTCGGAATCCATAAAACTAGAAAGCACCCAAAGAAGCCCATACCTCAAAATCCATAAACTAGAAAGCACACAAAGAAACCCATACCTCAGAATCCATAAAACTAGAAAGCACCCAAAGAAGCCCATACATCAAAATCCATAAACTAGAAAGCACCCCACGAAACCCATACCTCGGAATCTATAAAACTAGAAAGAACCGAAAAAAACCCATACCTTGGAATCCATAAAACTAGAATCAACCCATTGAAGCCCATACATCTGAATCCATAAACTAGAAAGCACCCAAAGAAACCCATGCCTCGAAATCCATAAAAGTACAAAGTAACCAAACAACTAGAAAGCACCCCACGAAACCTATACCTCAGAATCTATAAAACTAGAAAGAACCTAAAGAAACCAATACCTCGGAATCCATAAAACTAGAAAGCACCCAAAGAAGCCCATACCTCAAAATCCATAAACCCAGAAAGCACACAAAGAAACCCATACCTCAGAATCCATAAGCTAGAAATCACCCTACGAAACCCATACCTCGGAATCTATAAAACTAGAAAAAAACCAAAGAAACCCATACCTCGGAATCCAAAAACTAGAAAGCACCCAAAGAAGCCCATACCTCGTAATGCATAAACTAGAGAGCACCCAAAGAAGCCCATACCCCAGAATCCATAAAACTAGAAAGCACACAAGAAACCCATACCTCAGAATCCATAAAACTAGAAAGCACTAAAAGAAATCCATGCCTCGGAATCCATAAACTAAAAAGCACCCAAAGAACCCTATACCTTGAAATCCATAAAACTAGAAATCAACCCACGAAACTCATATCTCGGAATCTATAAAACTAGAAAGCACCCAAAGAAACCCATACTTTGGAATCCTTAAAACTAGAAAGCACCCAAAGAAGGCTATACCTCGGAATCCATAAACTAGAAAGCCCCCAAAGAAACCCATCCCTCAGAATCCATAAAACTAGAAAGCACACAAAGAAACCCATACTTCGGAATCCAAAAACCTAGAAAGCACTAAAAGATATCCAGGCCTCAGAATCTTTAAATTTAAAGCACCCAAAGAAACCCATACCTTGGAATCCATAAAACTCGAATGCACCCCACAAAACCCATACCACGGGATTTCTTAACTTAGAAAGCACCCAAAGAAACCCATACCTAGGATCCATAAAACTAGAAAGCACCCCCAAAAACATATACCTCGGAATCCATCAAACTAGAAAGCACCCAAAGAAATCCATGCCTCTGAATCTATAAAACTAGAAAGCACCCAAAGAAACCCATACCTTGGATTCCATAAAAATAGAAAGCACCCAGTGAAACCTATACTTCGGAATCAATAAAACTAGAAAGAACCAAAGGAAACCCATACCTCGGAATCCATAAAACTAGAAAGCACCCAAAGAAGCCCATACCTTGGAATCCATAAACTAGAGAGCACCCAAAGAAACCCATACCTCAGAATCCATAAAACTAGAAAGCACATAAAAACCCGTACCTCAGAATCCATAAAAATAGAAAGCACCCCATGATACCCATACCTCGGAATCTCTAAAACTAGAAAGACCCAAAGAAACCCATACCTCGGAATCTATAAAACTAGAAAGCACCCAAAGAAGCCCATACCTCGGAATCTATAAACTAGAAAGCACCCAAAGAAACCCATGCCTCGAATTCCATAAAAGTATAAAGTAACCAAACAACTAGAAAGCACCCCACGAAAGTCATACCTCAGAATCTATAAAACTAGAAAGAACCCAAAGAAACCCATACCTCGGAATCCATAAAACTAGAAAGCACCCAAAGAAGCCCATACCTCAAAATCCATAGACTAGAAAGCACCCCAAGAAACCCATACCTCGGAATCTATAAAACAAGAAAGAACCGAAAGAAACCCATACCTCGGAATCCATAAAACTAGAAAGCACCTGAAGAAGCCCATACCTCTCAATCCATAAACTAAAAAGCACCCAAAGAAACCCATGCCTCAAAATCCATAAAAGTACAAAGTAACCAAACAACTAGAAAGCACCCCACGAAACCTATACCTCAGAATCTATAAAACTAGAAAGAACCTAAAGAAACCAATACCTCGGAATCCAAAAAACTAGAAAGCACCCAAAGAAGCCCATACCTGAAATCCATAAACTAGAAAGCACCCAAAGAAACCCATACCTCAGAATTATAAACTAGAAAGCACCCTACGAAACTCATACCACGGAATCTATAAGACTAGAAAGAACCCAAAGAAACCCATACCTCGGAATCCATAAACTAAAAAGCACCTAAAGAAGCGCATACATCGTAATCCATAAACTAGAAACCTATACCTCAGAATCCAAAAACAAGAAAGCACACAAAGAAACCCATACCTCGGAATCCATAGAACTAGAAAGCACTAAAAAAAATCTATGCCTCGGAATCCATAAACCGGAAAGCACCCAAAGAAACCCATACCTTGGAATCCATAAAACTAGAAAGCACCCCACGAAACCCATACCTTGGAATCTAAAAAACTAGGAAGCACCGAAAGAAACCAATACCTCGGAATTTATAAAACTAGAAAGCACCCAAATAAGGCCATACCTCAGAATCCAAAAACTAGAATGCACCCAAAGAAACCCATACCTCGGAATCCATAAAACTAGAAAGCACCCAAATAAGGCCATACCTTGGAATCCATAGAACTAGAAAGCACCCCACGAAACCCATACCTCGGAATCTATAAAACTTGAAAGAACCCAAAGAAACCCATACTTCGGAATCCATAAAACTATAAACCCCCCAAAGAAGCCCATAGCTCGGAATCCATAAACTAGAATGCACCCAAAGAAACCCATTCCTCAGAATCCATAAAACTAGAAAGTACACAAAGAAACCCATACCTCGGAATCCATGAAACTAGAAAGCACTAAAAGAAATCCATGCCTCAGAATCCATAAACTAGAAAGCACCCAAAGAAACCCATACCTTAGAATCTATAAAACTAGAAAGCACCCCACGAAACCTATACCTCGGAATCTATAAAACTAGAAAGCACCCAAAGAAACCCATACCTTGGAATCCATAAAACAAAAAAGCACTCAAAGAAACCCACACCTCGGAATCCATAAGACTAGAAAGCACCCAAAGAACTCCATGCCTCGGAATCCATAAAACTAGAAAGCACTCAAAGAAACCCATACCTTGGAATCCATGGTTCTAGAAAGCACCCCACGAAACCCATACCTCGGAATCTATAAAACTAGAAAGAACCCAAAGAAACCCATACCTCGGAATCCATAAAACTATAAAGCACCCAAAGAAGCCCATACCTCGGAATCCATAAACTAGAAAGCACCCAAAGAAGCCCATACCTCGAAATCCATGAACTAGAAAGCACCCAAAGTGCCCCCTACCTCAGAATCCATAAAGTAGAAAGCACCCTCCGAAACCCATACCTCGGAATCTATAAAACTAGAAAAAAAACAAAGAAACCCATACCTCGGAATCCAAAAACTAGAAAGCACCCAAAGAAGCCCATACCTCGTAATCCATAAACTAGAGAGCACCCAAAGAAACCCATACCTCAGAATCCATAAAACTAGAAAGCACACAAGAAACCCATACCTCAGAATCCATAAAACTAGAAAGCACTAAAAGAAATCTATGCCTCGGAATCCATAAACTAGAAAGCACCCAAAGAACCCTATACCTTGAAATCCATAAAACTAGAAATCAACCCACGAAACTCATATCTCGGAATCTATAAAACTAGAAAGCACCCAAAGAAACCCATATCTCGGAATCCATAAAACTAGAAAGCACCCAAAGAACGCTATACCTCGGAATCCATAAAACTAGAAAGTTTTCAAAGAAACCCATACCTCAGAATCCATAAAACTAGAAAGCACACAAAGAAACCCATACTTCGCAATCCATAAACCTAGAAAGTACTAAAAGATATCCATGCCTCAGAATCTATAAATTTGAAAGCACCCAAAGAAACCCATACCTTGGAATCCATAAAACTCAAATGCACCCCACAAAACCCATACCACGGGATTTCTTAAATTAGAAAGCACCCAAAGAAACCGATACCTAGGATCCATAAAACTAGAAAGCACCCCCAAAAACATATACCTCGGAATCCATTAAACTAGAAAGCACCCAAAGAAATCCATGCCTCTGAATCTATAAAACTAGAAAGCACCCAAAGAAACCCATACCTTGGATTCCATAAAAATAGAAAGCACCCAGTGAATCCTATACCTCGGAATCAATTAAACTAGAAAGAACCAAAGGAAACCCATACCTCGGAATCCATAAAACTAGAAAGCACCCAAAGAAGCCCATACCTTGGAATCCATAAACTAGAAAGCACCTAAAGAAATTCATACCTCAGAATCCATAAAACTAGAAAGCACATAAAAAACCCGTACCTCAGAATCCATAAAAATAGAAAGCACCCCATTCTACCCATACCTCGGAATCTTTAAAACTAGAAAGACCCAAAGAAACCCATACCTCGGAATCTATAAAACTAGAAAGCACCAGAAAAAGCCCATACCTCGGAATCTATAAACTAGAAAGCACCCAAAGAAACCCATGCCTCGAAATCCTTAAAAGTACAAAGTAACCAAACAACTAGAAAGCACCCCACGAAACCTATACCTCAGAATCTATAAAACTTGAAAGAACCCAAAGAAACCAATACCTCGGAATCCATAAAACTAGAAAGCACCCAAAGAAGCCCATACCTCAAAATCCATAAACTAGAAAGCAACCAAAGAAACCCATACCTCAGAATCCATAAACTAGAAAGCACCCTACGAAACTCATACCACGGAATCTATAAAACTAGAAAGAACCCAAAGAAACCCATACCTCGGAATCCATAGACTAAAAAGCTCCCAAAGAAGCCCATACCTCGTAATCCATAAACTGGAAACCTATACCTCAGAATCCATAAAACTAGAAAGCACACAAAGAAACCCATACCTCGGAATCCATAGAATTAGAAAGCACTAAAATAAATCCATGCCTCGGAATCCATAAACCGGAAAGCACCCAAAGAAACCCATACCTTGGAATCCATAAAACTAGAAGGCAACCCACGAAACCCATACCTTGGAATCTAAAAAACTAGAAAGCACCCAAAGAAACCCATACCTCGGAATCCATAAAACTAGAAAACACCCAAATAAGGCCATACCTCAGAATCCATAAACTAGAATGCACCCAAAGAAACCCACACCTCAGAATCCATAAAACTAGAAAGCACACAAAGAAACCCATACCTCGGAATCCGAAAAACTAGAAAGCACCCAAATAAGGCCATACCTCGGAATCCATAAACTAGAATGCACCCAAAGAAACCCATTCCTCAGAATCCATAAAACTAGAAAGCACCCAAAGAAGCCCATACATCAAAATCCATAAACTAGAAAGCACCCCACGAAACCCATACCTCGGAATCTATAAAACTAGAAAGAACCGAAAAAAACCCATACCTTGGAATCCATAAAACTAGAATCAACCCATTGAAGCCCATACATCTGAATCCATAAACTAGAAAGCACCCAAAGAAACCCATGCCTCGAAATCCATAAAAGTACAAAGTAACCAAACAACTAGAAAGCACCCCACGAAACCTATACCTCAGAATCTATAAAACTAGAAAGAACCCAAAGAAACCAATACCTCGGAATCCATAAAACTAGAAAGCACCCAAAGAAGCCCATACCTCAAAATCCATAAACTAGAAAGCAACCAAAGAAACCCATACCTCAGAATCCATAAACTAGAAAGCACCCTACGAAACTCATACCACGGAATCTATAAAACTAGAAAGAACCCAAAGAAACCCATACCTCGGAATCCATTGACTAAAAAGCTCCCAAAGAAGCCCATACCTCGTAATCCATAAACTGGAAACCTATACCTCAGAATCCATAAAACTAGAAAGCACACAAAGAAACCCATACCTCGGAATCCATAGAATTAGAAAGCACTAAAATAAATCCATTCCTCGGAATCCATAAACCGGAAAGCACCCAAAGAAACCCATACCTTGGAATCCATAAAACTAGAAGGCAACCCACGAAACCCATACCTTGGAATCTAAAAAACTAGAAAGCACCCAAAGAAACCCATACCTCGGAATCCATAAAACTAGAAAACACCCAAATAAGGCCATACCTCAGAATCCATAAACTAGAATGCACCCAAAGAAACCCACACCTCAGAATCCATAAAACTAGAAAGCACACAAAGAAACCCATACCTCGGAATCCGAAAAACTAGAAAGCACCCAAATGAGGCCATACCTCGGAATCCATAAACTAGAATGCACCCAAAGAAACCCATTCCTCAGAATCCATAAAACTATAAAGCACCCAAAGAAGCCCATACATCAAAATCCATAAACTAGAAAGCACCCCACGAAACCCATACCTCGGAATCTATAAAACTAGAAAGAACCGAAAAAAACCCATACCTTGGAATCCATAAAACTAGAATCAACCCATTGAAGCCCATACATCTGAATCCATAAACTAGAAAGCACCCAAAGAAACCCATGCCTCGAAATCCATAAAAGTACAAAGTAACCAAACAACTAGAAAGCACCCCACGAAACCTATACCTCAGAATCTATAAAACTAGAAAGAACCTAAAGAAACCAATACCTCGGAATCCATAAAACTAGAAAGCACCCAAAGAAGCCCATACCTCAAAATCCATAAACTAGAAAGCACACAAAGAAACCCATACCTCAGAATCCATAAGCTAGAAAGCACCCTACGAAACCCATACCTCGGAATCTATAAAACTAGAAAAAAAACAAATAAACCCATACCTCGGAATCCAAAAACTAGAAAGCACCCAAAGAAGCCCATACCTCGTAATGCATAAACTAGAGAGCACCCAAAGAAACCCATACCCCAGAATCCATAAAACTAGAAAGCACACAAGAAACCCATACCTCAGAATCCATAAAACTAGAAAGCACTAAAAGAAATCCATGCCTCGGAATCCATAAACTAAAAAGCACCCAAAGAACCCTATACCTTGAAATCCATACAACTAGAAATCAACCCACGAAACTCATATCTCGGAATCTATAAAACTAGAAAGCACCTAAAGAAACCCATACTTTGGAATCCATAAAACTAGAAAGCACCCAAAGAAGGCTATACCTCGGAATCCATAAACTAGAAAGCCCCCAAAGAAACCCATACCTCAGAATCCATAAAACTAGAAAGCACACAAAGAAACCCATACTTCGGAATCCAAAAACCTAGAAAGCACTAAAAGATATCCAGGCCTCAGAATCTTTAAATTTGAAAGCACCCAAAGAAACCCATACCTTGGAATCCATAAAACTCGAATGCACCCCACAAAACCCATACCACGGGATTTCTTAAATTAGAAAGCACCCAAAGAAACCCATACCTAGGATCCATAAAACTAGAAAGCACCCCCAAAAACATATACCTCGGAATCCATCAAACTAGAAAGCACCAAAAGAAATCCATGCCTCTGAATCTATAAAACTAGAAAGCACCCAAAGAAACCCATACCTTGGATTCCATAAAAATAGAAAGCACCCAGTGAAACCTATACTTCGGAATCAATAAAACTAGAAAGAACCAAAGGAAACCCATACCTCGGAATCCATAAAACTAGAAAGCACCCAAAGAAGCCCATACCTTGGAATCCATAAACTAGAAAGCACCCAAAGAAACCCATACCTCAGAATCCATAAAACTAGAAAGCACATAAAAACCCGTACCTCAGAATCCATAAAAATAGAAAGCACCCCATGATACCCATACCTCGGAATCTCTAAAACTAGAAAGACCCAAAGAAACCCATACCTCGGAATCTATAAAACTAGAAAGCACCCAAAGAAGCCCATACCTCGGAATCTATAAACTAGAAAGCACCCAAAGAAACCCATGCCTCGAATTCTATAAAAGTAGAAAGTAACCAAACAACTAGAAAGCACCCCACGAAAGCCATACCTCAGAATCTATAAAACTAGAAAGAACCCAAAGAAACCCACACCTCGGAATCCATAAAACTAGAAAGCACCCAAAGAAGCCCATACCTCAAAATCCATAGACTAGAAAGCACCCCAAGAAACCCATACCTCGGAATCTATAAAACAAGAAAGAACCGAAAGAAACCCATACCTCGGAATCCATAAAACTAGAAAGCACCTGAAGAAGCCCATACCTCTCAATCCATAAACTAAAAAGCACCCAAAGAAACCCATGCCTCAAAATCCATAAAAGTACAAAGTAACCAAACAACTAGAAAGCACCCCACGAAACCTATACCTCAGAATCTATAAAACTAGAAAGAACCTAAAGAAACCAATACCTCGGAATCCATAAAACTAGAAAGCACCCAAAGAAGCCCATACCTGAAATCCATAAACTAGAAAGCACCCAAAGAAACCCATACCTCAGAATTATAAACTAGAAAGCACCCTACGAAACTCATACCACGGAATCTATAAAACTAGAAAGAACCCAAAGAAACCCATACCTCGGAATCCATAAACTAAAAAGCACCCAAAGAAGCCCATACCTCGTAATCCATAAACTAGAAACCTATACCTCAGAATCCATAAAACTAGAAAGCACACAAAAAAACGCATACCTCGGAATCCATAGAACTAGAAAGCACTAAAAGAAATCCATGCCTCGGAATCCATAAACCGGAAAGCACCCAAAGAAACCCATACCTTGGAATCCATAAAACTAGAAGGCAACCCACGAAACCCATACCTTGGAATCTTAAAAACTAGAAAGCACCCAAAGAAACCCATACCTCGAAATCCATAAAACTAGAAAGCACCCAAATAAGGCCATACCTCGGAATCCATAAACTAGAATGCACCCAAAGAAACCCACACCTCAGAATCCATAAAACTAGAAAGCACACAAAGAAACCCATACCTCGAAATCCATGAAACTAGAAAGCACCCAAATAAGGCCATACCTCGGAATCCATAAACTAGAATGCACCCAAAGAAACCCATTCCTCAGAATCCATAAAACTAGAAAGTACACAAAGAAACCCATACCTCGGAATCCATAAAACTAGAAAGCACCCAAAGAAGCCCATACATCAAAATCCATAAACTAGAAAGCACCCGACGAAACCCATACCTCGGAATCTATAAAACTAGAAAGAACCGAAAGAAACCCATACCTTGGAATCCATAAAACTAGAAAGCACCCAAAGAAGCCCATACATCTGAATCCATAAACTAGAAAGCACCCAAAGAAACCCATGCCTCGAAATCCATAAAAGTACAAAGTAACCAAACAACTAGAAAGCACCCCACGAAACCTATACCTCAGAATCTATAAAACTAGAAAGAACCCAAAGAAACCCATACTTCGAAATCCATAAAACTAGAAAGCACCCAAAGAAGCCCAAAACCTCAAAATCCATAAACTAGAAAGCACACAAAGAAACCCATACCTCAGAATCCATAAGCTAGAAAGCACCCTACGAAACTCATACCACGGAATCTATGAAACTAGAAAGAACCCAAAGAAACCCATACCTCGGAATCCATAATCTAAAAAGCACCTAAAGAAGCGCATACATCGTAATCCATAAACTAGAAACCTATACCTCAGAATCCAAAAACAAGAAAGCACACAAAGAAACCCATACCTCGGAATCCATAGAACTAGAAAGCACTAAAAAAAATCTATGCCTCGGAATCCATAAACCGCAAAGCACCCAAAGAAACCCATACCTTGGAATCTATAAAACTAGAATGCACCCCATGAAACCCATACCTTGGAATCTAAAAAACTAGAAAGCACCCAAAGAAACCCATACCTCGGAATCCATAAAACTAGAAAGCACCCAAAAAAGGCCATACCTCGGAATCCATGAACTAGAATGCCCTCAAAGAAACCCACACCTCAGAATCCATAAAACTAGAAAGCACACAAAGAAACCCATACCTCGGAATCCATAAAACTAGAAAGCACCCAAATAAGGCCATACCTCGAAATCCATAAACTAGAATGCACCCAAAGAAACCCATTCCTCAGAATCCATAAAACAAGAAAGTACACAAAGAAACCCATACCTCGGAATCCATAAAACTAGAAAGCACTAAAAGAAATCCATGCCTCAGAATCCATAAATTAGAAAGCACCCAAAGAAACCCATACCTTAGAATCTATAAAACTAGAAAGCACCCCACGAAACCCATACCTCGGAATCTATAAAACTAGAAAGCACCCAAAGAAACCCATACCTTGGAATCCATAAAACAAGAAAGCACTCAAAGAAACCCATACCTCGGAATCCATAACACTAGATAGCACCCAAAGAACTCCATGCCTCGGAATCCATAAAACTAGAAAGCACCCAAAGAAACCCATACCTTGGAATCCATGGTTCTAGAAAGCACCCCACGAAACCCATACCTCGGAATCTATAAAACTAGAAAGAACCCAAAGAAACCCATACCTCGGAATCCATAAAACTATAAAGCACCCAAAGAAGCCCATACCTCGGAATCCATAAACTAGAACGCACCCAAAGAAGCCCATACCTCGAAATCCAGAAACTAGAAAGCACCCAAAGTGCCCCCTATCTCAGAATCCATAAAGTAAAAAGCACCCTACGAAACCCATACCTCGGAATCTATAAAACTAGAAAAAAAACAAGGAAACCCATACCTCGGAATCCAAAAACTAGAAAGCACCCAAAGAAGCCCATACCTCGTAATCCATAAACTAGAGAGCACCTAAAGAAACCCATACCTCAGAATCCATAAAACTAGAAAGCACACAAGAAACCCATACCTCAGAATCCATAAAACTAGAAAGCACTAAAAGAAATCCATGCCTCGGAATCCATAAACTAGAAAGCACCCAAAGAACCCTATACCTTGAAATCCATAAAACTAGAAAGCAACCCACGAAACTCATATCTCGGAATCTATAAAACTAGAAAGCACCCAAAGAGACCCATATCTCGGAATCCATAAAACTAGAAAGCACCTAAAGAAGGCTATACCTCGGAATCCATGAACTAGAAAGCCCCCAAAGAAACCCATACCTCAGAATCCATAAAACTAGAAAGCACACAAAGAAACCCATACTTCTGAATCCATAAACCTAGAAAGCACTAAAAGATATCCATGCCTCAGATTCTATAAATTTGAAAGCACCCAAAGAAACCCATACCTTGGAATCCATAAAACTCGAATGCACCCCACAAAACCCATACCACGGGATTTCTAAAATTAGAAAGCACCCAAAGAACCCCATACCTAGGATCCATAAAACTAGAAAGCACCTCCAAAAACATATACCTCGGAATCCATTAAACTAGAAAGCACCCAAAGAAATCCATGCCTCTGAATCTATAAAACTAGAAAGCACCCAAAGAAACCCATACCTTGGATTCCATAAAAATAGAAAGCACCCAGTGAAACCTATACCTTGGAATCCATAAAACTAGAAAGAACCAAAGCAAACCCATACCTCGGAATCCATAAAACTAGAAAGCACCCAAAGAAGCCCATACCTTGGAATCCATAAACTAGAAAGCACCCAAATAAACCCATACCTCAGAATCCATAAAACTAGAAAGCACACAAAAAAACCCGTACCTCAGAATCCATAAAAATAGAAAGCACCCCATGACACCCATACCTCGGAATCTCTAAAACTAGAAAGACCCAAAGAAACCCATACCTCGGAATCTATAAAACTAGAAAGCACCCAAAGAAGCCCATACCTCGGAATCTATAAACTAGAAAGCACCCAAAGAAACCCATGCCTCGAATTCCATAAAAGTAGAAAGTAACCAAACATCTAGAAAGCACCCCACGAAAGCCATACCTCAGAATCTATAAAACTAGAAAGAACCCAAAGAAACCCATACATCGGAATCCATAAAACTAGAAAGCACCCAAAGAAGCCCATACCTCAAAATCCATAAACTAGAAAGCACCCCACGAAACATATACCTCGGAATCTATAAAACTAGAAAGAACCGAAAGAAACCCATACCTCGGAATCCATAAAACTAGAAAGCACCCAAAGAAGCCCATACCTCTGAATCCATGAACTAAAAAGCACCCAAAGAAACCCATGCCTCGAAATCTATAAAAGTACAAAGTAACCAAACAACTAGAAAGCACCCCACGAAACCTATACCTCAGAATCTATAAAACTAGAAAGAACCTAAAGAAACCAATACCTCGGAATCCATAAAACTAGAAAGCACCCAAAGAAGCCCATACCTCAAAATCCATAAACTAGAAATCACCCAAAGAAACCCATACCTCAGAATCCATAAACTAGAAAGCACCCTACGAAACTCATACCACGGAATCTATAAAACTAGAAAGAACCCAAAGAAACCCATACCTCGGAATCCATAAACTAAAAAGCACCCAAAGAAGCCCATACCTCGTAATCCATAAACTAGAAACCTATACCTCAGAATCCATAAAACTAGAAAGCACACAAAGAAACCCATACCTCGGAATCCATAGAACTAGAAAGCACTAAAAGAAATCCATGCCTCGGAATCCATAAACCGGAAAGCACCCAAAGAAACCCATACCTTGGAATCCATAAAACTAGAAGGCACCCCACGAAACCCATACCTTGGAATCTAAAAAACTAGAAAGCACCCAAAGAAACCCATACCTCGGAATCCATAAAACTAGAAAGCACCCAAATAAGGCCATACCTCGGAATCCATAAACTAGAATGCACCCAAACAAACCCACACCTCAGAATCCATAAAACTAGAAAGCACACAAAGAAACCCATACCTCTGAATCCATAAAACTAGAAAGCACCCAAATAAGGCCATACCTCGGAATCCATAAACTAGAATGCACCCAAAGAAACCCATTCCTCAGAATCCATAAAACTAGAAAGTACACAAAGAAACCCATACCTCGGAATCCATAAAACTAGAAAGCACCCAAAGAAGCCCATACATCAAAATCCATAAACTAGAAAGCACCCGACGAAACCCATACCTCGGAATCTATAAAACTAGAAAGAACCGAAAGAAACCCATACCTTGGAATCCATAAAACTAGAAAGCACCCAAAGAAGCCCATACATCTGAATCCATAAACTAGAAAGCACACAAAGAAACCCATGCCTCGAAATCCATAAAAGTACAAAGTAACCAAACAACTAGAAAGCACCCCACGAAACCTATACCTCAGAATCTATAAAACTAGAAAGAACCTAAAGAAACCAATACCTCGGAATCCATAAAACTAGAAAGCACCCAAAGAAGCCCATACCTTAAAATCCATAAACTAGAAAGCACACAAAGACACCCATACCTCAGAATCCATAAGCTAGAAAGCACCCTACGAAACTCATACCACGGAATCTATAAAACTAGAAAGAACCCAAAGAAACCCATACCTCGGAATCCATAAACTAAAAAGCACCTAAAGAAGCGCATACATCGTAATCCATAAACTAGAAACCTATACCTCAGAATCCAAAAACAAGAAAGCACACAAAGAAACCCATATCTCACAATCCATAAAACTAGAAAGCACACAAAGAAACCCATACCTCGGAATCCATAAACCGGAAAGCATCCAAAGAAACCCATACTTCGGAATCCATAAAACTAGAAAGCACCCAAAGAAACCCACACCTCGGAATCCATAAAACTAGAAAGCACCCAAAGAAACCCATACCTTGGCCAGATGTCAGAAAAAGGCCAATTTCACGATGTTTAAAAAAGTGAATTTGAACCAGAATCCGGATCTCTATCTGAATCCGGCCCTAAATTTCATTGACCCAAAGTAAACTTCTCTACCTTTTGAAATCTGGTGCACAAGAAGACAGACTTACACACAAACATACAAGGTTGATCGCATATACCTCCGCCAAAAGCTTTGGTCGAGGTAAATTATAATAAGCTGTTTGTATGGCTTTCTTTAAGATCACTTGCCTTCACAAGGCCCGTGTGTTTGAGGCACGATTGAAGGCACCGAAGGGGTAAATTTCAGTGTATCAGCCTATGACCAGCTCGTGACGTCACTGAAAGGTTTGTATCCACGCTCGCTGAGATCGAACCCGTACTTCGACCCGTACTCTGTATCCACTAGGTTAGAGAGGCCCCCCCCCCTCCCCACACACACACTTACGGACTTTTACCCGCCTCCTTGAGTCTTAAATTTGAAATCATTTACTGCCCACCAGGTAATCCTTCAGACAGCTTCTTCGATCAGTTGGGTTATTTTATCACCATGACATCTCTAACCGCTCTGCAACCTTGGTTATTTTATGCGCCAACTCATTCCCCATCGTACTGTCGCAAATCGTAGCCTCTCTATAACCTCCCCTCTTCAAAACAAAATCTCTTTCATGGTCACCCTTCTTAAATATACGATCTTAAATGCCGTAGCAACCTCCTAGCTTTCTCACTGACCCTATTCCAGTTCTTGAGAACCCCAACGCTCAGGTGGTTTTGTCCACTAATGATTGTTCCCCAGAGTCTTCTGTGTTGCACAGGTTATCTAGCTCTCTCGATATTTGCTCCAAAAATGTGGGATGCTCTGCCTTCTTCTATACGCTCCCCCCCCCCTTCATCCATCCATTGGTGCCTTCAGCGTTATTTGAAGACTTTCTTTTCTCTAAAGCCTTCCCTTAGAAGACAGTCATCCTGTGAAGGGCCGTGCCCTTGAAGTGCGCCTTGCAAAAATGCCATATTATTATTATATAACAGAAGGCAGCTCATTATTCTACATTCTAGAGGCGAATCTCAAGAAAGCACGCTTACCCTTGCAGCACAAACGACTGCAAGGAACAAACAGTAATGGGCAGAACCGTAATTTAGTGTTTCAAGGACAGTGATAGGTTCATTGATGAAGACAGGTAGGAGGGCGCCGCGGTGTTTAAAATCTGATATGTAAGTAGGAAGACCTTGAAAGTGAAGGCTGATGAAGAATGATCAACCAGGCAGCGCAGATCATCAAGAGGAAGAAGCAGTAAGGGGATAAAGTAGGAGGGACATAGAGTTCCCAGGGGCCAGGAGTCTTAGAAGGGGAGACAGGTAGGAGGGTGGTGCGATGTTTAAGATGTCATCTGTAGGAAGTATGACCTTCTGGGCCTTCGGGTATAAAGGTGAGGCCCAGGAGGTTCACACGGATACTCAACATTATATCCGTCAGGCAAATGCAAGGCGAAACGCCCTCCTTAAGAAAGGTCACCAAATCTCCCCACCATTAGAAGTCAAGCCACAGGACCTCAGACAGTAGGTTCCTTTTGATTTTGCCCTCCGACGATTCTTCCGTTGGTTTCATCGAGTCACCGCAACATGATTTTGTTTTCCATTGACCCCAACTTTCCATCAATTTCCACAGTGTGCTTTAATTCAGTCTCCGATAACATTACAAGTCTATTTTTTCCGTTGGAGGACTTAACCGTCTGTCTCTCCACGCGCCCAAGACTTATACTCGCGACCCCCTGTCTCGTTTGTCTGGCGTCAATTCCTTCAATCTTGTCTGAAATGAAACGTCGCATGCAAATAATACTTAATTTTCTGAGATTTCATGAAACAATTCACAAAAGCGACGTTTAATAAAGAATCTTTAGGCAGAGAAAAAAAGTTTGAATAGATGGGCTCTAAAAGATTTATGCCCTCATCCTCCCACCATAAAATGGTGTAGAATTTTTCTATAAGGTTTAAAAATTGCCAAGTAATATTTTCAGGAGCCGAATAATTAATCAAATTAACTCAGTCAAGGTAAATTCCCATCTAGGGAGAATTTTATAGTTTCAGGGGGAAGGGATAGACATCAAAGATTGGTAAATTGTACATAATTCACAGGACATTTTCTATTGCTATTAAATTTATAAACCCCACTATAAAAGTAATTCAAGTAAAGGTACTTTTTTAAAAAAAGGATTATTAGATGCAAATTTTTTTTAATACAAATTTTGAGTCAGATAATCTTGGAAACGAGGAATGACATTTTGGCAAGTGGGAATGGAGCACAAAAGATTGAAAATCACTATAATTAATTATAAAAAGTCAGTACGAGCAAAGTAAAGAGGAGTGAGTCAATTCGAAGTCGGACTATTAGCGTAATATTTAACCTATTAACATAGAAAGGAAAATCCATCTTGGTTGCTTTTTTTCAGCACTTTCTGTTAATGGTAGAGGCGACTGTTTCTGTACCATATTTACTGACCCCACTTATGTGCATGGCGGAGAATGACCCTAACAGAGGATACATCGCATCAACTAGCATCTTCGTCTCTGGCATAGTTACACTCTTGCAAACTACGTTCGGTGTTAGGTAGGTGAGATATAGTTAAGAAACATTACATATTTGCAGACCCCAACCTCTTTCCTGCGAGGTGAGCGGCCTCTAGGAAGGTCACCATGCTGCCTGGGTGATTCCACAGGTCCCTAAAATAGGAAACATTGTGTGTAATGAGTGCTTGGGTGAAGTTTGGGCAGTCTAAGAGTTCGATGTTGCCTGGGCTGTGGTTGCATCTGGTAAATGTTGGCTTTCAATGTTATATTTTTAAGAAATGAGGGGAATTGCTTGCAACTGGAGAGAATGGTAAGATCTCAAATCCTTGGCTACTTGAGATGGATCAAATCATTCATCTCCGTATTTGTTCAAGTTCGACTTCAAAGCCAAAATTTATTCACATTTAAATATTTTCCTTTATTCATGTTTTTATTGATGCCACGTCATTTACAGCGACAAAGTAGGATGATTTTGACAGCCGACGCTTGAGAGAGATCCTATTAAAAATCACTTACATCAAAGAAAATCCATGGGAAAAAAAGAGAGTGACACCAGGTATGAATTATTGAGGCTAAGATGGCGAGGAACGGAACAACTGAACTAATAATAAAAAACAGAAATTTTCATTTCAATCACCCATTGGTTCTAATGGATGAGCTAATGTCTACAGGAACATTTCTATAATCCTTCGTCGAACATCTCGTAGGGACATTTTAAGTTTGTATCATTGAATGCCGCTTGTTCATGTATCTTTCGAAATTCTGCTAAACCTTTTTTCCTTTCAGTTGATGATGAAATTTGTTTTAAAGTAGTGGTGTCGTTCATCAATCTACTTCACTGCTCATGTACAATCTTTTAAATTTCCCCTATCGATACTTAACCTTGCTGTTCAGGTCACTTTTTTACCATTCTAGTCAATCTTCTTCATTGTTCATGTCGTTTTTGTAAGCTGTTCATGTATTTTTCATTTACAACAACGAGGCTCAAATTAGTCGATATCGAACCTCAGGGATCGATTCGAAATTGTTGGGCAGAAGCATATCTGTACCACATTACCGACAAACAAGTTGGGGGCCACCTGTTTTTCACAATATACTTTCGAAGGAGGCCACCTGTTTTTCACAATATACTCTCGAAGGGGGCAATGATTCTATGACCCGAAAGTGAAAGGGATGAGTAAGATGGGCAGCTTTGCTGCGGCTGACATCTGGAGGATTGTGTACCCTTCCGCCCCTCAGACCCGCACTTTGCCCTCCTGGCCTCAATGTCTGCAGGAGGATCCGCCGCTATAAAGTGGACCCTCGGCTTACCAACAAATCGGTTCGTCAACAAATTTTCAGGGAAAAAATACCGATTTACGAACGAAATTTCCATTCGAGCATGCAGCCGACCGAGCGGGTATGCCTGGAGCCTCCCACAAGAACGTCAGTTACGATGTTGTCTCTGCTTGAATTTGCAGTGCTTTTTCGTGATTGTGACCAAGTTGTGTAGCAGACAAAGGCGTTGAGGTTGATCTTGTTACTGATGTTGATAATATTGTATCTCTGGGCAAAAACATGGGTTTGGAAGTTGATAATGCTGGTGTGAAGTTTGTGGAGGACCGCAGAAGTGAGTTCACAACGAAAGAACTTGAACATCTTCAGAAAAAGCAGCGAAAGATGGTGGGACAGAAATGTTTTCAGACGATGAGGAATGAAGGAAAGATGTTCCTAGTGCTGCACGAAGTTTTATGGAAATCGTTTGAATTACAATACTCACTTTAACTGCATTTTAAGAGGCCAGCAAACACAGAACACATTGGGCAGGTTTTTTAGTTATAAAGAAGCGAAGTATGTCTCAAGCCGAGTCGTGTGGCGCCAATAGGCACCATCCTTCCTCACTTTTCCATACAATAACATCTCTTCCCTTCTCCCACTGGGCAACCCACCACCATCCACTTACACCATCAATTATCTTCCATTCAGGTTTTAGTAAGTTAAATTTTTGTATATTTCATTCTTATTTTATTTATTTATGTAGTTTATTTTTTGTGTACAATTTTACGTCTCTTCATTCTTTTTGTATACGATGTTGTGAATAAAGTACCGCAATAAAGGTTTAAATAAGCAGCTGAGGTCTAGTGACAAATTAATCCGTTTTGCATTCATTATCATGGGAAAAATTGTTCTGGCTTATGAACAATTTGATTTACGAACGGCCTTTAGGAACCAATTAAGTTCATAAACCGAGTGTCCACTGTATATTTTCGTCACACGTTTACTTTCCCCGCCCTACTTTGGTACTTTGCTTTAAATTTGAGGAAAGAAAATATGATTCTTGTCGGAGAGCTGAAATAAAAATGATCCTTATTGATCATCCTCAATCCTAAATTTTCCCCTTGGAAAATCATATTGTATTTGCTATTGAACATCTTTCTATATTTATCCTATTGAACGTCCTAACCCCCTTATACTATTAAACTTCCGGCTCCGAAAGTTTTTCCTATTTAACAAACTCATCCACAAGTTTTGCCTAAGGAACATTCTACCCTTAAGTTTTCCCCTTTGAACATCGCCCCTACCTAAGTTTTCCATATTGAACATCTTTACTTATTTTCCATATTAAACATTTTCCCTACTTAATTTTTTTCCTATTGAACATTGCTCTTACGTAGGTTTTCCCTATTGAACATAGCCCCCTCCCTAAGTTTTCCCAATGGAACATCACCCCTACCTAGGTTTTCCTATTAAACATCGCTCCTACTGAAGATTGCCAAGTGAACATCGCCCCTACATAGGTTTTCCCTATTGAACATCAGCCATCGCTAAGTTTTCCCTATTGAATATGGCTCCTACCTAAGATTCCGTATTGACCATCACTCCTAATTAGGTTTTCCCGATTGATCATCACCGCTACCTAGGTTTTCCCTAATAAAGATCGCCCATAACTAAGATTTCCTTATTTAATATAACTCCTACTTAGGTTTTTCCTAGTAAACATCGCCCTTACCGAAGAATTCCCTATTGAACATCGCCCCTACCTTAGTTTTCCTTATTGAACATCACCCCTATCTAGGTTTCCCTAATTTACCTATTTCCTTGTTTTCCATATTAAACATCGCCCCTACCTAATATTTCCCTATTGAACATTGCTATTATCTAGGTTTTCCCTATTAAACATAGCCACTCCCTAAGTTTTCTCTATGGAACGACGCCCCTACCTAAATTTCCCCATTAAACATCGCCCCTAAAGAAGATTTGCCTATTGAACATCGCTCCTACATAGGTTTTCCCTATTGAACATCAGCCATCACTAAGTTTTCCTTATTTAATATCGCTCCTACCTAAGATCCCCTATTGACCATCACCCCTAACTAGATTTTCCCTATAAATCATCGCCCCTACCTAAGATTTCCCTATTGAACATCGCATCTACCTAAGTTTTCCCTATTGATTATCAACCCTACCTAGGCTTTCCCTATTAAGCATAGCTCCTACCTAAAATTTCCCTATTTAATATAACTCCTACTTAGGTTTTCCTAGTAAACATCGCCCCTACCGAAGAATTTCCTATTGAACATCCCCCCTACCGAAGAATTCCCTATTGAACATCGCCCCTACCTTTGTTTTCCTTATTGAACATCGCCCCTATCTAGGTTTTCCCTAAATATATATTTCCTTTTTTTCCATATTAAACATCGCCACTACCTAAGATTTCCCTATTGAACAGTGCCACTACATAGGTTTTCCTTATTGAATATCGCCCCTCCCGAGTTTTTCCCTAGTGAGCATCACCCCTACCAATGTTTTCCTAATTGAACATCGCTCCTACCTAGGTTTTTCCTATTGGACATCACCCCTACCTAAGATTTTCCTATCGAACATCGCGTCTACCTAATTTTCCCTATGTAACATCGCTCCTAACTAAGTTTTCCCTATTGATCATCACCCCTACTTAGGTTTTCCCTGCTAAACATCGCCCCTACCCAAGATTTCCATATTTAACATAGCCCCTACTTATGTTTTCCCTATTGAAAATCACCCCTACCTAAGTTTTCCCTATTAAGCATCGCCCCTACCTAAGATTTCCTTATTGAATATAGCTCCTACCGAAGTGTTCCATATTAAACATCGCCTTTACCTTAGAGTTCCCTATTCAATATTCCTCATACCTATGCTTTCCATATTAAACATTGCCCATACCGATGATTTCGCTATTGAACATCAGCCCTACATAGGTTTTCCCTATGGAACATTGTCCGTCTCCAGGTTTTCCCTAGTGAACATCGCCCTACGAAGGTTTTCCTAATTGAACATCGCTCTTATCTAGGTTTTCCCTCTTGAATATCACACCTACCTAAGATTTCCCTATTGATCATCACCCCAACATAGGTTTTCCATATTGATTATCACCCCTAGTTAAGTTTTCCCTATTAAACATCACCCCTACCTAAAATTTACCTATCGTTCATCGTCCCTACCTAAGTTTTCCTTATTGAACGTCGCCCCTACTTAAGTGTTCTCTAATGAACATATTTCCTTGTTTCTATATTAAACATCGTCTCTACCCATGATTTCCCTATTGACCATCGCCCCTACATAGGTTTTCCCTTTAAAACATCACCTGTCCCTAAGTTTTCCCTAGTGGAGATATATGTTTCCTTGTTTTCCATACTAAACATCGCCCCTACCTATGATTTTCATATTAAACATTGCCCCCACCTAAGATTTCCCTATTGAACATCACCCCTACCTAAGATTTCCCAAAGTCTTCCTATTGAAAATTGCCCCTAACTAGGTTTTCCTTATTGAACATCTTCCCCTGTTTTTCATATTGAAAATGCTCCTCCCATAGTTTTCGCAAGTAAAATGTTTCTGCCGCCTAAGTTTCCCAGTGAGCCAGAGCTAAGTTCCCTCCTAAAGAGGATGTCTGGCTTAGTGAGCCTGAGTTCTTCGGAGCCTGCCACCAATCCGGTGGATCTATCCCTCTGACTTACCAACCACCTCATCGGTAAAATTTGGTCGGGAGTTCCTAAGGAGTCGAGGAGGTGTGAAAAAGGGCCCACTAGGACGATCGCCTATTGGAATCAAAGTAGGCCTGCCACTGGCAGGGTTAGTGAAATAATTAGGGTACAATGAGCGTTTATCTCCCCCTCAACTCCCCACTTAAGCTTGGTAGAGGGACTCCCCTCTCACCACTCCCTAGCGATAAAGGATTTTTCCCTTTATCCTTTTTGGAGCCGCCCTCGGGCAACGCCACCTTTTTCAAGGAGGTGCCCATCCCCCCTCCTGTCCATTCTCAGGAGTCCATCCAAGAATCTTCTTGCGGAGAAGACGTTTCTCCCTCTCTTATACCTACGGGATCGGGGTTTCTTCTTCACACCCTTTTGTAGTTTTTCCGGGCGACTATTTTCTAACCGCAGGTCCCACTTTTCTCAGGGGCCCCGAAGAACACGACGAGCCAGAGGACGCGCCACCTTAGTTCCCGCCTCTCCCATCGCGGCGGCAGAGATAAACCACTACAACACTCTTAGATGGGCAAAAGGCTGTATCGAACCCTGGGCCCTGCCGAGACACATGGTCGACCAAAGGCTCGTCAATTTAATGGGAGCTGGCACGCAGACCCCAGTGACGTTACTGTCAGCCATAGGGCCTTTTAATTCCCGGCCTTGATACCCCACACCTTTGGGAGATGGCCACTCGATTTCGCTTCCTGAGGTGGAGATGCTCCCAGAGGTGCTTTCGCCCCAGATGATCGAGTCTTCCGTGGTGGTCAGCCCTTGTGCAAGATCCCTTTGAGACAGCACGAACCACCGTTGACTCACAAGGAGAAGGGGGAGCTCCTCCCCCGGTTGGTAGCCCCTTGTCGTCCTAAAACTTCTCCGTTTCGACGAAGGACAGGGCTGGTACGCTCGACCTTAGTGCCCCTTCCGGGGGTAGAGAGAAGCAGGTTCTCTCCCGGCCCCCTCTCCTAAAAAGAAAAGAAAGGGAAGAGAGAAAAACAAGAGTAAAGGGGTTCTTCTCTCTCCATGGGGGTTGCAGGGGCAGACAGTTCTGCTGCCGTTTTAGGTAGGTAAAGAGGCAAAGAGCGGCACCTCTGGCCCTTTGAAGCCCTCGCGCGGAAGGACCCAGAATAAGACCAAGACAAATGTTACTAGTGTGGTGAGCGGAGCAGTCACGTGCCTTCACTGAGACTTTAGAGTCACAGGAGGCAAACTACCCTCCGAATATGGTGGTGAGACCACCCTCGGGAGGTTCTAAGGCTGGCCTGAAAGAAGGAGAGCGCAAATGAAGCTTCAGCTCATAAACTCCCCATCCAAGGTTGGACCGGATGGCTCGGAGAGGAGGGACACTCCAAAAGACGAATCCTCAAATCCGAAGATACCACGCTCCCCAGAGATTTCGAGGCATGGGAAGGAAAATACTCGCATGGAGAGTTCCACCTCTCTCAATACGCCATCAGAGGCCACGAGCGCTTTCTGCTACCAATAGCCCAAGGAGTTCTGCCTTCGGGAAGCGTACGTACTTTCCCGTGAAATTCTTCTCTTCGAAGACGACCCCCTCATCTCTTCCAAACTAGCCCTAGATTGTATATTCCTTTAATGGAATTGCCGGGGACTCTTGGCTAACTGGGAGGGGCTGCGGAGGCTCGTCTCCTACCGTTCCTGGTTAGTTATATTTTTGTAGGAGACTATGCTGTGCGCGTGCTCCTGCTCACACTCTCATGATATAAGGGTTTTGCAACCCTACCAACATGGGATGGGGACCGGGCAGGAGGATGCGCGGTTTACACCTTGCATGATATCTCCGTTCT
This sequence comes from Ceratothoa steindachneri, assembly GCA_963969495.1. Taxonomy (NCBI): domain Eukaryota; kingdom Metazoa; phylum Arthropoda; class Malacostraca; order Isopoda; family Cymothoidae; genus Ceratothoa; species Ceratothoa steindachneri. Next base: position 71,587,949 of record OZ018335.1, on the reverse strand, counting down.
TCTACTCCCTATAAATACGTCTGTTCAGGCAATGGAATTGCAGCTACACCTGAATAGGAGTTATACTTTTGTTTCTTCCTACTGTCAGCCGACTTCGTCGAGTCGTGGCACAATTGATCAGGCCTTTTCTGCTGCTCGGGGATTTGAACGGTAGACACCCCCTATGGGATGACTACTCAATCAGTCCCAGGGGTCATGTTCTTCCTTGTCGACCTGATCGAAAAGTTGAAGATAGTTCTTTTAAACATAGATAAGTTTACAAATCATATATTTGTCATTGTATGTATGTATTTTAATAGTATTCTAGACGATGAAAGTCGTGGTAAGTTGTATTTAGGGACAAATGAGATGAAATCTTTCCCATTCAAATGACTCTCTTTCTTTGACATACTGTTAGTTGGTTGATCAGTTGAATTATTATGAGTGTCATCACCATCATCGTTTAACTTGAGGCTTTATCTATTAGCCCTTCAATTTTTCATTCACGTTTATTTAGCTGTTTGAGCTTTGCACAAAAAAGGATGATGCCATTTACATACTACGGTGTAATAAATGTAAGACATTATATAAAAGTATTTTCGAGAAGTTTATCTGATATATATATATATATATATATATATATATATATATATATATATATATATATATATATATATATATAATCCAATGTATTTTTATATTTATTCCCAAGAGGACAAATATGTCCCGGTAATAAATGTTTGTCATACCCACTGGCGCATTTATGCCCACTAAAAGACAAATGGTAAAAAACAAACAAACATATGTAAAGCTCTTTTCTATTTATACATACATATTTATCTATTTATGTATACATAATATGCAAAAAATTCGTATCTCAGTATATTTAAAGGCCAAAAATCTCATCTGAATACAAATTATTACATGAAAAGCGCCAACCGATGAAAGAACCTCTTCTCCCGCGTCAGACTTTTTTCAAGAGATGTCAAGTGATTTTGATAATAGCTTTAATTTTCTTAGTATTGATTTGCATTTATTGATTCAATAACATTTTATGAGACATATCTGTCCCAGTTGGAGTGGAAGAGTTAATTAACTAGGACGGGTTCAATGCCATTAACACCTTTTTTAACTGAATCAAATATAAATTGACCCACTTTCAGAGAAATCTAATTACTTTTATGCAGATCCATGGGGGTTACTTGCAAATTTTTACGTGATTTACTCATTTTTAGGTTAAAAACTAAGGAATGGAAGCTAACACAAAGACGTAGGCTTATATAACTGACATAAACCATACGCAAAAAGGCTCGATATGGTAGTTATTAATAGTTCGCCAACCTGCCTTTTTCCAGGCAGATAATGAAATAGACATAAAGGTCAGTATGAGAATCGCTGGTGTGCCTAGGGCAGCAGGGACCGGTCCTCTTTAGAGAGAGAGGAGCCAGGAAGTATGTTTTGACACCAAACAATGTTCAGGTGGAACCTTCTTTGCTCCGGGGCAGAGGGAACCTGTTCCGAGTCAGAGGTATGTAGATATAGTTATCCATCGGCAGGATTCCTTGGAACAGAGAGTGTGTTTGTATGTTGTGCTGCGAAGATGGAAGAGGAAAGAAAGCCGTGTATGATGAGAAGTGTAAGATCAACCTACCCAGGTACAGGGCTGAGCACAGCGCGTCCATTAATTGGTAGATCTGTACGTGCACTGACGTTTGTGCCCACTCATGCAGGAATCGAACCCGGTACCACGACGTTAGCGGACCAACGCCATGTCCACTCGGCTAGCACAATTTGGAAAATTTTAATAACAATCCCTACCACAAACTTTAGGCATTAAAATAAATTTTTCTAACCATTTTAGGTTCAATAACACGAATGTGATGTTCAATACCGCCGCAATTCACTTACTTCCAGGATAAAAGGTTTGCTTTACTTATAATTAATTATTTTCAATCGGATTATTATTGGAGCGCCTAACGACGTCAGGCAACCGCCTTTGAATTCGAACCTTAAGGGGGAGCTTAATCCCCTATTAATGATGGGGGATTGCAAACCCTCGCCCGCGATTTATAATCAACTAGTAGTGTGCACAATTCGAAAGCCTAGAAGTTGTCACACGTCGTTGGGCGCTCCAATGTTTGTTGTTTGTATGCGGTCCGCTCTGGGCAATCGGACTACTATGATTAATTATAAGTAAAGCAAACCTTTTATCCAGAAAGTAAGTGAATTGTGGTTTTATTGACCATCATATTCGTGTTTCTGACACCTAAAAACGTCAGAAAAATACATTTTAATTCCTGAAATTCGTGGTGGGGATGTTCTTAATATTTACCGCTTTCGTATAGGCCCAAGTAGGGTCGGGTTAGACATTCGAAGAAATATCTGTGGTGGCCATCCTTTCTATATATATATGTAGCGTGAATGGGTCAATTGATCTTGGAAAAGCGAGAGTGACAAGTCTTAATTTTGTGTGACTACATTTCGTATGGGATAGAAGTTCCTATTTGCTCGATGTAAGGGGATGCGCGGAGATAGACAAGAGCGATAACGGTGAGTGATCTGATATTTGATCGATTAAGTCTGGATGTCTAAGCGTAAGAGTTCAACTTTACATCGTTTTATACAAGTGTATAGAATTGGCTTTTTGGTTATTGTACTGTACAGTTTATCAATTGTTGATTGATGCATATTGTTAGACGAATTGAAGAGCGTTAACTGAGGGAGGAAACGTCTTTTGTGCTCGAGTGATCTGAATGGTAAAAGGACACGATCTACTTCAGAGTATCTGAAGAATTTGATAGAATGGTCTCCATGTTATCAAGTGTCTGTGCTTTTGGGTAAAAGTGAGGGGAAGAGAAGTTGGGTTTGAGCTGATGACCGGGACCTGTGGCATTGAAAATATCCGTGAGTGAGAAGGTACAAAAGAAGTTGGTAGGAGAAGGACTGGTAAAATAGTATTTGAAAGCGGAACAATCGTCGTCTTGCGGTTTGGTGGGCGGTTAATGAAGACTGAAATGTAGTGTTACACTATATGTATATATATATATATATATATATATATATATATATATATATATATATATATATATATAAATATATAAGGATATGAGAAACTCACATAGAAGCGCGTGAGTAGAGCAATAATTGCAGAAAATCCCACAGGAAAATGAATGAAAAGCAGATTCCAAGTACTTTAGAACTATGTTCAGTTCATTCTCAAGGAGTACATAAAGAATTACTTTACAAGAATGGTATAAATAGGAGAAAACTAAGCAACGCTCCACCCACGTACACAATGAAAGGACACAAAACAGAGTAGGCGTAAAAAATAGAAAATAAAAAAATCAGAAAAGTGGGATTAAATACAAGTACCGAAGGGTAAAGTCATATAGATAAGATCTCTTCCAAAATATCTACGTGTGAGAGAGTGTGTGTGAAATGTAGAAATATAAGTCATATAACTATGAATACATACATATGCAATTATAAATACATTGTTCAATAAACAAAAGAATGATAACAAATTTAATAAATCAAAGGGTTAATATTTAAAATGGAGAATTTCGTTTAAAATAAGTTTTTTAATGACAGGGTCCAGTTTAAAGAGACGGGGGGAGATAGTGAAGTTAAGAGAGGAATTAATGAAGGAACATTCAACAATATTTTTGTTAACAGAGTCATCTGATTTGTAAATAAATTTAGCCGAATTCCAATTGATAGGATCTCTTTAAAATGAACCCTGTCATTAAAAAGCTTATTTTTAAACGAAATTTTCCATTTTAAATATTAGCCCTTTGATTTATTAAATTTGTTATCATTCTTTTGTTTATAATTTGTTAGAGTGGTCTTAAACGATAGTTCTCCAGACTTTCTGAAGGTCTTTCAACGTATTTCTCTGGACATTGCCTGCTTTTTCACACATTTTCAGTAATCTTGTTACCTGATCAATGTTTTCTTGTTTGTTAAGCCACTTAACACTGACCTATGGATCATTCTTGACCCAACAAGCCACTTACCAGCAGAGATAAACCAGTCTTGCCTCTACACTAAACAGATAACATAGTAAATAAACAATTTTAAATTGTATATATAGGCACTTTGTTACTAGTTGCCTGTCGCAAGTACACAAGCTAATTTGTTTCCTTTTCTTTACAGGTGTTGAATCTAAGAAAAATGCTAAAGAGAATACATTAAGACAGGCATAAAATAGTATTTATGCACCAGCAAGGTGAATTGCAATGAACTATTAGCCCTTTAATTGAACTATCTACTGTTCGCCGTAGCCTCATCAGAAATGTTCTCAATGGAAGAGCGGCTGCCACGACACCAATCTTACAGAAGAAAAACAGGTATGCCAAATACACAGGAACCCAAAGAGATTCAGTAGGAACATGTCTTATGGAGTGATGAATCCAAGTTTAAAGATTTGGGTTCGAATCGTCGTCAATATGTACGGAGGAGAATAAGAAAGAAGTACAACAGTGAGTGTGTACAGCCATCTTTAAAACACAGTGGTTGCTCTGTTATCGTTTGAGGGCTGTATTTTACCCAGTGCTATTGGAGATCTTGTCACAATTTATGGAATTATGAACGAAGAAAAAACCCGTCCGATTTTGATCAACCATTCAATACCATTTGAAACGCATCTGTGTAGCAACGGCTTAGGTTTTCAGCAGGGCAATGATCCCAAACACACTGCCAATGCAGAAAAAGCAGACCCGGATAGAAAAAAACAAAACAAAATGAAACTGATCAGTCATGGATTGGCCTCCCCAGAGCCCGGACATCAACATTATTGAAGTAGGGGATTATGTTGACAGAGAAAGGAAACATAAAGCGGCCAACATCCAAAGAAGAGGCTTGGAATGTCATACAAGAAGCCTGGAAACTATTCTTGCAGATTACTTAAAGCAATTACAGGAAAGCTTGCCTAATAGAGTTCAGTCTGTGTTTAAGAATAAAGGTCATAGCAAATATTGACTTTCAAGTTCGTCCTAATTATACAATCTGTTTTTCTGCTTTGTATTGCATTTCAATTGATGTTTGCACATTTCAATAATTCGTTGCATCATAATTCTCATTTTTCTAGCAAAATCTACAAAAAAATGACTGGTTGCATATATATATATATATATATATATATATATATATATATATATATATATATATATATATATATTCGCCACGTGTTTACCTGAATTCTCCTTTGTCCTTTGAATTCCCTATTAATTTCTCTCTCTTTCATAGTCCCAATCAACCTTGCGAATCGTAGCTTAAAAGCTTGTTTATTCGGAAGATCTTTTGGTCTTCCGCGTAGCCAAGTGGCCTAAGAGATGATTTAATTGAGATCAAAGTATATATATATATATGTATATATATATATATATATATATATATATATATATATATATATATATATATATATATATATATATATATATATATATATATATATATATTCTAAAATTATTTTGCTTTTTAAATCAATTGAGAGCTCTTTATTTTTTAATTATGGTGGCACAGAGATGACGAAGAGATACCAGACAAGGTTAGCCCCCCCAAAAAACCCTAATTAGGGCACCTATCAGATCATTCTAGGCCTTTTTTTTGTTAATAAGCTAATTTAAAAATATTGACTATGAATATCTAAAACTGATTTCCACCTTTGTATTTTCGCCAATAAAATATAATAAAGTCTTAGTATCACACAATTTCCTTTTCTTTCGTAACAGATCAAATAAATTATTTTATAAAAGATTATTATTTAGAATTTAATAAAAAAATCGACAACTGACGGTGACATTATAGTGGAGGGGGATCCCATCGAAATGTCGGTGACTTTGCAATAGCAGATGTTGCCACTCGATTCTTTTGCTACCATACATATCCTTATTTATTTCCCTTTCGTTTCAGATCATCCTCGATTATTTTCCCATTACGATAAATTTACCTCATTGTATTAGACAAGTTCCACTTATTTCTGAGCAACGAAAATAATCACGGTCAAACAACTTTAACCCTATTCATTGTTAACATGGACGTCCGATCTCCTACTTCTTGCCCTAGGTTGCCAATCATTCAGGGAGCTTCGCATACCTTCATTGGACCCGTCATAGCGATTCTGGCGACGATGCCCTGTCCTTCCGCTCATGACCTGGCCGACCTCTCGCCCGCGGAGAAGGAGGACGCGTGGCGGGAGCGAATGCGAACGGTTCAAGGGGCAATCTGCGTGGCGGCGGCGTTTCAAATCACCATTGGATCAGCAGGTGACTCGAATGTATCTAGAAATAAAGAGAAAACCGACCGGCGATTTCCGCCATTTTTAAATATTCGTAGAACGGTGAAATTAAGGCGAAGGTAAAGTGTGGGGAATGTACTTAACCTTATTATCCAAATGAGGAAATTACTCCTCGGACAGGAAAAAGGGGGCCAAATCTTCCGAAATTGCATCCGTTTCACAATGTAGGCAGAAGAGTCCAGTTTATTCAAACTGTGCCGCCCGCCACCCAACAGACTGCTGTAGTTGGAACTTTTTATAACAAATTTATAAGGAGCAAGATTGGAAAATATACTTAGCCATAATTCCAAACGTAATTAGCCTACTATGTCAGCCAGTACATCTTTACCAGGGTGGTGGGTGGACTACTTGGATGTAGAAATGAGAATTTCTACAACATACAATGAGCCACTACGAATGTCCCGAGTGGCGACTATTGCGCGGCCAAATTTTGAGCGTATTCAAAAATTTCCGGCGGTTGCCGCGCATCCCTACCCCCAGGTCACGCCCCAAGAGTTGTTCGCGAGTATCCACGAGTACCGAGCCTTCCCGACCCGAAATGGGGCACCGTAAAGCGGGGCCAATCTCAGAGAATGTGGAACCCCATGTTTCTGGGCGACAAATATGGCAGTAATAGTCCCGCTCATCGTAGGATTGAGGCATTTAATACCAGAGATCAAGAGCGGCTAAAATCAAGAGGGGAGGCGGCACTTAGCAATCGGGATAAGAAAACAGCCACCGTTTATTGAAGACGTCGAAAAGAAGTAGTATGCCTAAATAAATATATTGATTTACGTTAGATGGTTTCATATTTTTTGAAGGTTCGGAATGAAATTTTATTATCACTTCCCGAAATGTTTGAAAATAAGACTTCAACATCCGCCAATTTCGCCATCTAGTAGCGTAGACGCGCTTCAGTGCCATTAATTATTTACCCCACCACCACCCATTTAAGAGAATTTATAATATTTTGCTATCACACTTTAATAGAAAGAAAATGGCATTTCTTTGCCAGTAGAGGCGTCTGTCTATTATGAAACCACCTGAGGAATGGAACCCTCTCATACCCTTTATAATTACAGGTATAATCAGCTTTTTCCTACGATGGATCACGCCTTTGACCATCACTCCAACAATAGCGCTAATCGGGCTTTCTTTGCTGAAGGTCACCGCGGCTAAACTTGCTTCCAATTGGTGTATTTCCTCGATGTAAGCAAAATTACCAGTACAGGGTCTCTCACACATTTTAATTAATTATAACTTCACTGCTTTTTGAACGATTTAGATAAAAAAAAATTATGCATTGATATAAAAGGTTTATTGTCCTGGTAAAACTTTTTAATATTTGTATATTATCCTTCCCGACGCTTTTTCGAGCGCCCTTTTTTTTCAAATCGGATGTGTTTTGTAGGTTAAAATAGTTAAAGATTAGTTTGGCCTAAAGTAGTGGCATCCATCCTAACCTCAGTAAACGGAAGAAACATGTTTTATTAACGCCTTTAAATTATTAAATATTTTATTTAAATCGGTCAAAAGTTAGTGAAGTTATAAGTCAGTGAAGAGTGTCAGAGGGCGGGAGGGGGGGCTAAAAGTTTATTTCCTGTATTCAGTGGAATGTTTCCTTTTGTTACGGGGATTAGATTTTCTTTTTCCTAATTTACCCATAAATCTTTACTCAGCCTCTTAGAGAAGGCTCCTCTTTCCACTCGACTACGCATAACCCTTAATTAACTAATAACATGAAGATAAGCTACCCCAGCTTGCGTAAGGCGGTTTATCTTCAAGTGAGGAAATATAAGTGGGGGGAGGGGGCTTAGTTCAAGTGTAGGTTTAGAGTTGAGACCGGAGGAATTGCGCTCGTAAGACTAATCGACACTCATAATGGATACGCCGCTATTTGCTCAAAGGAGAGTGATTGCGAAGCAATCACCTCTCCTCAAGTAGCAGAATACCTAAAAACACTTAACCTAAAACCTCACACACCGCCGCAAATTAAGAGTCACTGAAGCATTATCATTTGCCGCCTCGATCGTTGGGTTGGGGGGCACACCGTTGAAGAAATTCATGCGGAGGGGGAAAAAAACACACCTGGGCGAAGGTAGCTGAGATTATCAAATTCAAGGAGTAAACTCACGTATTCAAAATAGTATTTTGTGATACGGCAATGCCGGCTAATGCTACGGAGGGAGGTGTGATCCTCTTTAACGTCCGCGTCTGCCCTGAGCAGCTCCAACGTGAGAAGTTTATCGACCTCCAGATGTGTTTCAAGTGCTATAAGTACGAGGAGCACACCACGACCACTTGCCCCAGGGGAAACGTCCTTCTGTGCTCTATTTGTTCGTTAGATGCACATTCTTAGAGAAGCTGAAATAGCACCTCTATGAATCGCCTGAACTGTGCGGGAGAACATAAGACGCTCTCCATGGATTGCCCGGTCAAAAGAGAACTATTGAAGAGAAAAGCTAATCAAAAGAAACAGGAAGAAGAAAACAAGGTGAACAGTACCTACGCCAATGTTGCTAAAGCTGCTGTTGCAGAGTCTCGGGAGAAAAAACATACCTCCACGTCGAGAATGAAAACTCAACCAAAATTATGTGTTGCATCTATTATGCTTACATTGCAAATATCTCCTCCCCGGGGTGATTTGCGGATGAACTAAATAGAATGCTGACGCATAATGGAATGGAGAAAATATGGTTTCCCCCAAACCCACGGTCGGAGAAGCAGAACGACACCACACAAATTGCACAGAAAACAAACTCAATTACACACACACAGAAGGATAATGAGGTTACGGTGACTGAGACAGCGAGACCGGATGGGGGGGGGGGAGTGCTCGCCCCGCTTACGGAAAACCTCACAGCCTTAAAGACGTCCGAGATCGCCCTCTTCTTTTAAGAGGGAATCTAGGCACGCTTACCATTCGAGGAAAATTAACTTGAAGGTATTCGCTGCCTAAAGGTCCTCTTTCCCTAAGGAGATGGATGTCTTTGATGCATCGGAAGGAGTGATATCCGGAAGATACAAATGGTAATTCACCTCAGACGACTGCAGCGAAAAACAAGTCGAGAAGGCTTTACTCCAAGGCTTAATAAAACTGGCACCCGAAACCTTTATTATTCTAACGGACGGCGAAACAGAAAAAAACGTACAGGAAAAACAATCACGCCACCAAACACTCCACAAGGATCTAAGCTCGTAAGAGAATAAGTCCAAAACACAACACGAACACACACAGGAATCTTTAGTGAACAAGACAATGGAGACATTAAAAATACTACATTATAACTTAGACGGTTGGACGACCAAAAAAATACTATACGGTAACGTAATACGACAATGTGACCCAGACGTTATATTTATTTCAGAACATGGGATAAATGACACAGACAGGATAAGAAATTTCCCCTACGAAGTCTTAACCAAAAATCACAGTGGAGAACGTTTCGAAGGATGCGCGATAGCTATGAAAAGAGGTCTTGACTTCAGATCAATAAGTGGACTCTATGAGTCATACCTCGGTCTTGAGGTCCGTACGGCAGTGGGCCCCCTGGTCCTGGCAACAGGGTACCAGCCCCCGAGGAGAGGGTAGTGCAACTTTACAACTTCCTGCAACTTTGTGGTCACGGCAAAACCGTTCTTTTTGCCGGCGACCTCAATGAGAGGAGTGCTGCTTCAGATTACACGTCGACCAACCCGGCAGGTATGAATCTTGACACACTTATTGACAGGCAAGCTATGACAAGAATTGGACCAGACTTCATGACATTCATTACACATAGATCAGCCACAAAATCAGATATAGTGCTCACTACAACCACTTCCTTGAACTGGGCCCTCCTATCCCCAGAGACCACCAGGCTATCCTTATTAAAATCTCAACCTCCCCTATTCAAGTCCCTATCCCAGAACGCAAGAGCTACGCTCGAGCTAACTGGGATACTTATAAACCACTCCTCGAAAATTACAACCCTGACCCCTTAATTAATGCCACTCTAGAAGCGATTGACGATGAGTTGGATAAAAATTACACAATACAGAAATTACGGACGCGCAAGAAATCGAAGAGGAATTCAGACTCTTCTGGCCATCTATATTTAAGATATCCCCGGAAATGATAACTTTTATTTAGACTTCGAAGACAGAATAATAAATGATTTGAACGACCAGATACACAGAACCCATCCTCACTATTATGTATCGCAGGAAAGGGATATGGAGGGACTCGGCGGTAGAATTACTGCCAAAGAACTCTCGCAAACTTTAAAATCCTTTCGTCAACGAGCACCAGGACGTACAGGACTGACAAGGGAGAATTTTATTCGAGCCCCGCCTAACATCCTTCTGGGGCTCATGAATATCATGAATGCGTGCCTGAACGTGAGTTACTTCCCAGACCACTGGAAGGTAGTAAAAATGCTATTCACTCCCAAAGCCGGTAAGCTACCGGACAGTCCAGCTAACTTGAGGCCTATATCGCTCTTAGAATTTGCAGGGTAAGTCTTGGAGAAAATATTGGCCAACGGGGTGAATACGTTCCTCGAGGAAAATAATTCTCACAACCAACAACATGGCTTCCAAAGTAAGCAAGGAACGGACACGGCGCTAGACGTGGTCACCGAGAAGTTGGCAAAGGTAAAAGCAGAAAGACGCGATGGAAATCTGGTACTCCGCGACGTCAAAAAGGCTATTGACAAAGTATGGAGGAGAGGCCTGCAATACAAAATCTTGCAACTGGGACTCAATCCCATACTTGAAAGGATTCCATGCAATAGAGAGGAGAGCGTTTGTGAACATTAAAGGTTTCAATAGCCCCGAGTTCGAGCTCGAGGCGGGGGTGCCACAAGGTGAGTGTATAAGTCCCTTAGTATACAACATATACACCATCGACCTTCCCCAACCTCTGACTAAAGGCTCGTTATACGTCCAATTTGCGGACGATATAACGATGATCTGTATGACACCTTATCGGAATGTGAATTACATGTGGCACAGAGTAAGGCGGTAGAAATCAAAAACATCAACTCTTTCGAGAGAAGATGGAAGATATCTACCAATGCCCAAAAGTTCCGTGTAATTCCACTATTCCAACGGACCCTCGCAGACATCCATGGAGGGAGTGCACGCATCCCATACCGCACGGAGGGCACGTTTCTGGGACTCTGAAATACGACTCGTGTATATGGGAGTCACGTAGCTAAAACTACAACGAATGCACGGAGGAACTTGGGGGAATTTTTCAGATTCCTAAACCTGAGTACCCCCAACAAACTAAAGATCTATAATGCATGCATTCGATCTAAACTCTTGTATACCCGGTCCCTATAAACGCGAGTCCCGAGACCCAAGTCCTTAAACTGCAAAGGGTTCAAAATAAGGCTGTCTATATTATAACGAGAAGCCGAAGGAGAGAGTGGAGAAGGCAGAGTGAGCTCCATGGTGAACTGGGGTTAACCCCATAAGCGTGGAGCTTGACCTGAGAGCAAGCAAGATCTGGGACAACGTACACCGGCGCCTCCCTCCCGAGTTTGTGCTCGAGCACAACATGGACTTTGATGACATAGGACACGCGAAACTTTTTAAAAGCAGCTGACTATTCATTGGCAACGAGGTAGACCCAATGTTCACTTCGATCTTTACAATAACCAACGAACACAAAGCCAAATACAATCCCTTTTCACTAAATTAGTCAAGTGCTAATCTTCCCCAAAATATTTAGCGCGATTAACTAGCCAAAAATATAAAAAAAAACAACCAAAAAAATACAATAAAACTAAACAAAATAATAAAAAAACAACTCAAAATCCGGGCATAAACAACCCAGATAAAAAACAACAACAAAATCTCTTCACCATAAGCAGTAGGGACCGATAAACCCTCTGTTATAAAGGCTTGAATTCCTTTATATATACACTTTCACTTTCATATCATTTCCCCACTATTTCTCCTACTAAAATCTCCTACTACTCTTTTCCTCACTTTATATGTCCAAGTCCAAGTGTAGGCTTAGAGTTGTGAGCGGAGATAAGAGCCCTTGAGGAGGGTTTTAATTTTGGTAACAGAAAAAACAACAATTATAATCAACTAACAACGTAAAAACGAAAACAAGGTCAACAGACCTAAGTCGCGTGCTCTCAATTATTCTGACTTATGACCTTCAAAACTTTAAACAAGTGGGGCAATCCGACCCATAGTTAGAATCGGCCGAATAGCTACAATGTTATTGCCAAAAAATCCATTGAAAAGTAAAATGGTTACCATCCGACCGACCGAGATATTGGCGTGCACGCGACTAAAAAAACCATACCTGTCATCAACATACTTTTTAGCGTCAACTAAAATACATAAAAACAAACAATACAACCAAATACAACCCTTTATACTCTAATAAAACCAAAAGGCCAAAACCACCTGACCAAACCTACGAAGCAGTAGACACTACTGGTGAGAAAATGGGGGGAGTCGGGTGTGGGTTTCATAATGGCTTATCTTCATTGGGTCCGATTAATAATAATTAAAAAAGAATCAAAGGTTGCAACCTTGAGTTCTTTCAAGGTTATAGACAATAGCCCTTTTTCCTTATTTCTTCGGAGGTTTTATTTCCTCCTCCTGCCGCCACTACTTAAAGGTGTATGGCAAGGTTGTCCAACCTTTTTTCCCAACGGGCCAAATTAGAAATTTAAGTATATTCACCGTGCCACGGAGGTACTAAAATATAAATTTTAAAAAGTTCAAAATGTAGTGAATAACAGTTTTTAATAACAAATATATGTATAGAACCACAAAAAATACCGTATATTAAGAGTAAAAAATGAAATTAGGCTCACAAAATAAAATAAAATCAATTTAATTTGGGGCATTGCCTTCCTTTATGATATTCTCAATATTTGCTTTTCAAAGTAATGAAAATAAACCTAAAAAATGCCCCGTAAAAATTAGAATTTAAGTAAGCTGTGGGCCGCGGGTTGAAGAGCATTGGTGTATCGAGAGCATTTCAACCAGTGTTTGAAAGACTTGTAAAAAGAATGAACAAGTTATGAAAAGTGAAAATATGTGGAAGACATTAAACATAATAGGGGAATTCAAAAAGTTCGCGGAAATGCGAATCAAAAAAAAAACAGCAATCAAATTTAACTTCTTGTCCCAGGGTAATAATACACTCCTCCAACCATGTTATAGCGTGTAAAAAGTTGAAATGATTTGATGGATTACCAAGGATAAAAGAGCTGTTTTAAAATACTCCCCCACCCCCTTGAGCAACATGACTTTTGCATTGAAATTGAAGCAAGTTGTGATGGAAGAATAATGGAATCAATGCTGGTTTGGTGCATTGGCCCTATAAACTTCACTTAAACATTAATGATTCAATGTTTCTTCCATTACAATCTGCTTTAATTTTAACATGAATCATTTTTGCCCAAGTGGAGGTAGGGGGGAGGAGTAAATTAAAACAGCTTTTTCGTCCTTTATAATCAATCAATTCATTTCATCTTTTTACACACCATAACATAATTGTAGAAGTGTATTATTACTTGGGACAAGAAATTAAATTTGATTGTTTATTTTATTCACATTTTCCGCGAACTTTCTGAACTCCTTTAGTCGCCCGAGTTGTCTAGTTGTGAAACTAGTAGGAACCGGGACGTGGAGGTCAATTACCAGAATTAATCTTGTGTTTATTCGCTCCTATTTTCTCTTCGAATGAAATGCTCTCGTTTAATTCACGTTTCCACCTTTCTATTATTAATTAAATCAATCCATTTTGGGAAGTTTGATAAAGTTTGACATCTGATTTCTCAAGTTCCTTCAATCTGACTCTTGTTTGCTTTCAGGACAGTGGCGTTACTGATTCTGTTCTCCCAGTATCTGAGTCACGTTGCCATACCTTGGCTCATTTGCTCGAGGAAAGGATTTTCTCGAACTAATATCCGCATCTTCCAGATGTACCCGGTACGTTCACTTTTTCTTCTTCTTTTTTTCAAAGGCCGATCTCGGAAATGTCAACTTCGAATCGCGACACGTAAATAAGCCTAGAGTTAATTACTGCGGCCACTGAGCTCATTCAACTGAGGCTGACTTTTTAGCGGGAAAACGAATGCTAGTGTGAGGTGGATGTGTTCACAGCATCCCGGAGATAATTTTCGAGCGGAAACTCGAAAGCACGAGAACTTCCTTACGGGGATTAATAGGCCAACATCCACTCATATAAATTCTATTCTGGAGACTTCAAATTCGCTCTCCTCCTTCTATATTTATTAGGGTTGGTGAGACTTGCTGTAGTAACACCTGTTATCCTTAACTTTTTTACTGCTTTCAATTCTTTTACTTTTCCTTTCTTCCCCACATCAATAGGCCAGATAACGGGTAAAATAACTTATGGTACAATAGTTACTTACGCCCTTTCACATTCAAAATTTTAACTTAGGAAACATTTTTTTGAACTATTCCGACGACAGCTTAAATTCATGCCAACCCAAATTCAAGAACTAAAATCACTAAATGGCAACTCGTAGCCTACAATTACGATACGCTGCCTAAGAGCCTTGTCCGTTAGCTTAAGCCGAACCCAATTGTGGAGAGGCAAATTTTCTCTCTCTTCACATAATACACGATGCATGAAGCGACCTACCAGCAGAGGTAGTTATTAGTCCCTGCATTGAGCAATTCAAGAATAGAATTTCGGCCAAAATTTTTTGGTGGTTATTACTTTTTTGTTCAAGTGTAGTTTTGATGTCAAAAGTCCCGGTTGGATTCGTTCCTCTGATCATCACATTTAGTATCTTTATTCACTGCTTTACCATAACTGCTGAGGTAGGTGGGAGAGGTTGTGAGGGTGACCCTAAAAAACGGGGCCCTAACTTTCAATAGGATCCATTTACTAATGGTTTGGCGAATTAAGAATTGAAGCCTATTGAAAGTTCGGGCCGTTTTGGTGCTCGCCCTGTTATTGGTGTACCTATATCTTACACTATTTTTACCTCTACAACTTTCACTACTTTATGTGAATAACAAATTAGTTTTATTATATTTCTAAGTTTCTTCGTTGCTATTGCGTTTTAAATTCGAGTAAAGAAATGTTAGTTTTTCTCCTAAATAGTAACACCTCGGTATGGTTAGCAATGTTTTTGAGGCACTATTTCTTGTGACTCACTCCAACCAGCAAATCATAATAAACTTTTAGTGATTTTCCATTAACCCAGGTACGAGCACAACATATTTTAGGATTAAAAGAATGGAAGATTTGAGGTGTGGCAGGGAGACCGCCCCACCTCAAATCTTTCCTATACGGGTTGAATTGTTGGGCAATTTAACTAACTAAAGCACTTTCTTCGAGTAGGTGATATTGTCTTTGTTGATATCTTGGCTGGTGTGTTATTTGCTGACAATATTCGACGTTTTGGAAGAAACTGATCACGCTAGGACGGACTTGAGGCTAAATATGATTTCCGAGTCTCCCTGGTTCTTTCTCCCATACCCTGGTAAGTTCCCAATGCGAGATCAACAGACTAGGTGTGAATGAATGCCGGATCAATTAACTTTTATGAGTCTCGTGGCCTTGTATTTTGCATGTTAATCAGTTTAGGTCAGGGTTAGGCTAAGGTGACTAATTCAAAACCTAAAAGAACACAACGAACTACCCTTTTTCCTAAAATGATTTACATGTAAAATACAAAGGCCTAAAGTTCTCAATAGGAGACGAGACCCATAAAAGTGAATTGATCTTAGAATGCCTTTTAAGGGGGCAATTAATTGGTTCTAAGGGTAAATTCAGGAGATGAACAAAACGAAGCTACTCCTACGGAGTGGTCTACACTCTCGTTATCTTCTCGAAACAAAGAAACGAAAATCAACGAGGAAATTTCCTCCAGGTTTGTGAGGGGAGGTTCGTAAAGAGAGTGGTGGGTTCTTTTGGATTCGGTGCACTTTCTCCAAGACGTTTTTTTTTTAATATCACTAATCCAGTTTTTATGCCTACTCCAAATATGTATATATTTCTTATTTTGGAGAAATTATTATTATTATTAAGGTCACATTAGATAATTATATTAGTTTTGTTAATAATAATATCCTTTTCAGAATTCCGATGATGAGAGATACTGTTTAGAATCTCAAAGACTTGCGCTCTCATTTGAAAATGGAGAAGGATGGTGGCCATCTTTTTCCAGGAATGCGAAATTATGCCAAAATCTAAGTTTTACCGCTGTAAACATTCATGATGGATCAGCTCAGTGGCAATGTTCCAAACAATGCTCTAATGAGTGGAGTTTTGCCAGGAAAGAAACCTGGTTTTAGGATAGATTGCTTCCGCTATCCACCGTAGTTCCATTTATCTACGCATGGATCAAGTAAATGATAAGAATTACACTCTTGAAGGAGGCGCTGGAGATTAATGAATGCGGGAAGTCCGTGCTAAGATTTTTTAATAAGCCGTTTCAAATTTCCAGCCTTGGAAAAACTGTTATTATTGATGAAACCCTGTTTTCGCAAAAAAAAATATAACGGGGGGAGGGGGGGTAGAGTTTTTCCACGTCAGTGGGTATTTGCCGGTCTGCCGAGGAACTTGAGGGTTTTCTCTACACTAGTAGATTACGAGATTTCCAAACTTTAGAAGAATGTATTAAATAAATGTTATATTATTTCTATCATAAGATAACCCACCCTCTACCGAAATATACAAGATCAACATGAAACCAGCTGCGCAAGAGAACAAGAAAGATAATCAAGAACAAGACCAAATGGACACCACCGACCAAGAATCCGAAGAAGAAACCTCCGACGAAGAAATTACAAAGCAACCAAAGAAATTGCCAAAAAAAAACTAGAAAAGGAAAAGCAAAAACAAAATCTCAAAATAAATACACAAGACAAAAAGACATCGTGGACGGACTAGTTAAAGGAAGATACAAATGGGATTACGATGCAGATGTCGATGAAACAGAAGTACACAATGCCCTCAAACAAGGAATGTTCTTCATTCTTCCAGAATCATGCTACAATTTACCAAATGACCAGTTTAGGAAAAAGGGAACTGGTCCTGCCTGTTCACCAGCAAGAATAGACAAAATAAAAACAGGCAAGAATTAAATCCAAAATGTTCAAGTTTCAGCGAAAACTAAAAATATTTACGCTCAACGTGAACTGTTGGTCAAACAAAAGACTTATCTACTCAAATATAATCAGCCAAGAAGATCCAGACATAGTTGTCTTAACAGAACAAGGAATCAACAGGAAAACCGAAAGAATGAAAATACCAAACTACAAAATTATACGTGCAAACCACACCCAAACCAGGTACGGTGTCAAAACGGGGATTCTTTCAAATGACAACCGGAGACCTTATAATTGCCGGGGCCTAGCAGCCCCCAAGCCATCCGTACCCCCTACTCCTGAATTTCATTAAACTCTTCCTCCGACCAGCGTCAACAATACTAATCGGAGATCATAACGCTAGGTGCAGAGAAGCAGGGTACACTGCCTACATGAACGGCACAGGTAGAACCCTCCAACTATTGATTAAAAGAAACTTGGTACACAGAGAAGAACCGGATTTCTCAACATTCCTTACCAATAGACCCTCCACCATGCCAGACATCACCCTCGTCAACCCGAACTTTAACCTCAATCTTCACACGGAACCTGAACATGCAACCCCATCTGACCATCTAAGTATGGTCACAAACATATCTACCTCCCCTATCCAAATAAAGATTCCCCAATGAAAAGCGACCAGCAAAACAGACTGGTACAAATACAAAGAATTCCTAAGCCCCATTCAAACCATAACATAACATAACATAATTTCACGGATGACAAAAGCCACAAGGGCCTATCAAAGGTCATCCGCATCCGTCAAAACCCACCCACAAAAAGCACCATCACCAGGGGAAGACAAAATAAAAGTCTCCCACAATATAATATAACAGATGAAAAAAGCCACAAGCGCTCATCATAGGTCATCCGAGTCAAACGGCCTCTTTTTTAAGGCACCCGAACTCCCAGGAAAACTACATCCAGAGGATTGCGTCCAGAAACAAGTGTATCACCAATCAAGGCTTGTCAAGAACTAAATCATGCAGCTATAGATATATACAAACAATATTAATATATACAAAACTTAGGAACCATCACAACCTTCCCTCCCCATAAACTCATCCAACCTACTCTTAAATACATTTAAGTTGGAACACCTACTACCCTCCGCGGCAATTTGTTCCAGAAGTCTACCACTCTATTGGTGAAAAAATATTTTCTTAAATCCAACCTACACCCTTGCTTTTTAATTTTCAAGTGGTGACCTCTAGTCAGATTTCCATCATCTAACTCAAAAAACTTGCTAACATCCAATTTATCTATCCCAGAAATTTTTTTGAAGAGCTCAATCATATCCCCTCTCACACACCTCCTTTCGAACGAGAACATATTTAATACCCTCAGTTTATCTATATATTCAAGGTGCCTCAGGGAAGGAATAATCTTTGTTGCCCTCCGTTGCACTGACTCGAGAAGGTTAATATCGTGTCTAAAATGTGGGGACCAGGCCTGTATACAGTACTCTAGATGTGGCCTAACATAAGAGTTATAATAGAGTTTAAGAATAACCTCCTTACTTTTGTAAGTGACATTTCTCTTAATGAAACACAGCACTCTATTTGCCCTATTTCTTGCTTCAATACACTGCTTAGAAAACCTTAATGACTTATCTATTATTACTCCTAGATATTTCTCATCCTCTACTGAGTTCTGCCAATGCCCATCCATTTCATAGTTAAATTCTCTATTATCTTTTCCCATGTTAATAACTTTGCACTTATCAAGGTTGAAAGTCATTTGCCACTTATGTGCCCAGGATAACAATTTATTTAAATCCCCCTGCACTTTAAAATTATCATCAATATCTTTAACTACAGCTGCTAATTTGGTATCATCCTCAAAAATTGACACTTTATTATTAACTGCCTCCCCAAGATCGTTTATATAGATAACAAATAATAATGGACCGAGAACTGATCCCTGAGGAACCCCACTGATAACATCCCTCCACTCTGACTTTACACCATTTAGCACTACCTTTTGCTTCCTGTCTTTCAGCCACTCAGCTATCCAATTTGAAACACCCCCACATATCCCAATCATTTTTAATTTATGAACTAGTCTTCTATGTGGTACCTTATCAAATGCTTTACTAAAATCCAAGTAAATTACATCTACATTCTCTCCCTTATCTACTTGATTTGTTACGAACTCCAGAAAGTCTAGTAAATTAGTCAAACATGATCTACCTGATCTAAACCCATGCTGAGCATCGCTGATTAACCCCTTCCTCTCTAGATGTTGGACAATCCCTTTTTTAACTATTTTCTCAAGAATTTTACAGACTACAGGAGTTAGGCTAACCGGTCTAAAGTTATTTGGATCCTCTTTATTACCCTTCTTGAAAATGGGGACTACATTCGCTCTCTTCCAATCATCGGGTATTTCTCCATATTCCAGTGACCTAGTATACAACTTCTCTAGAGCTATTGAGATACTTTCTACCCCTTCTTTAAGTATCCTAGAATGAATATTATCAGGGCCGGAGGCCTTGTAGTATCTAACTCACCTATTAGTTAATTTATCGTCCTCCAATCCACACTAATGGTAGTAAACACCTCTTTCCCTGACCCATAAGTACTATAAATAAGACTATTTGGCTTCTTCTTTGTAAATACTGATGCAAAAGGACCATTTCGTAACTCAACTATTTCCTCATCAGTTTCTCTCACAACCCCTTCATATTTGATAGGCCTTATTTTAACTCTGCCAGACTTATTATTAATTTTATAGTAACTAAAGAACTTTCTAGGATCTTTGTTGCTATCCTGAGCTAATTTAATTTTTGACACCCTTTTGTTCTTCTTTATAATCTTATTTAACTCATTCCTAGCCATTCTATAATCACTTAAATTTTGAATATTATTTTCTAACTGTAATTTTTTATATGCCCTTTTCTTCTCTGAAATTTTTCTAGCTATCTCCTGATTCTACCATAATGGTTTCCTACTTTTGTTCCTAATGGCCTTCATTGGGATACATTGTTCTTGGACTACATTTATTTTATGCTTGAAAGTATCCCACATCCCATAAGCATTTTTACCTCTGAATTCTACATCCCAGTCTACAAAATTTAGCAAGCTTCGGAGTTTTACATAATCTTCCTTATGAAAATTTGGAACTTTTACAGCATTCTCGGTTATTTTACCCTTCTTAATTTCCAAATTAACACGAACTATCTGATGGTCACTATTTACCAATGCTTTCCCAACGGTCAATTCTTGAACTAAATGATCACTGTTAGAAAGTACTAAATCTAATATATTGTCCCCCCTCGTTGGCTCATTAACAAATTGATTAAAAAAATTATCCTCAAAGCATTCTATGAACCTGCCACTTGTTCTATCCCTACCTATCATATTTTCCCAGTCCACAGAGTTTAAGTTGAAGTCCCCAATAATAACTGCATCTGTTTCACATCCCTTACTTATTTCATTTATCATTAGTTCATCCATATCATCAGTCTGCCCAGGTGGCCTGTAAAAAGCTCCCAAATGCACCATTCTATTTTTACTGAACCTAATATCTATCCAAAGTGACTCAACTCCATCCTGCTTTATTGAAGTATTTAAACTTGAAACAATGTTGTTTTTTATATAGATAATTATTCCTCCACCAATCCTACCTGTCCTTTGACTAATGTACATATTATAGCCCTGTAAATCAAATTCAATGAAAGTGTCATTAAATTCTATTTCATTAACCCATGATTCAGTAACACATAATATATCTACATCCTCATTGCTAATATAACTAAATAGCTCATCCTTCTTGTTTCTAAAACTACGACCATTTGTATAGAAACAATTTAACCCCCCTATCCCTGAAGCACCTCTTGAAACCTGAATGACCTCACCTCTATCGCCTTGGAACCTATTTCTGTTATCTGTCAAGTCCATTCTACTTTCAGTACTATAATGTCCTCTCATAATTTCCTGACCACTATTAGTATCTAGTTTCCCGCCCGCAAAGACCTAATAACACGATCATACTCCTCCCACAACACATCTTTCCACTCCCTCCTACTCAAATGCAGTCCATCCATCGCATACATTTCTTTCATTCCAACAAACCTATCCCACACATCCACAAACATGACACCTTTCATCTCACACATCCTCCTCACATAATCATTGAGCCCAATCGCACGAGACATCCATTGTACCCCAACATCCATTCTTGGAAGCACACCTGTCACAACATCTTTCATTCTACTTTCTTTCACCTTTTCAATCAACCTCTTGTACCTCTCACGTAACTCACATGCACCCACTTTCTTCACATCATTCACTCCTACATGTGTAATCACAACCGCATCCCTTGCACAGCCAGACACCAGCTCCTCATACCTATCAGACAGATCTCTCACTCCAGTACCCGGCAAACACACCCTCAAACCATTCAATCTACTTGCCTTCAACTTCCTATCTAAATATCTAACTCGCGAATCACCCATCACAAGCACTTCAGTCAGACTCCTATTCCTAACCTCCACAGACCTAACTCCATCCCCACTCCTATTCTCATTCAAACTACCAGTCACTCTACCTCCACCCCCACCCCCATCAGTCATATCACTTCCAGTTACTTCCTCTCTTAGGGCACTGAATCTATTAGTCAAGCTAATAGGTTCTGTGTCCCTATGACTCACACACCTATTCTCCCCCTGGCTAACAACCTCAACAGAGGCAACCCTATTCTCACAAAGAACAGGAGAAGCCTCCCTAGCTTCACGTTTCCTAACCACTCTCCACTGTCCCCCATCCTCACTAGGCCTATTTCTAACTAATCTAAGGGGGCTAACTTCACTATCCCTAGAACTATCATATCCTACCTCCTCCACCGGCCCTCTACCTTAACTTGAAACATCTAACTGGCCTACCTCACCACCTAACCTATTCCCAGCTCTAGGCCTAACACTAAGTTCCCTCCTGAGCTCAGCAACTAACCCCTCCAGCCTACATATCCTGTCTAAATCCTGCCTTTTCATCCCCTCTAAATCTACAATGCATTCACGCAGCCCACATACAACACATGTATACCCCTCACCTAATACACCACAACCAATGCATACATTCCGACACTCATGCTCACTTTCATCTCCGAACTCCATCACTTATTCAAACAAAGAAAGAACTTAAGTAGTAATAAGAAAAAAAAGAAGAGCAACTTAGCTTTCGCTGATTGTGGTGAAAAAAAACAACAAAAAAACAAACTGTAGAAAAATCTGAAAAATAAATCAACAGACTGAGATCTCTATGAAACACGTGCTACTTGTGACTGACCTTCGAACCAGATCACTAAATAATCAAGAAGTCAATGAAATAGAAGCAGAAGTACAAAGAATAACTGCAAAAATAACTAAAGCAGACAAAAAATACACACCGACAATAGAATACAGAACCCTACCAGCACCGCGGTCGCACAATGATATTAAAGAAAAAATGGAAGATTTCAAAAGACTCACTGAAGAGATAATGGAACTGGGCAACTCAAGGGAAGGATACAACAGACTAAAAGTGGTGAGAAGGCAGGTAGAAGAATTAATAAAAGACAAGGCTAAACTGGTCTGGGACAACATAATCGAACAGATAGAAATAGAAGGTGACCCTCCAAAATTCTGGCAACAATACAGAAGACTACGGCGAACACTACCTAAAGAGAAAATAAAAAATAAAGTGCAAAACGAAGAAGTGCAACGAAACGACGAACTTCAAGAACACTTCAGAAGACACTTGATCCGAATATTCACAATCTCTCCAGAAGAAAACCAAGAGTACGATATAGAATATAAAGAGGAGGTGATGCAAATGCTACAAACCCAACAATAAAATATAAAACCATACGAAAAAGTCGACGAAGAGAGACGTCTCCACTCAGAAAAAGGCACGCCCTTTACAATGGAGGAGTACTTGGCAGCAGCCAAATCATTCAAGCAAAGGGCACAAGGATTAAGTGGCATAACCAGAACACATTTGATCAATACACCAAATAACGTACATGAATCAATTCTGAAGGTCTTCAATGCCTGCTTGAATGCTGGGTACTTTCCCCGGGCATTCAAAACGGCAAAGATGATCCTTCTACCAAAACCGGGCAAATCGAAAGCTTCCGTCCCATATTGCTGTTGGAATTTCTCAGTAAACTCCTCGAGAAACTTCTAAACGAGAGGCTAAAAAAATTCATCGAGAGTAACAATCTATACAACCCACAACAACACGGGTTCAGAAGTAAGCGCGGGACGGAAACCGCGCTGACAATTATCGCCGAAAAAATCGCCTCTGAAAGCTTTCGACAAGGTCTGGATATCCGGACTTCAAGCCAAAATCAGCAACCTAATATCTAACTCAACCTGTGCAAAATATTATGCCGCTATCTGGAAGGTAGAAAAGCGATCCTACAAATAAACGGCCAAATAGGAGAGACATTCGCACTACAGGCGGGTGTCCCTCAAGGAAGGTGTCTCTTTCCAACCCTATACACAATATATACCCCGACTTACCCGAACCAACAGACGACAGTGCGATGTATATCTAACTAGCGGATGGCATCACACAAATCATAACCAGTGATAGAAAAAACCTAAGAGACATCGCCCAGAAAACAGCGAGAGAGATTAAAAATGTAAATGACTACAAAAAATGGAACAAAATCAAAACAAACATAAAAAATTCAAATTAATACCAATAAATCGGAAAAGGCCCGCAACTGTAAGGGTCGAAGGCGAAACATAGATGTATAGCACGGAAACTCACAACAAACGGATACACATCACATTGGACACAGAAGGTTACGGAAGCAAAGGCCACACTAACATTGCTACAAAGATTCCGCAACCTCTCGAGAAAAAATAAGAAAAAAACTATATACAGCTATCGTCCGACCCAGAATGACATACCCCATAATTCTGCAATCACACAATGAGCAAGACTCAAATGAAAAAGGCCCAGAAAGCACAAAACTGGGCCACTAGATTTATAGAAAATAAAAGAAGACAAGACCGAATAACATCGGAAGATCTGCACCAAAGAACCGAGCTAGAACCGATAAACAACATACTCTATAAACGTGCCAAACTATTGGGTAAAATTAAACGAGACATTCCCAGGAAGATATGGACAAAATAGCCATCCCGGACAACGAGATCCGTCTCATCCTTGAACACCATAAGGTCCTTCAAGCAGAGGGCTCCAGGCTGGTCTGGAATTACGAAAAATAACCTCGTAAATGCCCCAAGGCAAATTATTCAGGGATTAGCAAACACGATGAATACCGCCCTGAATACAGGCTACTTCCCGGATCGATACAAGATGGCTAAAATCATCTTTATCCCAAAGGGAAACAAGCCCCCAGACCAGGTGGCAAGCTATCGCCCAATCTCTCTTCTTGAGATGCAGGGTAAAATCTTTGAAAAGATTTTAGCTAACAGGCTACAAGCTCAACTGAGTGAGTTAGGAGCGCACAACCCACAATAACACGGGTTCCGCAAAAAAGGGGGCACAGACACCGCCCTGGCGCTCCTAACTGAGAAAGTAGCATACACCCAAGCGAACAGGTTCTATGTAAACATTGTGTTGAGGGACGTGCAAAAAGCCTTCGATAAAGTCTGGCTGGAAGGACTTCAATACAAGATCCTGAACCTCCAGCTAGACCCAATCCTGGAAAGGATCCTCTGTGACTTCATCATGGACAGAAGGGCGTGTCTCATGATTGAAGGGCACAGAGGCCCCGAATTCGAATTAAAGTCGGGCGTCCCTCACGGAAGCTTCCTGAGTCCTCTGCTTTACTTGGTCTTCACCATCGACCTCCCAACTCTGGTGCACAGGGACACGATGTATCTGCAATACGCAGATGACGTCACACAAATTGTCCCGTGCCCGGAGAGGAAAGCAAGGGCGCAGGCGGCCCGCACTATAGCGGAAATCAACAACATCATCCGATTCGAGAGACGATGGAAAATCAGGACTAACAGGGACAAGTTCAAAATTGTCCCGTTGAACCGCGAGTTGATATGACCCATCATCATAGATGGGAGGAGGTACGGCTACTCCGCCGAAGGCACCGTCCTGGGCCTCAAAATCACCGACCATGGATACTCGAGACACCACACGGAGAGGCGGAACCTGGCGAAGAGAGAAATCTCCAAGCTCTACAGGTTTAGAGATCTTAGCTCGGCTAACATCAGACGATTATATATGATGTATGTCCGGGCTATGCTGATCTACCCCGCAGTGGTGTCCCAAGCGGCTAATAAAACCTCGATGAAAAGGCTCCAACGTATCCAGAACACTGCCTCTCTGCTTATCAACAAAGTAAGAAGGCGTGACCGAGTCAGGCAAAGCGTCCTGCATCGGAGGAAATGCTTGGAGCCCATCAATGTCGTCACCCAGAAACTGGGCAAGAAGATCTGGTCCACTCTAACGGACGATGTCATTCCAGAACTCCAGGGAACAGGCGGCAGGTTGAATATACCTGCGTGACTACGGGCGAAAGCCTCACGCAGAAGCCGGTTCCCGAGCACAAAACTGTGTACACGTAACAATATCACTCCAATATACACATAAAAGCGTCACAACACATCACACCTAGTCCCATACATTTACACACGAAAAATGAGACAACAGACAACACAAAATAGCATTGTCAGCAAAAAAGCTATTAAAGGCTTGAATGCTATAAACAACATTATTACACTAAAAAGTAAAAAGACAAAGAAGAAGAAACAAAAGACAATAAGAAGAACACTACAAACACATGAAGATGAAAAACACACAAAATAACTGCAAATAAAGGAAAAAAGAAACCATAAAAATAAAGTGATGCCCTCCCTACTAGGGCAAAATCCCCCCCACCCATCTTTAATTTTTTCACCCACTATATCTTCCACTATACCATCTCTCTTCGAAAATTAAGTACATCATCATCATCCGTCTCATCAGATACAGGCAACGATTTGACGGAAGCAGGAAGAATACAATGAGAAATATAAATCCAATATACAAATAAAGAAAACCAAAACCGAATATGAAACGGTAAACCGTAAGGAATAACCAAAATTTACAAACTGAACAGAATATAGAGAAAATGACAAAAAGAAGAACCCAAGGAAGCAAGAAAGAGAAATACATAAATTATATATATATATATATATATATATATATATATATATATATATATATATATATATATATATATATATATATATTGTCGTGGTATAGGTTCCTATATACCATACATATGCCTATCATATTTGATTTTAGAGTGCGCAGGGTTTCCTTTTTAATACCGTTGGGTCGGTCGGGTCCGATTACGAGGTCAGATTCTCGTAAGGGAGAGATAGAACAATAGAGCTACTTTGACTCTCAGTATTGGTCGAGTGTTTAAGTCTTATTTGGTTACAGGGCTATTGCACGGCTATGATGAGCTCAAAGGTTGAAAGTAAAGGAGCCGACAGAAAAATAGACTTAAATAAATATTAATAATTTAGGTTAAATGGTACAACAATAAACAGACATATAATAAGACAAATAGTTACAGTGGTCAACGGGCCAGTAAGAAGATTAGGAATTTAAAATGCAATAAAATTGGGTAGGCTGGATGGAATTAAAATTGGGCTTTACATGGGGATATAGTAAGCGCACAAATGATAATGGGGGAACGGTAGACGGCAATTATAAATTTGGGGAAGCTAAAATATTCGTTACAATACCTTATACAAAATGGAGGGGTTTGGGGCGACGATGGTCGTTTCCGGCGAAGCGGTGAGATGATGGTTGGGTCACTTCGACGGAGTCTAGGGTCAACTTGCTCGTATTGAAGTATTCCTTTGAGATACCGGGGGAGGGCGGGGCAGAGCCTTCGAGAGTGGAGGCTGGGAATTCTTCCGGTGGAATTCCTCTGAAGAAAACGGAGGGTAAGTTTCTCCGAGACGTCAAACGGTTTGTTTGGTCGACTATGCGTAATTAAGGGGGTATTACGCGAAGATTAATCTTCACTGAAGCCTTTTGGGACAAGACTTGGTTCTTGTTTGGAGATGGATACGTTTCACGGCGTCAAAACGGGTATCCTTACGGAAAGAGAATTCTTAACTAATTCTAGGGTGGATATTTGTTTTATCCAAGGAAGAATATTCGGTTTTATCCCACAAAGTTTCCTTGCTTTCGGCGTATGACAACTCGAATTGAGGAGGAGTAAGATCATCTGCTCCCGTGAGCTTCTCTCGCCCCAATCTCCTCGATTCCTCTTCACACGGGTGTATATGCACGCCTGGAGTGAGGGAGCTTACCCCATAGAATGAGGGGGGCTATCGTCCATCGTTTGAGTAATGGCGAACGCGGCTGGGCTAGGGTTTGTCTCAGCCGATCCCAGCGTGGCTGGAAAGGGGGAGGGGGTGTGGGGGAGACTCCTTGTTTAAATACTCGGATTGATAAGGGCTGCATTCCATCAGCCCGCTCCTGTTCTTTCTCACGCTTTTGAGCTTAGAAAATTGCTTGTAAGCGACAACGAGGTCCATCACGTAGAGGCAATGCTTAAAAGCGACGTTATTTCTCCCATCACGTGCTTGTTCCCTCATATATATATATATATATATATTATTGGATTTAACAATTGTTCTGATATATATATATATATATATAACAACAACAAAATAAAAAACTAAAGCAAAAGAAAAAAAATGCAAATGCTCTAACAAAAACAAAGGCTTGAAGGCTAAGAATACATATAAATTTAAGACTGCAAAAAAGGTAAATTAAAAATAAAAAAAGGAAAGCGTTGGCCAGGCATCCGGGCACAATTCGTTATAATCTTCACCCTATCATATCCATATACCACCCTACTTTCATAAACATCTCATCAATACACACATACACATACACACACACACACACCAAACACAATATCTCTAACTTTCCTATCTCTCTCTACACTTTCCCCTCTTATATTATCCCAATCCCCCATCTCAATCTTGGTCTCGAGTTCCTTTCAGACGGACATCAACCTCAGCAAATTGAAAGTAGCGGAATTGCATAAAACGTCCAAACAAACGCCGTCGTGGGACGCACCGTTCCGTTATATTTACATTTGTGAAGATTTTAGCCGCATTTTTATTATTTCTATCATAAGATAACCTTTCCTAACCTAACTTTAAAACTACTAATTTATCCAAAAAAGGAAAGACAAATTTTGAACCAGCCTAAGAAACTGCATTAGTGGTTAAATTTCCTCCCTCCCCCCCAAAAAAAGAAAAGGAAAATCGGAGAAAGATCCGAGGGGCGAAGTTAAGGAAACAGAATGTGGGGGGATATACGAGGGATCCTTAAAAAGTCTTGGTGCCAAATGAAAGAAATATTAATTAAAAATTAAAATAACACAAATGTCACCAATATTTCGCAACATAATTTCAATTTAGGTCAATGAACTTCTGAAGGTGATGTTTCCACCTGACAAGTCCTTCTCTGAAGAACTGCTGGCTTTTCAAGTTGCATCATATCTTGACTTCACGTTTTGCCTCTTCAATCGATTTAAATATTGTTCCTTTTAAATGTCCCTTAACCTTAGGAAAGAAGGAATAGTTGAGAGGGCAAGATCAGGGCTATAGGATGAATGGGGTATGATTTGCCATCGAAATTCCCTCAAAGTTTCTCTTGTTGTCCGTGAAGAATGTGCTGGAGCATTGTCATGATGGAACATGACTCCTTTGTGCGAGCTGATCATCCCTTAACGCTTTTGGCACCCAACGGGAAGAAAGCTTGCAGAGACCAAGATGCCCTTTTAAAATTGGGAAATATCGACTTCTTTCGCAATAAAGTCAACGCTAATCCTGCAATCTTCATCCGGAAGTGTTTGAACGGCGTCCATCTTTTCTGCATTGGTTGATGTGGATGGTCTTCCTTCTCTCTTGTCGTCATTAAGGTCTTTTCCTTCTTTTTTGAACCGTTTCATCCACCTCAAAACTGTGCTTCTATGTGGTGTAGACTCACCATAAACATGCTCCAAAGGATCGACAAAACCAGGGGATTTCCAATCAAGTTTTTAATTTTTTTTCTAACAGCTCTGATCTCAAAAGTTTGCTTTTCCATTGATAAAAAAAGCTAATTTCTTGTAAGTAGTCACTTGCTACCTGACGGTTTTGCAGGTATCAGTACAAACCAAAGATAAGATCAAACATGCTTTGACTTGAAAATTTCCGATAATCTTTTAAATTAAAGGCTTACAGTTAAACTTCTTGAAGATCCTTCGTAGATAGCACTATCATAAAAAGGTTGAAAAACACTGCTCTATTGTGTCTTCTCACAAATAGCTTATTTGTAACATCCAAGGCAAAGTGTTATTTCCTCTTCGAGGGAGAATCGAAAACGGATAAACATTGCTGGGTGGTAGACGCGATGTAGAAATGCTTACATTGAACGCGGAGCGTTCACTTTAATGGTCATTCATATTTTCAAATCCAATCTTACTTTTAGGACTAACTATTGGTAAGCGGATGGTAAATAAATAAAAAATAGTTGGTTTTTACCATCAATCTACCTCATTTAAGACACCTTTATTTCTCAGGTGATTAGAGTTTATCGTTCCAATCACCTATATAATTTACTTTCCATAATTACACCAATTCTTTTACGAACCTTTTCAAAAAAATTGTGGTGGAGGTGCTCCGTCGGGTTTTGCTTCTCAAATAAAAATTATTTTTTTGCGTGGACAAAATGATGGGTGGCCTTGTGCTTAAATAGACCATAAAGCGGGTGAGAAAGAGTGGTAGTTTCAAGGGCATTGAAGTGCGCCGACCCCGCTGTGGGAATGCTTTTTGACCTCTTGAAATAAAAGTGAATAACCAGGTGATCCTTCCCATTTCCTTGCAGGGCAGTTTGGCTTACCCAGAGTGACTCTGGCAGGAGTCTCCGGCGTGATCACAGGAGTGTTGTCGTCCGTCATTGAAAGCATAGGGGATTATTACGCCTGTGCGAAATTGTCGGGTAATATTTGAGCTAAGATTTTATTCACTAAAAGTCCCCCCGCCCCCCAAATCCGCGATTAAGATCGCCCAGATTGATTGGTAAGAATATGCAATGAATTTCATGACTTTATTTTCCTTTCCATTTGGCAGATGTTTCTCCCCCCCCTAAACACGCCATGAATCGGGGGATCTGGATGGAAGGGGTTGGAACCCTCGTAGCGGCGATGTTTGGAACCGGGAGTGCCACGACGTCGTTCAGCCAAAACGTAGCTGCCATTGGAATCACGAGGGTAAAATATCTTAAGTTCTCTTCTTCTGGATGAATCATAGCAATCGGGAGAGGTATTTATAGGGGGATAATTGAAGCAAATCCTCTCCCAGCAAGTTTTTTTTATGTTTTAAATTCTAAGAATGAAGAAGATTGTAGGGGAATCGTCACTCCTCCCCCCCCCCCCTCCCGTTCACTCGCGGGGCAGTCTCAAGGCGGTTACCGCAAAGACATCCGGCCCAGGCATCGGCGAATCAGAAGCGTAACCGCAACGTGGCACAACTCAGTGCCATGAAAGACCCTAAAGGTCAAAATGTAAGATCTCCCCCAGGAGAGTGAGATCCAGTTTCACGTCAAATAAGAAATTGGAGACGTGTTTCTCCCAATCTCGAAGGCTAACGAGGAGCCGATGTTTGACTTCGTGGGAAAAACCGTTGGCCAAAAGAACTCTCCTGGGGCCGTCCTCAAGCCCCTCACCCCCTTACCACTGCCCCAATGGGGTGACGAGGTATAAATGAGGAACTCTGAGGAAAATCGGGGAAGTATACGTCAGGCCAGGTGACGAAGTCCTCGATTAAAACCGAGCTACCTAGACTGGATAGGTAGTATACGTCAGTCTCTAGGTGACGAAGTCTTCGGATTAAACCGAACTACCGAGACTGGAGAGGTAGTGTACTTGGCTCGACAGACCAAGAAGTACCCTGCAAGAGAGGCAGGGCTACCTATCTTGAAGGGCTAAGAAGAAGCTCATCCTCAAGCTAGTCCCGGGTTATCAAACCAAACGATAAGTTAACTTTGGTAAGTTCAACTTACTCTCACCAGAGAGACTCCTCTTATCCTGGTGCACCTTAAACACCAGGGGTATTCCTCGTCCTTGAGGAATTAAGAAAAGAAGAAGGAAAAGGCTCCCCCTCGAGCCCGTTATTCGGTGTCCACACCGAACTCCTAAGTTAACTTGGTAAGGAACCAAGTTCAAATTATTCTCGCCAGAGAAATACCCCTCCGTTATACTCGCCCTTGAAGAAGACTGGAACTAAGAAGAAGCTCATCCTCGAGTTAGTTCCTTGGTTACCAAACCGAACTTTTAGTAACTTATTCTCGCCAGAGAAATCCCCCTCCGTTATCCTCGCCCTTGAAGAAGACCCTCCCCGAGTTCAGTCCTCGTCCATAAGGAAATAAGTAACGAAGGAGAAAAAGCTCCTCCTCGAGCTCGTTACTCGGTGGTGACAACGCACTCCAAGTTAACTTGATTTAAGAACCAAGTTCGACTCTCTCTCGCCAGAGAGACCATGACTGCCTAGGTGTTGCAGAGAAGCACCGTATTTGTTCTCGTCCTTGAAGAACCCCCCCCCCGGAAGAACGTGTGGACCCCCCAGCTGCTACCCTCCCCAAAACGACCGTGTAATTTCGCCCATCTACATCTGGACACACGGCACGCGTCGTGAGTCAATAACATTTCTGAGGCCTTTAAACTCCACATGAGTCCGTAAGCCTAATTCTTATATTATTGTTGTGTATAGAGAAATTAACCAATTTTTGTGGGTAAACTAATTTAATTAATTCTTGTTCAGGATAATATTCAGAGTATTGCTGTAGTAAATGTTTAGATGTTGTGTATTCAATGGTTAAAGTTAAAATATAAGTTTATTTTGGGCTTATTTTGCGTTTCTCTCGATATCCTTACGTGTTTCGGAACGGCTCTGTTCTTTAAGATATTCAGATATCAATATATATTAGACACACTAAGCACTCTTAGAAAAGAACAAAAAGGGGGGGAAGTCTACGACAAGGATAATCAGAGAAAGACAGGTGAAAATAGAATGAAATAAGAAAAAGAAGGATAATAATGGCTTCCATATCTACTTAAAATACTCATCAGCTCTAAGGCAAAGCAAGAGCAGGCCAATAAGATATTTTCCGTTGGTCGATTAGAAATTGTTAATACAGAAGAAGTATGAAAGCAAAAGTCATTATGTCCTAATTAAACAAGGTCAACAGACCTAAGTCGCGTACTCTCAATTATCCTAACTTATGACCATATGACCTTACGACCTTCCCAACTTGCAACAAGTGGGTCAATCAGACCCATTGTAGTTTTCTTTTGATAATTCCAGGACTAACCTTGAGAGGACTTTGCCAATTATATCATTCGAAAGAGAATGTAAATTAACATAAGGCTTTCAAATTTTGATAGAATCGGTCGAATAGTTATGGTGTTATTGCTGAAGTCGTACGATAACTTAAAATTTAAATTTTTACACTATAAAATTTAATTCAAGTATGCAAACTTAAAAAGGAAATTTTTACATTATAAAATTTGTTAACTGAAGTACGATGACAAGATTTTATCGAGGGTAGCACAAATTTGAATTATCCTTAAGACTCGATGCATTTACTCTAAAACTGAGAATCACTCAATAAATTTTGTTGATCGTGAAGCTATGGTGCAAACGCAAGCAATAGAATCTTTCTGTAATAAACACAAAGCCCATTTAAAAGGCATGCATGGATGTAGACGCAATAGAGGGGGACCCCCCCCCCCAAAAAAAAAAAGAGCAAGCACACACTTTTTGTGATATGAATATCCTTCATTCATTCACTAATCACCCTTAATTTGCAGGACAGAACAGAAGCAACGTCTGTGAACACAACTAGATCTCAATGGGAGCTCCAGCAAAGAATATACTGGGTCAAACATTAATACAAGACAGGCTCGTTCAAGAAAGTGCAAGACACTTTCGTGCATCAGTTAGAATGTGAAAAAGCCCCATCCAAGAGCAGAATTCAGGACTCGGTGGACCACTTCGAGAACTATGGGATAGTGGAGAACCTCAATGCAGCCAGTGACAACCGTCCAAGACATTCAGGACGCCCCAGGAAGCGTACAGCTGAGCTGGTCGAGAGCGTGAGAGAGTCAGTTCAGCAGAGTCTAAAACGCTCTGTGCACAAGCGAAGTCAGTCCCTCGGTATATCCAGAGAGACTTGCAGGAGAGTGCTAGTAATGGATGTAAAGGCCTACCCATATAGAATACAGACGAAGCAGACCCTTACAGCATCAGACAAGGAGAGGAGAAAGGCTATAGCAGTCAAGATACTGGAGAAGATTCAGGAGACCCCAACTTTCCTTAACCTCCTTTGGACCTCAGATGAAGCTCACTTCTATATTGAAGGAAAGGTAAAGTCGAAGATAAATGTCTTCTGGTGGACCCCCAGACCAAATTAGGTAGCCACCAAGTCCCTACACTCCCCTAAGTGCACGGTATGGACTGCAATCTCAGCCAGAGTCATCATCGGATCATTCTTCTTCGAGGACTCTGGCGCGACAGTGACAGTCACCAAGGAGCGCTATGTTGAGGTCCTCAAAACCTTCAAGAGAGCGCTGCAGACCCTGTTCCCGTCGCTTATGGGGAAGTTCTGATTCCAGAAAGATGGAGCAAGCTCTCACACGTCAAACCTGTCCCAAGATTGGCTGAAAGAGAACTTTGATAGCCGTGTGATCAGTCTCAAGACTGATTTTGATTGGGCACCTCACAGCCCATATCTTAGCCCCCCAGATTTCTTTCTCTGGGGCTACCTTAAATACAGAGTGTACGCAGGGAGACCCAGAACAATCACAGAACTCAAGGAAACCATCAGGGAGGAGATCAGAGCCATTAGTCAGTCTGTTTTCATATGATGTTTTTAAACATAATAAACTAGTTATCACCAAAGTTTCATTCAATCCTTGCAGAAAATTAAGAAATGAAGCCTATCGAAAGTTGGGGTCCGTTTTGGGGGCCGTCACCCTATATGTAGGAGTCCTACTTATATCATTTTATGTGGTATGATCGATTCGGTTCGAATGGGTTTGATTATAATTTATGCAATCATATTTCCCTTTTATTCTCCTTTGACTAAAATAGTACTTAATGTTTCATGTTTACAATTATTTCGTGTTTACTTGTTTATTCCTTCTTTCGTGTTACCTATTTATAAGTTGAACCTAATTCTTTTTTAAAGTACTTTTTATTAATTGTTTCTTTTTCATTATTTTTGGTAATTTATGAATAGACTTGGTGGTGGTGATCTAGGAAAGATATTTATCGAGGGGTGTGATCTAGGAATGTAAACTTTCGGAGTCGTGATCTAGGAAAGATCCAAAACTTCAAGTAAACGATAATCTCATCAGATCAAATTGTTAAAGGGAGAAGGAAAGGGTCGGAACTAGGGGTCGCAACCGATAAAATATTACCGGTAATTTATCGATAAATTAAATTTAATTACCGCGTATTTACCGATACCTTTTTATCGGTAATTTAATGTAACTGAATACGACGACGACGAAGAGGAGGAAGATTTCAGAAAAAGTCTCAATCAAGAGATGAATAAATTGGAATCAAAATCTTCCGAATTCTTAGTAAAGTCCTTTATTTTTAATGTAGAAAGTGAATTCGCATTTTACGAAACACTGAAAACGAGAACCGCAAATCTAGATCGATTATGCGACGCATTGAAGACCATTAAAGCTGCGAAGCCGAACGAGCATTTTCTTCAGCAGGATTTTTCATACCAAAGATTCGATCCAGTCTCTCTCCTGCCGCTATTAATGTCTTATGTTTCTTCAAATGTTACTTCTTAAATAAGCGTAATAAGCATAATTTCAAAAGATGTCATTTAAATTTTTGTCTAATTTTTTGAAATTTTGCTTTTTAGATAAGGATAAAATTAACGTCTTAGGTTTTGGAAAAGTTATGCTTCATATATAATTTTTTAATAAAAATCAAAAACAAAAATAAATAATGTTTTATGTTTTCGAAATATATTTTTTTTTAAATGAGGAGAATATTTCTGTCTTATGCTATACGTTCTAAATAAAGATAAAACACTTTATTGGTTATAAAAACTTATAATGGCAAAGGATCTCATTAAAGAATTCTGTATACATGTGATTTTTTTAATTTCTAATTCAGTTAATTTAACTAGAAATTTATCGGGAATTTACCGGTGATCAAAAATATTTTAGAGAATTTATCGATAAAAATATTGTCAAAAATTTGCGACCCCGAGTTGGAACCAATTTTATATCGGTAGTGGATGGGGAGTGGGATCAGAAATGGTTTTAACAATTGGTCTATCTTCCCTATCCTCCATGTCCAAATATTGACTATTATTGTCGATTATTTTTTTTAAATTTTTACTTTCCCAAACTCTATTATCTGCCAAACCTCTCCTTATTGCTTTATTCATTTTAGTACGACAAAATGGGCTATTCAGAACCTGACAACGTTGCCTTGAGAAAGGATGAAAGAGAATTCATTCCCCCCACTCCTTTTCGGTCATCCTGCAGGTTAATAAAGGCAAGGCGGGAAATTCCTGGAGATCTTTCTTATTTTTCAGGTCGGGAGTCGGCGTGTGATCCAGTACGCAGCCGTACTGATGATCGCGTGTGGAGTGATCGGGAAGATCGGGGCGCTGTTCATTAACATCCCAGAGCCAATCATTGGCGGGATGTTTGTCCTTGTCTTCTCGATGATCACATCCGTGGGTCTTTCCTCGCTCCAGTTCGTCGATCTTAACTCGCCGCGGAATCTGTTCGTCCTCGGATTTTCGCTCTTTCTCGGACTCGTTATTCCAGGGGTGACTTGATTTTATTATTACTTAAGTGGTTGAATGCAACCAAACACTCTTGCAAGTTGGAAGGGGGGGGGGAGGTTAAGACATTATTAACCCCAAATGTCTGGAGCCCTCTCTAGTCTAGTGGATACGGCGTTGGATACGCTGATGCTCAACCCCGGCGGGGGTAAGTAGATCCACGCTTATAGCCAATCACAAGGCCGCTATCATTTCCGTCCCCGCTCCTCACAATGCAACATAACCACTCTCTCCCAATCGTAGACCCCTAAACATGATAAGCACACAGTACTCCAATAAACTGTCGCGTTCCTCACACACCCATCCACTCGTAGTCCCCCCAGAACCCACCCACCCCTAAATCACCCCGCCGCCTTCTATACCCAATTACTAGCTAACTAACCTCCAACCCACAGAACCAGAGCACAATAAAATACAGAAACACCCACTTTACCCGTATACTACTTCAAGAACAGTCCCACAATACAAAGGGCCCCCCGCCCCCCGATATTCACCAACCTGGATCGCTAATTAGACTCATCGGGCTCCCTGCGATCGGCGCACCCAACCCTTTCAAAATGGACACAAAAACAGCTTAGACCTTCCGCCCCCCCCCCGACTTCCCCTGCTGAACCCTGAAAACAATGACCATCTCAGAACCACTTCCAAAGTGACCTCTCTTCGAGACCACTGGGGAAGAGCATATGACGTGACGCGGGGGGGGGGGGGGACAAAGTAAAGTAGGTCCACATACCCATGAGGCGGAACGCCCCCCCCTCCTCACAAAGAATCACGAAGGGTCCCACCATCGCTGGTTGGAAAAAACACAATAAGACCCTAAAACCTATCCCCCTTCCAACGATGACCGGCCTCTGGTCTCACCAGTGATTATCATTCTGATCTTTATATGTATTTCATTATCCAGTCGGGAGATCTCGTCCACGAATGAGGCAAGTTGCCCACCTACTTACTAAGAAAGGTTGGAATGGTACATTGGGTGTATCAGAGAGCCTACGAAATTCCCTCACTTCTTGGAGTAATAATAAGAGTCATGGGGAGTTGGAGGGAATTTACACTTAATTAATTGTGAATTGAAATGGGATCCTCTTCTCCCTAGTGGGTGGAACAGCCGGGGAATGAGAACGTCATCAGCACTTCAATTCCGATCATCGACGAGACGTTTTACGTTCTACTTCGAATACCGACGTTCATTGGTGGCTTCACCGGGCTCATCCTCGATAACACCATCTCGGGTGAGTTTTAATCGCTTTGATAGTTTTATTAAAGTGTATTACGCCTTCTGGTGCCCCCATTGGTGGGGGAGGGGCGAATAAATACTCTCTTTTACTGATCAGATGAATCAACAGAAGAAAGGAAACACGATTGCAAGGATTGTGATAGGAGAAATCCCACAACCCTACATGATGTTGTCAAGAGGGCACGTTGAAAGCCTCTAGGAACAAACTAGTACAAAGAACAAAACCGGAGAGTTTAGAAGTGTGAAAAAAAGAACAAAAGAAGTTTTGTACGTCGATGGAATAGTTTGTTCGGACAAAAAATCTAATCAGGAAAGGTCAACTTTTTGTATATATATAAAAAAAAGAACTTTCTGATGATAAATTATTGGGACATTACAAATTCACTGGACCTGAAAATATGCACAAACGTCTCAAATTTCACGAGCTAGGTACCTTGTATCGTGTAGGACCCCCTCTAGCTCGAAGAATTGCAGCAACTCGACGTGGCATCGATTCCACAAGGGGATGGAGAATCTCTGAAGAGTTGCTGGCCCATGCCCTCTCGG
Source organism: Ceratothoa steindachneri (assembly GCA_963969495.1). Taxonomy (NCBI): domain Eukaryota; kingdom Metazoa; phylum Arthropoda; class Malacostraca; order Isopoda; family Cymothoidae; genus Ceratothoa; species Ceratothoa steindachneri. The sequence goes on along the minus strand of OZ018335.1, from coordinate 71,549,965 downwards.
TAGGTGCCCACAGTGCCCTGATATTTGTAGGCACCGGCCTTTGGGTGCCAATAAACTTGGTAATGACATTCTATAACTGTTGATTGGATGCATCCCTGTTGTAATATCTCACCATTGTCGAGGTCCATTAATAGATGCAAATGGCCAACGACGTGTTTAGGTGGATCCAAACAATGCTACGTGAACACTCCCCACACGTGAACCACCACCAACCTGAACACTATCTTGCTGACAACTATACTACATAGCCGCATGGCTTCTTCGCCACACCGAAGACTACCATCGGACCACGCTACATGTTGCTGCCAGTCTTCCATGGTCCACTTAGCGACGTCACGAGCCATGGTCATGTGCTGTGATCGATGTTACTATGAGGGGAAGGGATAATCTGGCGGGTCTTCTGTTCCCATATCCCACTGTTAGGCAAAGAACGCTGCAATTTGAGCCAGTTTTGCTTTTCTGTTACGACCGACAATTCTTGCCAAAAACCGTTGGTCACGATCATTAAGCCCCCATTCTCATCACTAATCCGCCTTGCACCTGCTATCATTCCCCGTTCAAACTCAGATAATTTGCGTCTACTTCACCATGCACGTTCTAACCTGTGTTTACATTGCCTCACCAAATCTAAGATCAAAACTGTGATACTGGTGTGGAAATTTCTATGACGTCACGATAAGGTGGCGCTTCCCACCATTACCCTTACATACTGCTATTTCATGGCTTTTGGCACTTCACTGTATCGAACAACAAGATAGTTATTTACCGCTAAAAAAGTAAGTAATAAGAAAAAGGCACCGTTTCTCCTAAAATAAACCAATGTTAGACGGGATTTTTAATTCGAGCTGAGATATTCTGTCTTTAAAATCCATCTTACGCATGGTCATCGTAGCCCCATTAGAACTATGTCGCAAATTTTATAGTTATCGAATTAAAATCCCAATCCAAGTAGTCCATTTTATGATTATATAGTGGGTGTCTCAAAAGTGGTTATACATTCCCAATTTTTTTATGTTTTATCAGGTCAGTCCTAAAGTAGTTTGTTTTTTTTAATAATAGCTTTCAGTCTTGTGTCAGTGTCTAAACGCGGAGTTTTAACGATTATACAGCTTGGAAACTTCACCTTACTATGGCCGACCTCTTTACCTTGATGATGAACAATTTGCAGAAGCTCTTGAGAGAAATGACATTGCAATTGTTGAAGATTTAGCAAAAGAGTTTAACTCAGCATCATCTACTGAACATCGGCATTTGCGAAACCTTAGAATGGTGCCTAAGTTTGGCAAAGGGATTTCCCGTGACTTGACATACCGCGATCGAAGAGAACTCGTCAAACCTTTGCATTGCTCTTCATACTCAATAAGTTGAGCCCCCGTTTTTTTAGTTGGGTTGTTATCGGTGATGGAAAGTGGGTGATTTACACAAATGTTAAGTATCGAAGGCAGTGGATTCTACCATGACAGCAATAAGACTTCAACCAAAACAAGGTATTCACCCTAATAAGGCTTTGTTGAACGTTTGGTGGGATATGGATACGTTATTAACTTCGGATTGTGCCACTGAATCACGCAAGCACAGTTCAAGTGTACTGGGATAAACTCGACCGAGAGAATGCAAAACTTAAGGAGAGGAGAAAGGTTGTCCCTTGGTCAATCTAAAGAATGTTGTTTTCCATCATGATAATGAGACCTCCATACTGCAAGAATCACTTTTTCCAAGATATTGAACAGCTCAGTTAGGCCTAAATTTACATCTCCCTGTATATTTCCAATCACTTACCTTCAAATTTTCACTTATTCCGGAGTTTGAAACATTCCATTGGCCATGAACAATTTGAATCATTAGACGCACTAAAATTGAACATTAGCCACTTCTTTGCTTCCAAAACTCTTGATTTACAGGGCGTTCGAACTAAATTTAACGATTATCATTGTATCCTTTTTACAGGAACATGCTAATATATCAGTGAACAGTCGACGGTGTTAAATAGCATACAAAGTAAAGTTTTAGTTGAGAAAAAGTTAGCTGACATGGAGGACTGGAAGCAATCTGAATATTGGGAGGACTAGGACTAGTGCTCAAAGCTCTGTTAACAATGTAAATGCTGTATGTAAGATGTGACATGGATAGCTGCAACAGAGACTACGAAGCCGTGGCCAGCAGAAACGGATAACAACAGGTGTTCTGATTCCATCCGCATTCCGGAATTTACCAATAAGTGCAGGAGAAGGTGATGGAAGTCCCGAACAAGGGAATCCAGGCTTTGGCGAGAAAGATGGACTTTTGAGTCACAACCACAAAGCTGGCCCTGAATGAGAACTTTCGCTACCACTCGTACAAGAGGTGCAAGAAACAAATTCTGACAGCTAAGGCCAAGGAGATCCGCTTGACGAAGTCGAAGAATCTCCCGAACAGGTGGAAGCATCCTGTTGAGTACGAGACGATCTAGTTCTTCTCAGAAGAAAATAACTTCTCCCATGACTAGCTACACAACACCAAGAACAACCGGTGGCTTACCTACAATTCATGCGACGTTCCACATATCATGAAGACCAAGTTCCTCCTCCCCCAACCGTGATCGTCTTTGGGTGTGTCTCCGATCGGTGAGAGAGCTTGCGTGATCTGCCTGAGTTAAGCTAGCTAAGCTGGGGGACTTTTAGTCCGGTAGGGTCACCCATGCCAGTAAGGTAGCTGTAGTAGGATCCAGACTAATGGTTGTCAAACTTCTCTACCACTTCTTTGATGCGTCTCCTTGCATCCTCCTAAATTTTTCAATGGCACTTTGCCGCTATGACTCCGTCCTTTTCTTACGCTATCCCCAACCTTGAAATAAAATGTAAAACAACAAAAAAAAAAAAAAACTTCGATACTATTTGATAGTAAGGACCTCACCAGCTACCTTATGCCGTGTGGGAAGAGAGGCTTTGGAACCTCTATAAATAACACTATCTAACGCTCACAGGTCGCGAGAGACTAGGACTGAAGGGATCCTAGGCGCCGGGGCGCGATTAATGGAGATGAGCTAAGTGCCCCGTTAAGCCTTCTCCTAACGTGCAATTGCCTGACCAGCTCCCTGTGACCGTTCCTTAGTGTCAGTGGTTGCACCGACCCGAGGTGACGGGTCCTTGTTACCAGGTTGGCTGCCAGGCCAACTAAAAGCCCCGGGTAGAGTCTCTCAAAGCGAGCACGATATCCCTTGACCGCTCGCCAGAGATCCTGGCCGCTCCGACTTCAGTCATTAAGAGTTAGTAAGGTGCATGAAACTGTTGTCTCCCTGTGCATTCGCTTGGTTGGGAGCCACGGTGCCCAGGGCTCGACAGTCTAGTCGCTACTAGCTGGACGGCAACGCCAAAGCGGATTGCACTCCAAAAGTCCCAAAGCTGAAGGAAGGGTAGGCGGGAGCGACTCGCGCGAGGATAAATCACCACCCCCCAAAATTTTTTCAACAAGTGGTCTACAAGTGATAACAATAATGCCTGGCGCTCAAACACTAAAAAGCGAATGCCCAAAATGCGAAAGCACACGCTGGTGTATCGACTTCCCGGAAGGCAACTTCAGGGACATCGCTCCAACGAGCAGATGCCTCTTCTGCGTTCTGGAGGAGAAGCTCGAGCAGGCGGAGGAAAGGAGGAGGAAGGAGATCGCCCAGATGGAGGAGAGGTACAACGGGCAGATCGCCGACCTTAAGAGCCAAGTCGCCCTCCTAAAGAATGCACTCGACCTCAAGCACTCGAGTGACGACTCGAGCGCTACGGCTGAGGAGAAGACCGCTGAGGGTAGTGGAGGGGACAATGATGGCAGCTACGCAGCCGCCGTCAAGAAACCCCCCAAAACTCCCATCACAGAAGATGAGAAAAAGGAGAGAAAGCGAAAGAAGCAAGAAAGGAAGAAGAATAGAAGGAAGCAGAAAAGGGAAGAAGAGAAGATTGAAAAGAAGAAAAAAGAAGAGAGCGAAGCTTTAAACACGAAAGAGAAGGAAAAGAGCACGAAGGCAGATGGCTGGAAGAAGGTGGAGAGGAAGAAGGAGAAAGCGTCCAAGAAACCGGAGGTCACTGTCTATGGTGACTCTCAGGCTCGAGGACTAGAACCGTTCCTGCGAGCACGGCTCCAAAAGAAAGTGGAGGTCAAGTGCCTGCCCGGCAAGGGTAATAAGGCACTGAGAAAGGAGGTGGAGAAGAGTCCCACTCCTGACTCTTCAGTAGTTGCCATTCTGGCTAGTGGCAACGACCTCTACTTCCGCAACGGGGGAGCAGGGGTGACAGAACCAATACTCCAGAACGTCATGGGGGCAGTCGACGACTGCGGACTAAAGACGAGGAGGAGGGTCGTTGTCGGGATCCTTCCACGGAGGAGCCCTAACCCCATTACATACCGTCGCAATGAGCTGGTAAACCAGAGGTTGAGAGACCTCTGTACAGCTGAAGGGGTCTTCTTCGCGGACCCTTTCCGGACGTTCTTTGGTAGGAACGACCTCTACCAAAGGGACGGAGCCCACCTGTCGATGAAGGGAAAAGCCATGCTGGCTAACCTCATCCAGGAGACGGTTAACCGCTGCGTCCGGTCTGTTCGGGAAAGGAGGACCGTTCCTGCCGCCAAGCCAAAGGCGGCGGGAAACGGTCGAACTTAGGGAGACCACCAGCCGGGAACTCCCTTAAGGTTCTTCTGTTCAACGCGAGGTCCATCCGGAACAAGTTTCTGGAATTAGTGGCCCTCGTAGCAACGGAAGAACCAGATCTGGTGGCCATCACGGAGTCGTGGATTCGAACCTCTGTTCGTGACTTTGAGGGCGAATTCGCAATCCCGGGCTACCAGATCTTCCACAAAGACCGGCTGGCGAAGGAGGGGGGCGGAGTGGTGGTGTACGTGAGAAGTGTATTCACGGCAACGAGCAGCACCACCACCGCCCACCAAGAAGTCCTATGCGTGGACTTGGAGCTGGGTACCACCAAGTACAGGACTGTTACAGTTTATAGACCCCCATCCTCGACGGAGGATCAAGACAGGAACCTCTATAATCAACTGAATCAGTTAACTGAAGGCAGGGTGAGTATCGTCATGGGGGACTTCAACACTCACGTTGACTGGGCAACCAGAGAAACCCGCATCGACAACATACGACTCCTTAACTTCGTAAATGAAGGATTCTTCACTCAATGGGTGAGAGAACCAACACGAGGTGCAAACATCCTCGACCTAGTTCTCACATCCGAGGATGACATCATTGAGGAAGTTAGTGTAGATGAGGAGCTAGGTGGCAGCGACCACCGCCTCATCAGGTTCTGCATTCGAGTCCCAGCTCGCGAAGCAGTAGCTCGTGCTGCAGCCAAGCTGAACTTCAGAAAGGCAAATTTCGCGGGACTTCGTGCTGGCGTGGCAGCGATAGAGGTGGAAGATAGTGACAACGTCGAGCAACCATGGAAGAATTTCAAAAACTCATTCATGGCCCTGCAGTCACGATTCATTCCATCAGAACGCGGCCGAGTCGGAGCTACTCAACCCAAGTGGTTCACCCCCGAAATCGGGAGAACCCTACGGAAGAGAAAAACCGCCTATCGCCAAGCGAAGAACACTGGAGAATTCGAGCACTACAAAAGTCTATGCCGAAGTGTCAAGTCCATGATAAGGGTGGCGAAACGCGCCGAAGAAGTCCGTGTGGCGAGACTCTGCAAAGAGAGCCCCAAGGAATTCTTCGGATACGTAAACAGCCGTAAGCCGACACGTAGACGGATCGGTCCCTTGGTGAAAGAGGATGGTGAGCTAGAGCTCAGTGACGAAGCGAATGCGACCATCCTCAACAAGTACTTCTCGTCAGTTTTCACTGAGGAGAAGGACACCACCCCTGAGCCTCGTGACAAGTACGAAGGCTCAGAGCAATTGGAGAGATTTCACTTCGAAGAGACGATAGTGCGTTCAAAGATCGACGCTTTGAACCGCTACAAGTCGCCAGGGCCCGATGGCTTCTTACCACGGGTGCTGAAGGAAGTGCGAGATGAGGTCTCCCCACATCTCTGCTCGATCTTCAGGAAATCGCTCGAGACTGGATGCGTGCCAAAGGACTGGCGAGACGCGGAAGTCACCCCCATATTCAAAAAGGGTAACGCGAGCGAGCCATCTAACTACCGGCCGATCAGCCTGACGTCGGTAGTAGGAAAATTGATGGAAAGTATCCTGGTTGACAAAATAACGCAGCACGTCGAGTCCAACCACCTATTGAGGAATTCCCAACACGGGTTCCGGCGGCACAGGTCATGCCTAACGAACCTTTTGGAATTCTTCCACTTCGTGTTCAGCGAACACGACCGGGAGAAGGCGGTGGATGTCATCTACCTCGACTTGAAGAAGGCCTTCGACAAGGTGCCCCACCGCCGATTGCTGAAAAAGGTTCGAGCGCTAGGCATCGCCGGAGCTGTAGGTGACTGGATCGAAAACTGGCTGCATAGTCGAAGGCAGCGAGTAGTGGTGAACGGGCAAAAGTCCGGTTGGCTACCGGTAACAAGCGGCGTTCCCCAAGGCTCCGTGCTGGGCCCCCTACTCTTCATCATCTATGTAAACGACATAGATGATGGCATAACTGCGAGGATTTCCAAATTTGCCGACGATACCAAACTAGGTATGAACGTGGCAGACGCGGAAAACGTCGAGAGACTCCAAGCCGACTTGAGGAAACTCGGGGAGTGGTCAGACAAATGGCAAATGCCGTTCAATGTCGAAAAGTGCAAGGTGATGCACATCGGCCACAGAAATCCCCAAGCCGTCTACAGCCTCAAAAACTCGGCGCTCGACAGCACAGACATGGAAAAAGACTTGGGAGTCGTGATCACCAGCGACCTCAAGTTTTCCAAGCAGTGCATCGAGGCGGAGAAGAAAGCCCAGAGAATCTTGGGGTATATCAAGCGACAGTTTGGGTATCGGAACAGGGAAATCGTTCTCACTCTCTTTAATTCCCTGGTCCGACCTCACCTGGAGTACGCAGTCCAGTTTTGGAGTCCATCCCTTCGGAAGGACATCGCCCGACTGGAGCGAGTACAAGCCAGGGCGACCAAACTGATCCCCTCGATCAGGCACAAAAGTTACGAAGCCCGCCTAGAAGAACTAAACCTCTTCTCACTGGAAACCCGAAGACGGCGCGGTCAATTAATCGAGGTCTTCAAAATCCTCCGAGGTATTGACCACGTAGGCAACGGGGACATGTTCCAACTAAGCGAGGGCGTAACGAGAAACCACGGCTACAAAATTGAGCTGCCGCGTTATCACCGGGACAGATGCGGGAACTTCTTCAGTTACAGTATCTGCAACGAGTGGAACGCGCTTCCGCCAGAAGTCGTGAACAGCGACTCTGTGGAGCAGTTCAAAAGGCGCCTGGATAAAGTCCTGGTTCGCTGACAGGCTCACGAGTCCCTGACTCGTAACAAGTACCCTCTCGTATGGACCGTAAGGTCTTCTAGGGTACTTCTTTTCCTTGTGACTCCTTGTGACTCCTTGTGACGTCCCAAATCTTTGAGCAGGGTCTTAGGCACAATTCAGACGGCTATGTAGAACTAGTGGAGAATGTGCTCAAATCCTGGTTGGGGAGGGTTGCTGTTGGAATACCATACCTCCTAATTCAGAAGTGGTTGTCGGAGAATTTCTACGAATTCACCAGCCCTACTTTCTTGCCTCTTAGATCCCTCGATTATAACTCCATGGATTACTATGTATGGGGCACAGTTGAGAAAGACACCAACCTCTCTGCATGTAACACCAAGGCTGAGTTGGTGGCCAAGATCAAGGAGGTGTTCGAAGATATTCCCAGAGACACATTGAGGAACGCATGCGCCAGGTTCCGGAGCCGACTTGAAGCAGTGGTGGAAGCTGAGGGCGGCTACTTTCAGCAAACTGTTATGTCCCAGCAATAATCTAGTTGATATTTTTTTAATATTGCGGGAGGGGGGTTTGTTATGCAACCCGTAAAATTTAGCCTGAATACATTGTATATGTATGTAAAATATATTAAAAAACTACAATAACCGCACCACTAAAATAACCTGACTAACCCTTTCCTATATTTGGATGAACCAAGAAAGTGGGAGGGGGGGAGACGGATTTTGTTTTGTTTTTAATTTAAGATATGATCGTGACGTCAACCGCAAATACATAGCCACCGCAACACTTAACTATTATTCCCTTAATCTAGATATAAGGAAGTGCGCAAACCTCTACCCATGGTGTAAATGAAATGACACACAAAAAGTAGGAAAGGCAAACAAAAAGGAAAAAAAAAAGAAAAAGAGAATCCATGACAAAGTTACCCGAAGGAAGCTTGCCTCCTCTGAGGACTCGAGTACTGCCAAAGTTCGCTCATGTATCCTGCATGAGGCCTGCCTCCTCCGATAAGTAGTAGCCTGGCGCGCAAGAGCCTGCCTGAAGCATAATAGCTATAGGCTAGCGACACCCGTCGTCCCACTACCTGGGCAGGCAGCACGCGCAAAGCTTCCCCATATAGGCCATTTAACTCACAAGTCGCACACAGTCCGAGGTACTAAGCTTTCCTCACTTCTGTTCCTAAGGATTCCATAACACATGGAGTATTAAGTTTGTATTGTTTATAGCATACATCAGACGGGAGCCGTGTCGCTGTACACATATAGTTGCAAGTTATGAGAGTTGAATGTCTTCTACGCTATCTCCTCAATGATTGAAATCGGCAGGGTTTTCAATCTAGGGACTGCGTCTGTCTTTTTCGCAATAAGCCCGAGTGTTCTATTTGACTTTTTTTAGCTAGGGGGACGCAGTTTCCAAAATATGAATTCGCTCGAAATTAATACACCGATATTACGTTCTAGTGATACGTTTTCTAATTATGGCCACCTAGCGTATTATCAAAGTTTTCATTTCGAGAGCCGATGTGCATTACTTTGCATTTATTAAAATTAAAATTCACCTACTATATAACCAACCAATATATCGTTTATGGCGCTGTATTCGCTCTCGATTTGATTTATGTTCTGCTATATGATATACTTTAGTATCGTCCGAGAACTTGGTAATCTAACTCATTTGCGAAGATAACAAATAATACAGGACCCAAAATGGAGGCCCAAGGCATACCGCTTGTGACTTTGGCCCAGTCAGATGATTCTCCATTTATCACCACCTTTTTGTTTACCGTTTGTAAGCCAATTCTCGATCTAAAAGTCTCATATGAGGAACTGAATCAAAGGTACTTTTAAAATCAAGGTAGGTAAATAATGTCTACGGTTCTATGACGATCCTATGTTTTCTGCATATCTTGAAAAAATTCTCACACATTCGTTAAACATGAGCGACATCTTCTGAATCCGTGTTGGCTATAATTAAATTATGTTTATCTAAGTGATCTACAACTCTTTTCCCCTTTTTTTAAAAAAAGTGGCGTAACATCTTCTAACTTAAAGTTTTCAGGATTTTAGAAATTTGGGTGAGTGAGTGACGCCATGATTTCGTTTTTTAAAGAAATTATATCAGGTTCCCAGAGATTTTGTACTTTTCAATTGGTCTATATAATTTGGGAGTTCAATCTTTGAGCACTTATGATTGGCAAGTATGTTTTCTTTATTAACATTAATTACAGTGGGAGAAACATGAGTCTGACCTATGTTTCGCAGCGTAAATACGTCTCTTAATTTTTTATTACCCATATGGAATTTCGAATTGGTTTCCTATTAATTATATACGCATAGAACTGTTGGGTTATTTATTTTCACTTTTTAGAAAGATCAAGTTCATATTTTTTGATATTTTTTGCTTCGGTTTTTACTTGAAGCCAATAATGAACGTAATGTTGCTATTTTAGCAATTTATAATAGCGGTTTCTTCCATAACAATATTTTAAATAAATATTTTTTACTCAGTATCGAGCATTAAAATGAGAAGAAAGACGCAGTTTTTGCGTCTTTCGGAAGTAACTGGCTTCCATCATCAGTCTAAGAATAATATCAGAAATGGATAAAAGGTTGTGTACATTATATGCCAGTCGAAAAAAAGAGGAAAAGAAGATTGATGATGGAACCCAGTTACTTCGGAAACCTGTATCGTAAATGAAAATTATTTTTAGGAAAAAAAAATCCTAAAAACTGCTTTTCTTCTTTTAAAGTTCGATACCGAGTAAAAAAATATTTATATTTAGACGCTATAGAAATCATGAAATACCCTTGGGTTTGCCTTTAGTGGAACTACCGTTGTTTCCTTCTTCAAGCCTCCAAGGCAAAATTAGGATTGAAACGTTCACGAATTCTTGGATGAAGTAATCTGCCCTCGACACTCTTCTCCCTCATATCCGCCAACACCCGTCTGAGATAGCCGTTATCTCTGAGCGAGATTGCGAACTTCGCTTCGAGATCCGACGTGATGAACTCTGTTCACTGCTGGCTCGTCGTTGCCCTGGTGAAGGTTCCTCCCCAGATAGGAACACTGTCAGCCTCTTCATCCATGTTCGGCAGAAAAGCGAAAAACTATAATACAGCGAAGCACCTGATTAGTATTTCCTATATCCCCTTACATATGTATGTATGTTTATTTACATATGTATGTGAATTCTATATATTTATAAATATTTATAACGTAAAAGCAAAGCACTGATTCACGGAGCACAAGAACAATATAGGCACTAGGAAAAGAATGCATAAATTAGGAAAATTTTGGATTTCATTTTGGACAGAAGCACGAGAAAACCTCGGCACGACCATCCCGACCCAAATCAATCTGTAAGTTATAGAATTTTTAGCCTACATTTTTGCCATATCTCCTCAGAATGAACAAAGGCAAGGAACATAGTGAAGATATAAGATGTTATTACATTCCGATAACCCCGTAACACATATGGAGAAATATTCAAGCGAATGGACATCCCATGGGAGTAATGACTTGGACAGTTAAACATGACACATTCATTTTTTGCACCAAATCTCTAGTGCTTTGACGAAGGTCTGATTCATCAGTTTCTTTCCAAAAGATCGTCATCAAATGTGGTGTGGCTTCCAGAACGAGGCCCTATCGGAGAGGCCAAAATGGTTGTTTAAGACCACACCTTAAACTTTAAGGTGTGTGTGTGCGTTGGGGGGGGGGGGGGGTCAACCGCAGGTGGCATTTCCGAGCCTTAATTAACTGTATGAAGATACACTGCACAAAGCCTTTTCATTGTCTGTGCATTAGTAATAGCTCTCGAAACTAATACAATGAATACTATATTGCTCTTCAAAGTCTTTATCTTCCTTGAAAAGATAACGGATAGAAGAGATGCTAAACTAGATCTAGACGTTGTTTTCTACCATTTAAACATGGCCATTCCCTAGTTGATTATCAAAAATCCATAATGATCAGAAACGTAATTACTTTCCGAACACCCTAATATATGGTTGGATAGAAAGTCCTGACTCATTCAGGAAGCGGAAAGAAAACAACAAAATTTTATGGACCAACACCAACATTAAGTTAAGTTAGCCTTACTCATTCGACTACCAGCCTTCATACACTGCTGTTGCTTATTGCTCCTGTGCAGTTTATTTCACTTTGTGTAAGCCCTAACGGACAGAAAATGAGTTTACTTTAGAAGAAAGTAAAATTAGAGTTTTGATTCGCTACTGTTACAAGTGAAAACCTTCTACAAGAGTTGCTGTTAAGGAAATTTGCGATACTGAAGGAGAAGGCACAATCGGTCAGGCGAATGTTTCGAGGAGGCAGAGACGTTTCAACTCCGGGGATCTTACCTGTCGTGGTATGACATTACATTATATCAATACCATATTATATCTATGGGGGAGGGACCAATAACTTAAAGGCGAACATACAAGAGACGGAACGCCACAAGTTTCGATGAGCGAACAGCGAGAAAGAGTGCAACGAGGTCAGGCAAAATTTGGGCAATGGCAAAGCTCAAGGTTATTTAAAGAGGCATGTACAAAAAATATAATTTTATTTACATAAAATAGGAGAATAAATAGGCAAAATTAAACTGGTAAATGAGGAGGGAATTGCAGAGTTATGCGTCAGACTCTGAAGTTAAAAATTAATATATTACAGAAGGAGACTATTCAAATGAGGAGGATTAACTCAATTGGGTTGCTGAAGGGGGAGAGGGGTTGGCTTACGTAGGATTCCGGGTGAGACGTCAGGGTAAGGCTTCACAAATGTCTTCTGCAGGCAATAAACGTGAGGCGAGGGCGCTCGGAGCTTCTGAGCGGGAAGTTAACGTGATGACGGTTTTCCAAAAGGGGGGGGAGCGGTAACATCCGGTCCAGGGGAGACTATTTCGGCCACCCGAAAACGAGGGGCGAACGAGGAGGGCTTCGACAGGAGTTGATGAGTGGAGTCGGAAAAATCGCTCGGTAGCGATCGTCAAATAGAATTACCTCACTGGCTGGGGTTAATTCCAACACATAAAAAGTTCAGCCGTCACTTTGCTTTGTTGTTAGCACCTGACTTGCAACCAGGGGAATCTTCTTGGGTCCGGGCGAGACTCCTCAACTCTGTGTCTCCCACCTGGAAGACGAGCCATATATATCCGAGGCTCCCCCCGCGGAGGTGGGGGAAACAGCGCTACTCTCGAATGGCCTCGAATCTTCACGCCGAGGCGATTCTAACCCACGTAAAGGTGGTCCGTGGTGGACGCAGTTCGAGGCTACCGCTTGTGGATGGGGGGGGGGGGGAGGCTTACCAATTTAAGCCTAACCAAATTCTAGAATCTTCTCTAACGCATAGAATTCCACGTGGAATTCCCCCACACATCTCCCAACCGAAAGATGATGCTTTACAGAGCAGTTGCGTAGGAAAGGATCATCCTACCCGTCAAACTAGAATTATCAAGGGTCTAGGGAAATTCTGACCTGCTACGACAGGTGTTCACACAAAAAAAACGTTAATCTGAGCTCAGCGGGGAATTTATGGACATAAGCCTTAAACGGGTCAATTCTAGAGACAATTTAACTAGCACAATTTAAAAAAAAAATCACAGGAGAACATTGGCGAAATTTTAGTGGAACCCCAAAAAAGGATACAATTAAATGGAGGCATGAATATGGGACTAATGACTAAACAATTTAGTGGACCCCCCAAATATCCTTAATCTAGCCTTGAGGACGGGGTAGGGTCCCTTCCACTGGCTAAGGAGTTTGTTGCTTCCCGTGGGAGGTAGTTTTAGCACCTCCGCGCCAGGCTTGAATTTTCGTTCTCGTGACTTAAGGTCAAAGTAGATCTTATACCTCTCAATAAGTCCTTCTTCATGAGATACGAGACTCGTTTGTTACCTCGGGTGGACTCACGCTCGAGGGCTTTAGTTTTCTCCCAAAGGGGGGGGGGGAGAGTTGCGCACTCCTTCTGGGCGCGGGCAAACTTGTCGTTCCGGAGGGCTTGGAACCGTGGGTCGATAGGGGTTTCCAAGGGAACGGGTGCATGGGATTCCAGGGTTGCCTGTGTACGGGTAATCACGGGTTGTGCCACAGGATGGTCGTGGATTACGGGGTTCTGACCGAACAAAACGGAGCAGAACTGGATTGGGGCCGCTACCACTTCGGCCCAGCCGGACATATAGTCACACTCGATGTGACAACGAGTTACTGGGAAACGACTGGCTCGGCCAAGGTAGTCGTGGACCACCGCGAACTTCTTGTGGTCGGGGCCAACAGGGGGGAGTAGGTCCTCAGACACTATGATGCAGGTGCACCTGGTGTCACGGACGAGGGTGGATACTCGGCGACCGTTCACAATTCCGTTCTCGAATTTCAATCCACCAGGGTTGTTCTCATTAAAGAGGAAGTTTACCTGATGGACCGGATCTTTGGCGGGCGAGGGAGGATCGGGGGTCTCCTGAGGCGACGGAGGGGAATCAGGGGCGGCCCAGATTTGGTGCACTTGGTGGGACTGAGAGTTTGCGAATCGGGAATTTTGAGGACAGTTCGTGCGGTAATGGCCAGGAACTCCGCAGGTGTAGCAGATGATCGGGTTCTTTTAGTACGGCACAACCGGCGGAGAAGAAACGAGGGGCTTAACGTCTTGGTGTTCAGATGGATGGAAGTTTCTTGGGTTCGAGGGACTAGGAACTTTGGTAAATCTTGGGACCAATTTAGGAGGGGTCTTAGGACCATAAAATTTAGTTTTGGGGGGCGATTGGGGAGCCTTTTTAACATCTTTAGGGTATAAATTGTGACTACCCGCGTAGACATCGGCCTCTTCCAAGCACTCCTCGAAAGTGGCACAACGTTTATCCTTAATGAAGGCGCGAATTTCGGGAGCCACAGCAGCTAAAAGCTGATCCCTAAGGAAGAAGTCCAGAAGGGACTCGTAGACCTGGGGAATCTTGCACGCGTCCAGCCAACACTGAATGTGTCTTTAGAGGATGTACCCGTGTTGTCGAAATGTTTGGCCAGGGCGGATTTTTTCCTGGCGGAATCGGGAGCGGTAGAATTCGCAATTCATATGAACAGCGGCTCACAATTCGGACTTTAACGTGGAATAGTCCATAGTTGCTTCCGGGGGAAGGGAGACGAAGATATCCCTTAACTGGGCATTTAGGAGGGGAAGTAAGCGAGCGACTCCATCATTTTCGAGATCCCATCTATTGATCTGAAAGATTCTCTCAAAAGGGGTCAAAAATGACCCAAAGTCCTCTCCATCATTAAAAGCGGGAAGGTTGACTGAAGGAGTTTGGGGAATTTTAGCCCAGGAACCGATGGACTGAGAATCCATTTGATTTCGGTTCATTTCCAGCTCATGCTGCCTAATTTGTTCACGTTCTTCCATCTCCATTTTGTTCTTCTCTTTCTCCATCTCCGTTTTCAGTTTGTTCTCCTCCATCTCCATTTTGTTCTTCTCCATCTCCATTTTCAGTTTGTTCTCCTCTATCTCCATCTCCGTTTTCAGTATGTTCTCCTCCATCTCTATTTTGTTCTTCTCCATCTCCATTTTCGAGTTGTTCTCCATCTCCGTTTATCTTAGTTAGTCTTCCCTTCGCTCTGCCCGTTCGTTCCTCTCTTCTTCCTGTACGTAATTTAACAAGTCTTTGCCCGAAAGACCTAACATTTCACCCTAACTCTTGAATTTTTCGAAGGGTGACATTGTTACGCAGTTAACTGAGGGAACACTGACACGCGAACGAGCTAGGACACTACCCACGCGAAACGAATACTTGAATATTCGTGAAGGCCTTGTTCACCAAAAAAAATTATGATACAGCTACCTACCTCTGCTGTTTCTAAGCGGAAAAAAAATTAAAATGGTCCTACCGGAATTAGGACACCAAAGACCTTAACTCTTTTGGATTAATAACCAGGAGAGTCTCCAAAATGTAAACACAATAAAAAAATTAATTACCTGGGGTCCAACACAAAATCTAAATATATTACGTTCCACTGCTCTTCAATTAACTTGAACTTGCCTTCTGCCAGTACAATACAAAAATTAAAATAAAAGGGATAGCCGTGAATAACAAGGGAACTTCTAATGTCGAAATTAAAATTACACGAGTTCGTAAAACCCCCAAACACACTTGACACCAAAATTATATAATATGTATATTAATAAATATAAATGTCGTGGTATGACATTACATTATATCAATACCATATTATATCTATGGGGGAGGGACCAATAACTTAAAGGCGAACAGACAAGAGACGGAACGCCACGAGTTTCGACGCGCGGAACAGCGAGAAAGAGTGCAACGAGGTCAGGCAAAATTTGGGCAATGGCAAAGCTCAAGGTTATTTAAAGAGGCAACTACAAAAATATAATTTTATTTACATAAAATAAGAGAATAAATAGGCAAAATTAAATTAGTAAATGAGGGGGGAATTGCAGAGTTATGCGTCAGACTCTGAAGTTAAAAATTAATATATTACAGAAGGAGACTATTCAAATGAGGAGGATTAACTCAATTGGGTTGCTGAAGGGGAAGAGGGGTTGGCTTACGGAGGATTCCGTGTGAGACGTCAGGGTAAGGCTTCACAAATGTCTTCTGCAGGCAATAAACGTGAGGCGAGGGCGCTCGGAGCTTCTGAGCGGGAAGTTAACGTGATGACGGTTTTCCAAAAGGGAAGGGTGGGCGGTAACGTCCGGTCCAGGGGAGACTATTTCGGCCACCCGAAAACGAGGGGCGAACGAGGAGGGCTTCGACAGGAGTTGATGAGTGGAGTCGGAAAAATCGCTCAGTAGCGATCGTCAAATGGAATTACCTCACTGGCTGGGGCTAATTCCAACACACAAAAAGTTCAGCCGTCACTTTGCTTTGTTGTTAGCACCTGACTTGCAACTAGGGGAATCTTCTTGGGTCCGGGCGAGACTCCTCAACTCTGTGTCTCCCACCTGGAAGACGAGCCATATATATCCGAGGCTCCCCCCGCGGAGGTGGGGGAAACAGCGCTTCTCTCGAATGGCCTCGAATCTTCACACCGAGGCGATTCTAACCCGCGTAAAGGTGGTCCGTGGTGGACGCAGTTCGAGGCTACCGCTTGTGGATGGGGGATGGGGAGGCTTACCAATTTAAGCCTAACCAAATTATAGAATCTTCTCCAGGCGCATAGATGTCACTTCCGTGCTGGAAAAGAAATTCTACGTGGAATTCCCCCACATTACCCTTTACGATCAAACACGTCCTGGCCGACCATCAACTTTTGACATCGAGGCTTTAGTGGCCGCATTGAAAGTTGAACATTCTGCAAGCAGATGTGATCTTGAGAAAGTTGTTGGAGTGTTATCTCATCAGACTGTGCTGAACCGATTTCATTGAATGGATTTTGTTCGCAAGAAGCTCCGATTGGATCCATATGACCTCACCGAAGCACAAACTGCCAATAGAGTAGAGATTTGCAGCCAACTTCTCAATAACTCAATGGACGACGATTCTGGAGGCGAATTGTCACATCAGATGAGAAGTGGGTGTACTTTGTTAATAACGATCGGGAGATGAAATATGTACCGTGAAGTGAACAACCGGCATCCGTTCCACAACGGAATCGGTTTGATAAGAAGGTCATGGAATTTCTTTCTGGTGGAATTTGCAAGAAGTACTGCATTTCGAGCTTGTTCCACATGGTTACGCCATCAACGCTAAACTGTATTGCCAACAGCTAGACCGCGTGTATGACAAACTAAAGAAGGTGTATCCTACTTTGACCAATCGAAGTCAGGCTTTGTTTCAACAAGACAATGCGAGGCTACACTGCCAGGTTTACTATAGAGAAGTTCAAACAGATGGACGGTGATGAGATTCTTCCAGATCCACCATTCAGTCCCGATGCTGCTACGAGTAACCTTGGCCTATTCCGATCAATGGCACACTTCCTCTGCAACCAGCGATTCAACTGTTGATAGAATGAAGGAAGCTCGTTTGCAGTTTTTTTTTTTATTCAAAGCCAGATCGTAGAGAATGATGGCCTTTATTTTGAAGAATAAATGTTGGTGTTGCTCCATATTTATTTTTCTTTCCGCTTCCGAAGTGAGTCAAGACTTTCTGGCCAACCGACAATTGATTCATTATAAGTGATTTTTAAAGAATATAGTTAAAATTTGACAGAAAAGGTGAAAGTTTTATTTTATCTTTAATTGTTTACATTCTTTAAAATAGCATTGTTTTCTTCCAACATAATCTGTTATTTCATTTCTGAAAAAAAAATTGCTAAGATTTAAATCTATGTATAATTCTATCGTTAATACTCTAAACAGGTGATGGTATAATCATATTTCGTTCAGTCATCGTCATCACAATTTTTGTATGATTCAACCAACTTTAAAATCGTCTTCATCTGTGATTATTATGACTCTCGAGTGCAAATAATCCATTTGTAAACGGCAGAGTATCATATCTTCTTTTTTGCAAGGAAGGAATTTCATGTAAAAAGTATACATAAAAAGTGCCCCCAAAACTTAAAATACCGGTCAGTACAGTAAGGAATGCTATCAAGAGGTTTATACTATAGGATAGACAACGGAGAAGACGATCCAGATGGACCTATAGTCCCAGCATAAATTAATCAGAGTGACTTCTTTCCGAAACCACTATCACTTTACTGCTCAAGAAATACTTCAATAAAATAATTAACCATCGTCGACGAAGCAAATGTTTTCCTTTTCACAACGGTGAAAAGGCGACTCAGAGAAGGTAAGCCTTTTGGTCGAGTAATAGCAAAAAAAAACACACAAACAAACCAAACTGTTGACACATTGTAATAAAGGAAAAATGTTAGCTTGGGCTAAAAAGCATCAAAGCTGTGCGATCGATTAGTGGAAATGGGTTCTTTAGACCAATGATTACAAGTTTGGTGAGCGAATGGCTCCTCATTGTTTTATACATAAGGTGGGGCATGGCGGAGCTAGTATGATAGTTATGAACGCTTTTTTCTTGTGAAGCAGTGGTAGATCTGTATAAAATAAAATAAATTAGATCAGCATGGATATCATTCAATTTTGCAGCGACATATTCTCCCATCTGGAAACCGTCTTATCGGTCAAAGTTTAATTTCGCAGCAGGGATATGATCTTAAACACACATCCAGACTATGTCATAATTATTTGGAGAAGAAATAGAGGAAGGACAGTTTACAATCATGCTTGCAATCCAACGAACTCTTGTGGCATTATCTGAACAGAAGAGTGAGAGAAAAAGCAATTAAAAGATTCACAGATGCTTTGGGACTATTTGTTTGAATGTTGGAATGAAATTTCACAAGCTTATTTGTTTGGGTTTTTGGGAGGTAAATTGGGTGTCAATAATATGTCCTGCAGTTATCAAAGCAAAAGTTCAATATTTTAAAGAGCTAAAATTTAATGTTCTTGTTCTCTAAATCTATATGTTTCGTTATGTTGTTCATGTTTATATTAAAGTTGATCTATAATAACTCTACTGTTCCGATTACTTTCCTTTTCATATGTTAATTTGTCTTTTATTAAAAAATGCGAGTACCAGCATTTATGGCCGATAGTGTATATATGTATATATGTGTCGATTTCGTACTCAACCATTAAATAAAAAAAAGACTATCCTGGGTAAGTCAATAATGACAAATAGCAACGAATTCTTGCTCAAACTGAACCAAAACACGAAACTATGAGCCTAAGTGGTTTTGAAATCAGATAGTAAGACAACACCAGTATTTCTAGCTGGCCTTGCACCCAATAATCAATTTGGGACAATGTTTTTTTTAATATCACAGGGCAGAGGAATGCTTTCAACGTGATGTTATCGTTAGCAAAAAAAACATTTCCGAAATATTTAAAGGATTTACAGTACTTTTACGGATTTCACGAACCTCGAAAAGAATAAATAACATTAAAAAATACCTACCTAAAATTTTACTACAAGATTCGCCTGTAGGTCCGCTGCTACCATGATTGATATATAGTATTTATTCTTGTAATTCCCAATAAATTTACAATGTTTTATTTTTTTCTACAAAAGTTCGTTTTTTTTTTAAATTATTTCGTTCAATGGGTACAAATGGTTGTCCTTGCCTCCCACTCTAAATAGCCTAGACCGGCCATGTTCACCGATATTCAAGTTTGACCACACCGACCTGTGCCCCTAAGAATGCATAGGACTATATTGCATACCCGTTGCTCTGAGTAAATTAAGCGTATGTAAGAGTTTCCCTCCCTCCCATTCAGTCGCTTCTTTCTGTCAAAGGAGACCAGCCTTCATTGTGAAACCGGATAATAATTTAAGAGTTCAAAGTCTTCCTGATCAGTACCCTAAGTAGACTCGCTTTTGTGTATTTCGTTATGTATCTTTCATCCATTTACTTTCTTCTTCTAATTTCCTCAATGAACTTCTTCTTTTGTATATATCAACGCCATAGTACTAACACAATGCTACTTTACTTCGTTGATCGAACAATAAGTGTTGATTTTAAGCCCACATAACTGCTAGGGCCATGTAGTAATATTTTGTTTACTTTCTAATTATATAATAAATTTTGTTTGGCGAAAGGATACTATTAGCCTAATTGTTTATATTTTTATACTTGTTGCAGGTACGAGAGAAGAAAGAGGTTTAGACTTATGGGAAAATAAACTAAGGAAGTCTTCGACAAGTTCTTCCTTGGATGATCAAGAAACGAACAAGACCTACGAATTTCCATGGGGAATGGAAAGATTGAGAAAGTGAGCCGTGAATGTATTTTGCCATCGGGATATTATATATATATATATATATATATATATATATATATATATATATATATATATATATATATATATATATATATATATATATATATATATATGGGAAATATCACGAAAGTTAGCGCGTGATAACTATAAATATGAATATGTACCACGGAAGGAAACTGAATAAAAGGCGGATTGGAGTTAGTACTTTCGTCTATTCGACATTTTCAAACTCAATGTCGAATAGACGAAAGTACTAACTCCAATCCGCCTTTTATTCAGTTTCCTTCCGTGGTACATATATATATATATATATATATATATATATATATATATATATATATATATATATATATATATATATATATATATATATATATATATATATATATATATATATATATATATATATATATCAAGTATTGATGGGTGTCTTTGACAATAAATAGAGAGGGAGAATAGGAGAAACCACAACTGGTACAAGGTTGTTTATTACTGACGGTTCGCTCCTCTGAAGCTTCTTCAAAGTAACAAGAAACCTGTGGTTTCTTTCTCCTATTCTCACTCTCTATTTGTTGTCAAAAACACCCATTAATACTTTATATATATATATATATATCAAGTATTGATGGGTGTATTTTGTCATATCAACTTCAGCCGTAAACTTAGAAAACTGACAAAAACTCTCAAACCAGCAGAATATCGAGCAACGGACCACCGATATTAATCTGGGGGCGTTAATTTAAGGTCATTAACAGCATCTATTAGAATTAGGTTACATGTAGCCCCAACGTGTTAAACCTAATTCTAAAAGATGTTGTTAATGACCTTAATTGATTCCCCCAGATTAATGTTTGTGGTTCGTTGCTCGATATTCGGATGGTTTGAGAGTTTTTGTCAGTTTCTGGTCAGTTTTCTCAGTTTACGGCTGAAGATGGGTGAAATTAACACCCGAAAAGTTGTTTTTATCAATAAATAAAATGAATTTCCACCTCTACGAGTAACGCATAGTCCGAAGAAGCTTTTTTGAGGGTGTTTGATGCCCTCTTAACCCGAACTCCAGTTATAAATAGGAAGGTCAGGTAAATGGTATTTTTTCCGGGTCTTTTTCGGAACAGGCCCGGCAGAGAATTAAGCGTTCGAGGCTTTCCTTATTTAAGGTTAGGTTAGGTTAGATTAGGACAGCGCCTTTGCAAAATAGACATATTATGAAACTTTCTTTAGCATCTTCGCGTTGCCGTTAGCTCTGTAATAAGTGTGAATGCAATTTGAATGTTGGATTGCAAAATTAAACTTGTTTAGCAGAAACAGAATTATATTTTAAGAGAATCTTTTATTTAATTGGTACAAAGGGTTGGCAAATACTATTTTTGTAGTAAAGAGCTTAAAATGTCAACAGAGGCCATAACTGATTGGAAAAACTTTCGGCGAGAAGTTTGCGCCACTTCTTTGCTCCAAAACCTAACCTAACTTAACCTAACTACAGGGTGTACTCGCACTACGAACCTTGAACGCTATAACCTAACTTTAACCACGCGATTGCCTCGAATGCCTAGCAGATTAAGAAACTGCTATAGTAGAAAGACTGAACGGATTTAGCAGATGTAAAGAACTGCTATAGCAGATATGTGTTATATCAGGTGGAAGGAGATAGTATAGCACAGGGAAGAAACAGCTATACCAAATTGAAGGAAATGATTTAACATATTGTAGTCTATAGCAGTTTGAATGAAGTGAAATAACAAATGGAAGGATGGGATATAGCAGTTAGAGGAACTTCTATAGAAGATAGAAGCAACAGCTCTAGAAGATGGAAGAAAATGTTATGGCAGATGCTATGAACGGCATAGCAGATAAACGAAACGGCTATAGTATATGAAGGTACTGCTGTAGCATATGAAATGAACTGGTATATCAGATTAAGTAACTGATATATCAGATAGAAAGAACTGTTATAGCACATTGAATAAATGGCTTTAGTAGATATGAATTACTATATTACATGGAAGGAACGCCTATAGCAGATGGAAGGAAATACTATAACAAATTAATTAACTGATATATCAGATGGAAGGAACTGCTATAGTGATAGTGATGTAAGGAACTGCTATATAAGGTGAAAGAATTGCTATGGCAGATGGAATGAACGTTATAGCATATGAGTGTAACTGATACGAGGGGCGGTCAATAAGTTTTGCAATTCGGATATAAGGAAACGAGATAAGAGGAAAAGTCTTTTATTATTTTTCAATATAACTACCTTCGACTTCAATGCACTTGCGCCACTTTTCCCTGAGGCTTCGAATTCCCGACAACCAGAAATCTCCAGACTGCTGTTCAATCCACTCCTGGACGGCGAGCTGGACATCTTCATCGTCCCCAAACCGGCGTCCATGCGGTGCAGCCTTGAGCTGGCGGAATAAAAAGTAGTCGCTAGGGGCCATATCTGGACTGTAGGGGGGATGGTTAAACTCCTCGAATCCGCACTCGCGCAGGGCAGCTTATGCAACTCTGGCCTTGTGGACTTTGATGATGTTGAAGTCGATCATTGGGCGTGAGGTTTCTAGGGACCCAACGGGCAGAGACCTTGGTCATGGCCAAATTGTCGAGGGTGATGTTGATAACACTTCTATGTGATATTCCAAGTTCTCGCTCGATTTCTTCGACCTTCACCCGTCGATTTTCGAGGATCATCCTCTCCACACGGGCCACATTGTCCTCGTTGGTCACGTCTGACGGGCGTCCTGGACGGGGGTCATCTTCAAGGGACTCACGACTATGGTGGAACTCCCTATTCCAGCGAGCAATGGCTGCATAGGAAGGGGCGGTGTCGGTGTACACTGCAACTATGCGTTCATGGATCTCTTTTGCATTCTTGCCTTCCTTGATCAAAAATTTGATCACTGCGCGGTGCTCAACCTTCTCCATTGTTGAAAAATTTGTGACTGACGATCTGCGATCAGCTACTGCTTCTTAAATAGACGAGGCAGGAGCGTGCGGCTGCAGGTCCTGACTTGTCGTAACTTGTCCTAACACCCCCACAAACAGCCATCCCCCTTCGCAAAACCTATTGACCGCCCCTCGTATCTCCCCCTTTCTTTCCGCTGTTTCTTTGCTCTTCTTTCTCCTTTACGCCCTTCCCCATGCACCCATTGAACTTTCCCTGAACACCCATTGACCCTTCTCTGAGCAACCCATGAGCGCCCATTGAGCCTTGATGTAACACCCCATGAGCCCTCGCGTAGCACCTTCGGGCACGCCTGACAGTCACGTTGTACCTCTCTGACAAGCTTAATCTGTACCGTCACACCTAATATGCCTTCCCATGCCTCCCAATGAGCACTCACATATGCCGTAAAACTCATGAACCCACCCGTAATACCCATAACCATTCCTCGCCACCCATTGAACGCTCTTGTTAGCCCGTGATACCTATTGAGCGCTTGCACAATCCCGTATTGAGCACTTCCGTAACACTTATTGAGCGCTCCAGCGGTCTCATTATTTCGCAATACCCAGTGAGTCCTTCCGTAATACCCATTGAGCCTTCCCGCATCACCATTTAGCCACCCCCATAGCACCCATTAACCCCTCTCGTATCACCCATTAAGATCTGACGTATCCTCCATTGAATCCTACTGTATTCACATCGAGTGCTCCCGCAATCTCGCAATACCCATTAAGCGCTGCCGTAATAGTCATTAATCCCACCCATAACCACCCATTGATTCCTCCTTAGAGCAAGACACCTGTTGGCAGAGAGCGTTCGGCTGTCGGCACCCCATTTAGGGACTCCCGAACAACTAATGATCCTTTCCGTGACACCCATTGATCCCTCCCTGATGTGATGTGGGTCCTCCTTAGAAACTCTTATAACCCTCCCCGAACTACTATTGAATTCTCAATGAGCACACAGTGAAAATCCATTGATCCCTTCCTGAACACTCATTGAGCCCTATCAAGCCCAATGCACTGTTTTGGCGGAGTGTGTACTGCATTCGGCAGCTATTGTAGCGTGGATCCTCCTCGAACACCAATTAGTCCCTCCAATGGCAGCCATTATACCATTCCCGGGCCAAAGCATGTTTGGGCTAAGAACGTGCGGCGATAAGCACTCTATGTGCTGTGGCTCCTTCTTCAAAACCCATTGAACCTCTATGAACGAAGGCACTGTTTTGGAGCAGAACGTGCGGAGGTCGGCGCACACCCATTGAGACCTTCCTAAACCAAGTTACTCTTTTGGGCGGAGAGCGTGCATCAGTCGGCCGCCCATGAGGAGTGATCCCTCCTTAAACACCCATTAAGACAAAACTTTCCTGAACACTAGTTGAGCCCATCCTGAATATCCATTGAACCTTCCCTGGCCTAAACACTCACGGAACTCTCCATTAACGCTCCTTGAGCCCTCCTAAAACTGTTGTGAGCCCTCCTAGTACTCTCTCCGGGCTTTTTTCATCAGTCTCCTGCTCTCCTCTCCTATTTTCCTTTCCCTTAATTAATTAACCTCTCTGGTTGAGTGGGGCGAACTAACTAGCTTCAACCGGTCGTCCTGATCAACATACCAATAAAAATTAGAGTCGAAAACCGACGGAATCCTCTCCTCTAAAAGGTTTTTGGAAAGGGTTTCCCAAGAAAATGGCGATATTATAGAGGAAATGGAAATGTGCTGAAGGTCCATTGCTTGTGGAGCCAGAAGAGGAAATTTCTTAGGGCTTTTTATTTCTATTAAAAACAATTAAAAATCGTTCAATTAATTTGTTTTATTCTATGTTCAGAATAAGATGGCTAAAATGGATTCCAATCTCCCCGACATTTGAAGGCTGGGATGGCCTTGAAAATAAGAAAAATGTGCTGTGCAAGAGGGTGGAAGGAAGAACCAACCGTACACTTAATGTGATTTCTGCAACATAGGCAAGGGAATTTCTCTCGAACTTGACTGATGCTTCTCAGCTTAGTGAAATAGGCACGTTAGGTTCTTTATGCTTTTTAGTAGGCACTTATTAGTGAAGGCTGTAAAATTGTCCATGGAACATTCAGGATGGACGTCTTTCCTGCATCACTTTTTGAATCTGTTTTTCGGTCAGATATTCTATACATATCTGTAGATTTTGATGTGAAAACTCTACATACGTTAAGGTTAACTGTATTAATGTACATAATTTATCTTGCCTGTCTAATTCAATAAATTTAGAGGTTTTCTTTACATTTAAGCTCTAATATTCTATTAATTGCAAGTGATTTTTTTAAATTTTATATCGTGATCAGCAGACTATATCTCGCTACTGAACAAATGAATATAGTAAGACTAACCCACGAGTTTACCATGTTATATCTCCCTTTTATGGAAATTCTTCTATTTTTTAGCTGAAAGTCGTCCTTTGGGCCTATATATAAAAATACAGTTTGAGTTTCCTTGTGTTTACCTTCCATCGTTCCTTTTAGAAAAGTATCATACCCTTCTCCATCCAACACCTTTTATTATTTTTACTACATCTGGCATATTTGTGTTTTTATCTAATAGTTTTATGGTATCTATGTGTTATTCGATTTTTAATTGTTTCTTATGGGATACGTGTCCCCCCACCTCAATCTTCATTCAAGGCCTTTTATTCTTTCTATTATATTTGTTGCGCATATATCTGTTTTTGCACAAAATGATTTTTTTTTCATCGTCTTTGTGTTATTCCCAAACTTTTAAGGTAAAATCGTTCAAATTGGTCTTCCATGAGCCCTGCAGAAATGTTCCAATTGTTTCCTACAAGTATAAGAAGAGAGTTCAATTTTCCTTTTGCCCCTTCCCCCTCCCATAGTGAAATGAAAAATTAATGTATAATATTACTAACGTCTCTTGTCCAATTTGAGAAGAAATTCCTCTTATATTATGCGAGGGGTTTTAAATTCTTCGCACTTCAACCTTAAAAAGGATTATAATTTATAAAAAAATATTAAAATTGAGGCGATGCTGCCTGGTGCTTTGGTGCACGGTGCAATCTGATATGGAATGACACTTCTTGCGGGTGAGCCGAATCGAGGTAGTGGTGCGTGTGATCCTAAGTGGTAACAGCGACTAGACGTAGTACTTACCCTTTTCTGAAGAAGACCTCATAAAACGTTGTGAGCTTTGAATCTAATGTACATTTCTGCAAACTGCTTGCTCAGCGCTTACTTCATATATATATATATATATATATATATATATATATATATATATATATATATATATATATATATATATATATATATATATATATATATATATATATATATATATATATATATATATATATATATATATATATATATATATATATATATATATATATATATATATATATATATATATATATATATCAATTTAACAAGGTCAATGGTTCATAGGAATTCAGTCAAACAAGAATATGTGTGAATATATAAGATATATAAATGGATATAAAAATAAATATAAGAATGGATATAAGAATATCTATAGGAATAGATATAAGGATATATATATATATATATATATATATATATATATATATATATATATATATATATATATATACTAGTGTAAATGGGTAGCAGATCTTGCAGATTTTGTTAAAGACCATAGTATATTTCGCCTTTATTAATTTTCTTTGGAAACTTTCCATTTTTCCTATTATCTTTTTAAGTTCATCTCATTTTTAAATGAAATGTGTTTGGTAAAAACCAAACTTACTTTAATTGCTGAGCTTTCGATCTATGCAATCATCTTCAGAGTGTCTTTCCTCATTTATCGGTGAAGAATGGTGGAGTCAGAATGAAAATGGGAATGAAAAGAAATTGGATTTTGGACATTGGACATACTAAGTTCTGAAAGGAAAGTATATACACACATATATGATTACAATAGTAGGAGATGTATAGATAGGGATAGATTTCCCTGGTGAAAGGGAATCGCAGGCGTTTCTCTGAGATTAGTGTTCTTCTCATTGTTTTTGATCTTATTTTCAAGCTTTTTGCGTACTCTTTTTCTGTTGTTTTTGTTTTGTGATGGTATTGCATGTTTATTTGTGTGCTTTATTTTTGTTTCATGTAGATTGTGGTAGTTTCTTGTGTCGTTCAAGCCTTTGTAGGTGTTTTTTTGTATTTCTCTCGTTGTCCGTTTTTTGTATTTTTAGTGTTCTTATTATAGATTCTTTGTGCTGTTTATTGTTTGTCGTTTTTTCATATGCGTTGTCTTATGTGTAGATTGGTTCTTCTTGTCCCTCGGTCTGTACTTTACTGCTGGTGAAGCTTTTCGTTCTTCTGTGTATGTCCTCGAACGTAATGTCAATGTGTCTTTGTCTAATTTCGTCCGCCGTGCGTCCTGTGACTTTCTTCCAGATTTTGGGGGCTCTTGATTGAAGATCCAAGTTAATAGGTGTCATCTGGACCATCTGATGTAGGTCCCTCTGCCTCCTTTTTCTCTCCTTCTAACGTTGGTGATTAATAGTATAGCTACATTTTGTACCCTTTGGAGGAGTCTCAATTTCGTTTTGGAGCTAGTGTTGATAGGTATATGTGGATACATTAACTTTGATTTTATGAGCGCATTATAAATATTCTTTTTGTTAGTCATGTTCAGGTTTTTTAACCTGAAGAGCTTGTTGAGCTCGATCTTCATTCGCGCTGCTGTTTGAGCAACGTGGCATCCGTACCCATCTTTACTCCTAGTATTGTCCCTTCTGTGCTGTATGGAATGCGGGCGTCGCCTGTTTCAATATGGGCCCGTTTTCTACGGAAGAGGGGTATCACCTTAAATTTCTGGGTGATAGTGGCGATTTTCCACCTTGTTTCGTACCTAGTGACATGGTGGATTTCTCTGGCTGCTATTTGTGCCATGAGTTCAGGATTTCTGAAGGGGGCAGTGATGATCTGGGAGATGTCGTCTGCGAACTGGATGTACAGCGAGTCTTCCCTGACCCGATTGGTAGATCGAGGGTGTATATATTGTATAGGATGAGGCTTAGGCACCCTCCTTGCGGTACGACTGCAGTTAGCTCGAAGTCTGGTTTTGTGTAGTCGTTTATTTGTATATAGGCTATCCTGTCTGTTACGTAGTCACATAGTATTTTCTCTAGTCTTGAGCGACCCCGTCTCACGGGACGCTCAATTCAACTTCGGGAAACTGAAGTTGGGGGGCCTCTTATCCTTAAGAGGCAAATGGAGGGTGCTTCGAGGATGGCTTTTCCGATTCTTAAAATCCGAAGGCATGGTGAGAAGGGTTGAAGCGCGCCTAAAACTATCTACACGAACAACACTGAGTAACGACTAGCCCTTCCTTGGCTCTTCGGCAATCACTCAATTCTTCTCCAGACGAGAATGTAGTCGATTTCTTCTCGACTACGAAGGCGTTACCGCGCACGTACTCGACGGTGGCTTCAGACACAATCTGCCTGTGAATTCTGAACTGTCGAATATATACCCTGAAATTATCTAGACGGGGAGAGAGATTCATCGCCCACAGACTTCCTTAATTGCTTTGGGTCGCGATAAGGTTCTATAGCGCGAAGTCGTGATGCCCATTTAATGGTCTTTCCATTGTTATAATTCTCGCAGTATATAAGACAGACGAATTTAGATCGGTCAACGGCGAACTGGGGAAGTCAGTGGGATGGGGGGGCAAGTCCTTTCTGTTGCGTCTATTTTAGTCCCGTCGTCTTTGTTAAGGAGTATGTTTCTGTCTGGTGGTTTACCCTTTAATCTTGTTACTGTGTTCCAAAATGTTCGGGGATCCACTTCTTCGTCGAGTTTGTCTATAAGGTCATTCCAAAGTGCTGCTTGTTGCTCTGTTATGTGTCTTCATTTCCGTCCTTAATATTCTTAAACGTCTGCTTTGAACTCTGTCTGTGCCAGTCACTCTAATTTCTTCATATAGTCTTTTGTACTCGTCCGTTAGGTCATACAGCTCATGTTTTCACCTTGGTGCTGGTAACGTTTTGCAGGTTGTTCTGGGGACGGTTGCGCGGTCCGCCTCTACCAATTTCTCCGGTAACCTTGCTAGTTCCTGGCTGATCTACTCCAGGGTAGCTTCCTCGAGTGGTTGAGGTCTGTACTCACCGAGAAGGGTACGATACTCTTCCCAGTTCGTTCGGGAGAAGCATTTTCTCTTCCTGATGGGTATCTGAAGTGGGCTTGGAATAAGTGGGCCGGGTTGGATGTAGTAATTGTAGGGAAATTGTCGGCTGGTCAGGGTGATATCTGGTTTGGTTGCGCAGGTTTCGGTGATATATATGGGAAAGTCGGGCCCAATGCGAGCAACAATACCCCTGTCAATAAGATTCTTCAATTTCTTCGCCTTCTTATTTAGACGTCCGGTGTATCCGGATTTCTGGCATTGGCGTTGAGATCGCCCCCAAATAAGACACTTCTCCCGTGTGCTCAAAGTTGGAGAAAATTGTTCATCGGGAGATAGTCTCGTCTCGGAGGTTGGTACCCTGTGGACACCACCAGGGGCCCCAGGGTAGTTTGGACCTCGATGACAAGATAAGATTCGTCTAAAGATGAGAGTGTTTTGAACTGAATTCCTCTTTTGACTGCGATGGTAGCGCCATCGTAACGTTCCAGGCTGTGGTTCTCTGCTATTGTGCTGTAGTTGAAGATCTTCATATTCTTTTGCGTCGTGTCGATTCCATTTTCTGATATAGGAACGATGTTAGGGTCGCATTGTCTGATTATGTTGCCATAAGTCGCTTGTTTGTTGTCCCATCCGTCAGCGTTCATTTGCAGGATTGTGAAGTCTTTTGTCAGTCTGTCTATGTTGCCTATCTATTAGTCGTTCCTTTTATCGTGTTTCTTTGAGGTGGAGGGGCTTGCTGGTGGAGATCGGCATTTACCGGATCTCTTCTTGTTAAATTCTGAGGCCGTGATTGTGGAGAACGCGTCTTGGTTGAGCGGATTATCCCAAGGAGGAGGGCTTCTTCGACCACCTTCTCTGGAATGTCCTCACTGTATTCGCACTTGTAACGACTGGTGCTCACGCCTTTACTGACGTCCTTGTCTGTCCTTACTTCAGGGAATGGGGTATACTCTCCATGGCATAGGGTTTTAGATTAATTTTTCTGCCATGGTAGGCATGTTTGTTCACCTTTGTCGATGAGGTAGACCTCATCCTTTGCCGGTTGAGTGATCGTCTGGTATGGCTACCGTGATGGTGTTTATTTTTGTTTCACTGGTGGATTCTACCTTTGTATCTGGTTTGGAAGCTTCTACTATTTGGGGTTCAGGACTTTTTGGGGTGTTTGCTGAGGATGGTTGGTTGAGGAGGCTGCATCTGGATCCGCAGAACTTCCTCAGAGGGAGGGTTCTCCGGAAACCATATCTCTTCCATTCCATTATTGACCAGCATCTGGTTGAGCTATCTTTTGAATGAACCCGGGTTTGTGAGGTTTGCTATGTGTGCATAGTATACGCAACACATGATCTTCGTAGATTGCTCGCTTTCTACCTTGAGGTAAATACGCTGAGCCGAAGCCTCATTGACTGCTGCCTTTGCCACCTTGGCATAAAACTATTTGGCCTTAGCTTCTTCTTCCTTTTTCTGCATGTTCTGCCTTTTTATTGCCTCTTTTTTTACTAGGCATGACATCGCCATGGCCCCGTGGTCACCGTTGCAGTTCACCCATTTTTTCGTGGTGCTCTTGCAGTCGCGCCAGACGTGTCCAACTTTACTACATATAGAGCAGATATTCTCGGTTTGTGGACACGCTTTCGTTGTATGTTGGTTATATTTATAACATTTAGAGCACACCTTGACGTGAGAGACCGAGCTCTTTCGCTTTTTGTGCCATACCCGTGTCTTGGAAGATCGCCTTAAAGACATGGGTATAATCTCTAAATTTGATCCCCCCCGAGACCTTGGCCCATTGGTGATTTCTCTCTATTTCTTGTGAATTTCATCACCTGAGTGTTGTCCCACCCATGAGTCTAATCTCCAGCATATGACACTTCTGTGTGCTTGAATGTGGGGTGGGATATTAAGGGTTAAGTTGGTTTTATTAAACACTTGGGTTGCTTTTGACAAGGCCAAGAGTTCTGCGTCAGTTTCTTTTGGGCATATAGATGTATACCCGAAAGGGGTATCAGGCTTTTACCTTTCGGGGAGAGTCCTAAGACTGATTCGCAGGATGTCGCTCGTCATTATGTCATCCTCGGTCCTTAGTCTGTGTGTTTAGTGGGTGTGGAGATCGGAATAGAAGAAAAATGAACTTTTTTAATGCCCAATGCCACTTTACTTTAGTACGTGGTGGAAGAGTTTTAGGCGTCTTATTACTCGCTGTAATCCGTAATTGTGGTGTCACTGGCACTTTGAATGGTATTTTTTGGTATTTCACTTTAGCTTAGGGTTTACACTTGGAGGAAAACATTTACTTTGAAAAGATTAACGCGGATTTTACTCTTTTTTTTTGGGGGGGGGGGTCACACCCCCGCTTGACTTTGCCGCCTTTTTCAAAATAGAGCATACGAGAGAGAAGTATTAATCTACTCTACTCTTCTCTCATCTGAGGATTTTAGGGGATATAAATTCCACCTCGTTTTAACGTTATGTCAACGGAACGAGCCACTCCGGTGTGACAACGTTCAAGCGAGGAGGAATAAATATCATCTAAAATCCGTTTTCTTTTGGGAAGATCTCGGGGGGGGAGGGGGTGAACTTGCCTCCTACTCATCTCATTACCTCAGATCAGGAGGCAAAGGAATCGGTAAGGACCTTAAACGCCTTCAGCCTCATTAATTTTCCGGCACAGCCCTGATCTTGGAGGCATACTCGACAGCCAGTCCGCAGTGCATCTCTCAGAAGCCCCCCTGCCCCCTAATAAAATACCTTTATTTCCCTGCAAATCGTCACTGATATGATTTGCTAAACCCCTCGCCCCCCCCCCATGTCCTGCTATGACTGCTCCGTGAAATTGACTCGCACACATAGTTCCGTCACAACTATGCCCATCTACTTAGAGAGGGCATAATTGAGAACTTTGGGGAAAGGAGGTTTGAGGCTTATCCCATTATCCCAGTGCGGAACCCAACCCTACGGTACCGTCTGAAATCACAGAGGGAGTTACCACCGCCTCTGTGCTATGCTGGATGTAACCGAGAAATACCCAAAACCCAATAGAAGGGGCGGCATCCCCGACTGGAGTCAGTTGATTAGGGCTCCAGTCATCATTAAGTCCGCCATGTTTTCACGCCCTCTGAGGATCCCATCCAGGTCCACACTCACACCATTCATTTAATCACATCCTGAGTCATGTTCATGGGGTGGTCATCGGCGGGGCGGGAGGGGGAGGGGGGGGGTATGACCTCTTCTCTCTCCAATCAAGAAGTCTACTAAGGCAGCAATTCCTCAACACTCACCTACCATACACACCATGAGCGGTGAGACCACTCTCCGCCTTACGAACATAGACAACAAAACATGCACACATCCAATATCTGAAACACTCAAACTCTCCAACACACTCGATATTCCCACGGCACACATTCTCATATTCAGGTCATCTGACAATGCCCTGAATTTTCATATAAGCGCAAAAAAAACACGCTGGCAGAAAAGCAACATCACACGCTGCTGCCAGATGCAATTACTCGTTGACACCAAGTACGGATTCGCCGTGCCAACCCACTATGGCAAGACTTCACGGATGAGGACCTCCTGGCCGAGCTCAAGTCAGAATACGGCACGGAGGTCATCCGTGAACTACATTACAACCGCACCAAACAATGGGAGGTACTAACCATCGCAGACAAAGAAAACGCAGACAAAATAATCAACCATGGCATCAAAGTCCTGGGCACACTCACACATCCCCAAGCAATCGAGCAACAACATACAATACGCCCCAGCAATGTATCTGCTGCTATAAATCAAGGCACACAACTAACACTGGTTTAGCAGAACAGATCTGCTCAAAATGCAGTGAGAAAGGTCACTTTCACACTTCCTGCACCAACACTACACTCCTGTGCATCAACTGGGGTGACAATCACACTGCAGTTAACCTGAAGTGTCCATATCTGCCGAAAAGCGGGTTTGGGGAAGTTCGAAGATGCGCAAACCACAATTCACCCCCCACACACAAACCATGCCTGCTCCCACTCCACCACCCCTCACAAGATCCTTCGCTGCCACTTGCGGAGCAAAGGATTGCTTGCAGCCCCCTTCCCACACTACACTTATTACGCACGAACACAACACACACACCCTGAACCCAATCACACACCATTGACACACACACACACAACCCGAACATACACATATTCGGCCCGTATATACACACGTGCAAACTTCCCACATACGAACAAACACACACACACACAACACTGACTTCATGATAAACCGCGCCATTATGCTCTCACGGCTGGCACAACATTGGGCTGGAGGTGACTTTTCCCTCTACGCCAATTTTCTAAACCAGCTCTTCGAGGCTAATGGAATAGAGCGCATTGTCATTCCGGAGTCAATATTTAACACTTACCAGCTCCACCAAAACAGAAGGCCACCCCTTCTGGGCACCCCAGCAAACATTCTAAGATCACGCATCAACACCGTACATGGCCACCCACAGACAATCCCCCATCCCCCTCCGGCATCGTCCACAATTTCCCGTAACGATCCCCGCCTCTCCGTCCGCACCCCTGCTCCATCTTCTGTTCTCGCCCCTTCACCACCCGTTCCGTTTTCCACTTCCTTCTCCTCTCCCCCACTCTGCCCTTCTACCCCTGACCACTCCAGCCCTTGTTCCATCTTATGTCCCAAGGAATTTTTGGGATATGTGAACAGCCGTAAACCAATCCATCGAACGATTGGCCCTTTGAGAAATGAGGAGGGGGCATTAAAGCATTCAGATGCAGAAAATGCTAACCTCCCCAACGACTACTTCTCTTCAGTGTTTACTGAAGAGTGTGGTTCCATCCCCCAGCCAATGGATTCCTACTCGGGGGAAAAGCTGGAGGATATGGACTTCACCGAAGGGGAAATAAAAAAGAAGATCAGTGACCTAATGACGAACAAGTCACCTGGCCCGGATGGGTTTCTACCTAAAGTGTTGAAAGAAGTGCGCGATCAAGTGTCACGACACCTGAGCGCAATCTTCAACATGTCAATCCGGACCGAATGCGTTCCTAGAGACTGGCGTGAAGCGGAGGTGACTCCTATCTTCAAGAAAGGAGACCGAAGCCAACCGTCAAACTACCGACCTATCAGCCTGACTTCGATAGTCGGTAAACTCATGGAAAGCATGATGGTGGACAAAATGACGTCGTATTTAGAGTCAAACCTGCTACTGAGGAGTTCCCAGCACGGCTTTCGAAGGCAACGGTCATGCCTGACGAACCTTGTGGAATTCTTCCACTTCGTTTTCAGTGAGCACGATCAGGGTAAGGCGGTGGATGTGGTGTACTTAGACTTTCAGAAAGCCTATGATAAGGTACCACACCGCCGCCTTCTCCGGAAAGTGCGAGCGCTGGGCAGAGACGTAAAAGTAGCCGGCTGGATCGAGAACTAGCTAAGTGGCAGACGGCATCGGGTGGTGTTGAATGGACAGGCTTCTGAGTGTATGCCCGTTACTAGCGGGGTGCCTCAAGGTTCTGTCCTGGGACCACTACTATTCATCATCTACGTCAACGACATGGACGGTGACATGGTTGCCAAGATTTCCAAATTTGCCGACGATACCAAGCTTGGTATGAACGTTGCAAAGGATGGAAATACTGCCCGACTGCAGAAAGATCTTGGGAAGATTGGGGAGTGGTCGGACACGTGGCAAATGCCTTTTAACGTGAACAAATGCAAAGTAATGCATATCGGCCACAGAAACCCCCAATCTCAGTATATCCTTAAGGGCACTGCTCTTGCATCTTGTGACACTGAGAAGGACTTGGGTGTAACTATTACTAGCGACCTCAAGTTCTCGAAACAGTGCATCGAGGCAGAGAAGAAAGCCCAAAGGATGTTAGGCTACATAAAGCGCCAGTTTGGATACCGTAACAAGGAGATAGTACTTTGTCTGTACAACTCCCTCGTTCGGCCGCACCTGGAGTATGCCGTACAATTTTGGAGTCCTTCGTTTCGAAAGGATATCGAAAGGTTGGAACGCGTACAAGCCAGGGCAACCAAACTGATTCCCTCTATCCGACATAAAAGTTATGAAGATAGACTAAGGGAATTAGATCTGTTCTCGCTGAGAACCCGTAGACTGCGTGGTCAGCTCATCGAAGTTTTTGAAATACTTCGAGGGTTCGACAATGTTGACTACCGGGATATTTTCACACTGAGTGAGAACAGAACGCGCAATCACGGCTTCAAACTTGAACTGAAGCGTTACAACCGCAATCTGTGGGGAAATTTTTTCACTTACAGTATCTGCGGTAAGTGGAACGCACTTCCAGTGGAAGTTGTCAACAGTGAATCTGTTGACCAGTTCAAGTCAAGACTAGACAAAGTCTTGAAAAGTGGCCGTTTAGGGACGCAAAACAATTGAGCAGCCATGTGCCTGCTCGATTGCTAGTCCAAAGGTACCCTCTTTGAATGGACCGTAAGGTCTCCTAGGGTACTTCCTTTCTTGTTACTCCTTGTTACTCCTTTACCACCCGCTCCGGCTTCCACTCCCTCCTCCTCTGCCCCCACAGTGACTCCTTCTGCCCCTATACCTCAAACCACTTCAGCCCCTGCTCCCAGTGGAAAACCAACACCGGCACCCACATCTACCCACACCTCTAACTCACCCCCACTTCCACCCCCACCCCCAAGCCAACATACCCTGCACCCATCCAGAACCCCAAAACTACCCTACCTTACTAACCTTACTACGCTCACAAAACGCACATCCCCAGTTCCACCCCCCCCCCATCACTCATAGAGTGTCAGGACTTAGGGAGTCGTAAGACAGGTTCACGACACCTACGCTCTAGCCCAGAATAGGTCGCTTGAGCGTAGTACAAATAAATGTATGCAGTTGGCGCTGTGTACGCCACACTGTCTACAGCTGGGTAATAAACACACAGCATCCATACATTATACTCTTGAACTCTACTAGTTTCCATCCTCCTTGCACTAGGCTTTGTATTTCAGGCTATTACACATATCTAACACCACGGGCGCTACAGTTAGGCTCGGTGATCCTAATAAAACGCCAAATACACCATACTCTCGTAGACACCAGAGACGACTCCTCCATAGCCTGCAAAATAGACACAGGCACTAGACCAATCCTAATTGCCACACACTACAGACCACCCCGTCTATAGTTACACATTGATGTCCCACTCCGGGCGCTATCAAACTATAATCTTCCACCCTTCTTCCTTGGGGACCTAAACGCACATCATTCCACATTTTTCTCCAACACTACAAATGAAGCGGGAAGCTACCTGGTATGTGCATTGCAGCGTTTTCGCTGTGAACACATTGGCCCGGCCTTCGCCACATTCTTCGGTCAGCGCGGGGTGGGGGAAACCTCATCCCCGGACGTAGTCCTCCGTAATTACCATGCCACAAGGCTCTACACACATAGCCCTGGGTCCCCATGTATTATCCGACCACAACCCCATATGCCATCTGATATCTATTTCTCCTATACTAATCCCCACACCATCCTTATACGACCACAATAACACAAACTTGGTAGGGTTCGCTAACCATATAACCACACACACACTACATAACCTCAACCTCCAGGGCACCAGATCCTCACAATTAGACGACCACTGGAAGGCAATCATAGACACCATAAAAACTACCGACGACACCTAAACGTCACGCAAAACATACAAACGCATAAAACACTTCACTTTCTCCATACATACACAAAGACTCTTCACGATATAAAGCAACCACTATGGTAGAGGATCACGACAACGCAATATCACAATCCTTCGTGCCCACATCCTCCGGTGTGTGCTGCTGGACAGGAACCGTCAGTGGGGCGAGGTCATCCGCACGGTGGAAGACGATCGCTGCGCTGACCCCTCCTTCTTCTGGCAGCGCATCAGGAGTATGATGGAAACGGACCATCCCAAGCCCATAAAACTACAAGTAAACAATCAGACATTCACAAACACGAATGATATCCTCCATGCATTCAGGTTCCACTGGGACGAAGTCTACTCATATAGATAACCCAAACCACACGCACAAGATCACTTTCAGGTTGTTCAGGAATGGTGCAGGCTACATGCCAATGAGCTGGAGCCGGCCCCCTTTATCGAAATGGAGGTGCTCGACAATTCAACCACATTAACTATCCCATTCACTATCGAGGTAACAAAACATTACATCAAAGCCACACGTAAACGTACCCCCGGCCCTTCCGGCCTCGCAACCACAATCATCCATCACTTGCTAGAAAACATCTACCGGACATTAACACACCTCTACAATACATCCCAAATCTCTGGATATTTTACGAAAATATTCAAGGCCTCACACAACATTCTACTCCATTAACAACATAAAGACCCAAAACAACCAAATAGTTACAGGCCTATTGCTCTTCTAGAGCAACTAGGCAAAATATTAGAACGCATAGTGAATAACTGCCTACGGAGCTTTCTGGAGGAAGGGAATTGGTCATCATCCTATTAGTATGGCTTCAGGATGGGCCGGTCTACAGACTCGGTGATCACCATCGTTCACGACATCATACACAAAGCACGATAATTACGACAAAAAACACTCACTATCAGTAAGGATGTCGAGAAGGCCT
This sequence comes from Ceratothoa steindachneri, assembly GCA_963969495.1. Lineage (NCBI taxonomy): Eukaryota > Metazoa > Arthropoda > Malacostraca > Isopoda > Cymothoidae > Ceratothoa > Ceratothoa steindachneri. The sequence goes on along the minus strand of OZ018335.1, from coordinate 71,512,151 downwards.
TCGACGAAGTGTGGCACGCGGGGCATCGTTGGAAACTAGCCAACAACACTGAGCTGCTTCTCTGCACCAGAAGGCTCCTATCGCACTACCTTACGGAGAGGGAATGTTACATATGTTACAACAACACACTATCACGCTCATTCATCCCACGTGCTGGAGTACCACAGGGCAGCGTACTGGTACCCACACTTTTCATAATTTATACGCCCTGAAGTAAATTGCACACACACACACACACTGTCGTACGCAGACGACGAGACCATTCTCCTCACCAGCGTGCGCCCTGACATACTTGCGCGCCGGGCACAAATAATACTAAACGAAAAGACAGATTACGAGGATATGTGGCTCATAACCACCAATCCTCAGAAGACACAGATGACACTGTATGGCGCGCAAGACCACTACATGCAAAACATCCAGATACACGATCACATACCAGACCAACATTACCCAGCCCCCATAAGACTTACATACAAGCCCACAACAAAAATACTAGCTGCAACATTTGACAAGTACTTACACTTTCACACACACCAAAACACCACACAAGCCAAAGCCAACGAATGAACAACATACTGAAGAGGTTTTACCCCAGCAATAAAAAGATGCAGCTACACCTATACAAAACACTAATCAGACCAATACTTACATATGCACCAATTACACTAATGGCTGCGAGCCAAACTTGGCAGATGAGTGCACAGCGCATACAGAACTCCGCTTTGAAGCGTGCCTGTCGTTCTCCTCTGTACACGAGAATGTCGACACTTCACGACACAAACCAACTCACTCCTCTAAATACATACACCTTTGCGAGACTAACTCGACAACTGGGGAAACTCGAGAGAGACTCCATTTAGAACCTCGTTGATCACATACAGTATGGTGCTGCTCTGGAACGCAAATTCCCAGCAACAAGAAACCACCAGCTTCCAGAACCACTATACACCTAAATAGCAGCATCGCAATATGTTTTTCTTGATTCTAAAAGACACCGCAGCGCAGAAGTGTCTCAGACACTAAGCCACAACGCAAGCCGCCGATCTAGCAAGATTTAGACCCTCCCGAACCGATCTTCCAATCTCGCCAGTCTAAACACCACACTATCACATAATATCGCCATATACTTCGCCCCGGTGTATAGCCATCGGTGCTACAAAAAACATATAAAATTGTAGCGCTTAGTTTCCCCTTAAAAATTTCCCGTGCCATGATTGGCCAATTTTTGTAAACTTATGTTCACATAGAAAGACTATATAATGTAGCAATTTGTGAATAATTCCATGACGGCCGAATATTCAACTATTACGCTCTGCTGACAACCTTCGGATAAAGCATTTTTACTTGCTTAGTAACGGACTTTGAGCACCGCCTACATAGAAGAGCGCCTATTCTGGAAGTCTTACGGTGAATTACGCTTCACCCTTCGAAAAGAGAGATACTTATTTTTCATCGAGGACTCATAATTCAATGAGGGCTTATGCACCTCACTGCTCCCGTCCATCGCCCTGCGTGTGAACCTGCTTGGATGTCTGCTATTCATTGATTTCGTCTTAACTATGCCGGCCACTTGGACTGACATAATTAAGGGCTTGTGTGAAAACTGGTTTGAGGCCTAGCCCACAGCGGAAGCGTAAGTCAGAAATTATCTCGAAACTGGAGCATAACTGCGAGTCCCGGACGGAGGAGAAATCCTCATCGGGGGACCCGGCCAGAATCATTGAGGAAAGTACCCCGTCTCTATGTAGTTGGATGCAGTTATGGCGTAAGTACCCGGGAGGGGGTGGCAAAACTTTAGCGGTCGTTGATTCAGCCGTTACTGCATCAAGTCCACCACAATTCACCCCTCTTGAGGTTCCCACTCGAGACCCATCCCATCCATCCATCATCCATCATTCTGGCAGCAAACGAGCGGGGGAATAACAGGAAAATAGACGGAGGCGTTTTTTCACCATTTATTGGACTCATACCCAAACCTACCTTCACTCAAGGAAGAGATTACCAAGAGCAATCCCTGGGCCCAAGTTCGCGAAATAAAAAAATTTCGCGAGCACACCCACGTTTTCAAAATAACATTCGTGTCGAGGGTTAGTGAGTGGGTAATCCCAGTCCCACCTCCTAGGCATATATTATAATCCCGCACCAAAGTGAAGTGGTGGTGAAGTATAGCCAATACACCTACCGTAGCCACTTCCGGTCAATAAGAATAACCCCGGTGCTCTCCTTTTGATCCAAGTTAAGATAATGATCCCCTGAGTGTGTTCTCACTCAGGAAAAGCCAGTCATGGGTGGACTTATGCAATATTGAGAATTTAGCCGAGTGGATTGCTTATTAATTGCCAAAGGATCGTCCAAAATAGTTAAACACACATATACAAAAATAATCTCTAATATACATGAATTAGAAATATGAAATAGCGTATATAGGTGTGGGGAAATTGCACGTGGAATTTCTTTTCCAGCCCGGAAGTGACGTCCATGCGCTAAAGAAAATTCTAGAATTTGGTTAGGCTAAAATTGGTAAGGCCCCCCCCCCCCACACACACACACATCCACAAGCGGTAGCCTCGAACCACGTCCACCTCGGACCACCTTTTCGCGGGTTAGAATCACCTGGGCGTGAAGATTCAAGGCCATTCGAGAGTAGCGCTGTTTCCCCCACCCCTGCGGGGGGAGCCTCGGATATATAGGGCTCGTCTTCCAGGTGGGAGACACAGAATTGAGGAGTCCCGCCAGAATCCAAGAAGCATTCCCCTAGTTCTAAGTCAGGTGCTAACAACGAAGCAAAGTGACGGCTGAACTTTTCGTGTGTTGATTTGACAATCACCACCGAGCGATTTTTCCGACTCCACTCATCAACTCCTGTCGAAGCCCTCCTCGTCTTCAGGTGGCCGAAATACTCTTCCCTGGATCTGACGTTACCGCCCCCCTTCCTTTTGGAGAACTGCATCACGTCAACTTCCCGCTCAGAAGCTCCGAGTGCCCTCGCCCTCACGTTTATTGCCTGCAGAAGACATCCGTGAAACCTTACCCTGACGTCTCACCCGGAATCCTCCGTAAGCCAACCCCTCTTGCCCTTCAGCAACCCATTTGAGTTAATCCTCCCCATTGGAATAGTCTCCTTCTGTAACGCATTAATTTCTAACTTCAGAGTCTGATGCATAACTCTGCAATTCTCCCCTCATTTACTAACTTAATTTTTGGCCATTGATTCTCTTATTTTATGTAAATAAAATTATATTTTTGTACATGCCTCTTTAAATAACCTTGAGCTTTGCCATTGCCCAAATTTTACCTGACCTCGTTTTGCACTTTTTTCTCGCTGCTCCGCGCATCGAAACTCGTGGCGTCACCCCCTTGTCGATTCGCCTTTAAGTTATTGGTCCCTTCCCCCATAGATATAATATGGTATTGATATAATGTAATGTAACACCACGACAATAGGTCTAAATAGGATTAATCTTTGCACTGAATAGTTAAGTCTATATAATGTCGTGGGGATTACACTTGAATTCTACGTACTAGGATGCTTGCGTCTTAATTGCACCCGACAGAATGAATTGAATAATATTATGGAATTAAGCACTAAATTAATCACTTGAAATAATCGAGGTTATGAGCTCGGGATGGAAATTCTAGTTAACGGTTAAACTGGTGAAGTTAGGGGAGGGGATAATTCACTTTAACGATACCTTGGAGTTCGTAAGTATTTGGAGGGTGACGGTGAATGTCTTCTTCTTCTGACGATGTTCACACTTAGCCCGGTGGTCCGAAGTTACCGAATGTGTGGGTAATCCTAGACCGGCGTCCTGATGTAATGATCCTAGGCCGGATCGCGAAGGCGAGTCAAACTGTGACTTAAATCGGAATTCTTCTCCTCGAAGTGTCCGTTTCGATTATTGGCTCCTGGAGTGGGTAGCCAAAATGATTACCTAACTGCGTCTAGGGTAATCTGCAGAGGGAGGTCCTGTGTGACCTCTGAATCTGAAGGGGGTTGGGGGTCTGCGAGAAGTTTGGCACCTACAAGTACCGTGACGGCAACAACAAATTCCCCAAAGTTTCTTCCTTGCAACGGGCGAACTGTTTCCTTTGTGTGACTAGCTCCACACACAACGTAGGTCCAAGATCTTCTGCCTGACTCCAGGGAGAATTTTCCCTTTTATTTCCCTCAAGAGATAAAATCGAGAGAGAACACCAGATTCTCATAAAATTCTTATCGTCGCGCGAAAGACCTTTTTCTGCCGCCATGACGGCCAAATCCTTCATACATCGGGGCCATCCGAGCTTTACTCGTCCCACGTCGCAGTTTTATGACGCCGCGAAGAAACTCGGACCTTCGTCGGCTAGCAGGTGTCTTTTGAGGCAGACATTTTCCTGTGTGGCCGGCCGCAAATTTTGGGTGTCTCAAAGGCGCGAATTTGGAATAAGGGAGGGACACACAGCTGTGTCGGTGTATTTATGTATACAATAATGTGTGGGGTATTTATACTTCTACAATTCGTTACCACAGAAATGGTAAAAAAATCGAATGGAATACTGGTTTTCAATATGAGAATCCCAGGCGAAAATATACAAGAAAAATTTAATAGCATACAAATGTGCTTTGTATGCTACAAACTCGAAGAGCACACGGCATCGACATGCCAGGACAAAAACAATCTGTGGTGCAGTGAATGCGCCACAGAAGGGCAGCGATTTGACAAATGCGAGAGCACCAAGAAGAGATGCTTAAATTGCAAAGGGGAACACAGGACCATGGCCCTGATCTGCTTCAAGCGCCGCGAAATTATTAAAAGAAAGGAAAAAGAGAGGAAAGCCAAAGAAACTACATATGCGAACGCCGCCAAGAAGAATGCGGAAATAAAACCTGCATCTGCACTTGCACAAATAAATATCACGGGAGATTTGAGTGCAAAGATATTAATCTGTATTACCCAGGCTATAACGAGGTACTGAACGCTCTCCTGAAGGCGAATAATCTCCCTTCAGTAATTATGCCTGGAGACCCCGAATGCTCCAAGGCATTCAAGGACTCAGTCATAAAGAATAATAGCGTCAAGTCAGGACTGGAGGAGATTATTGAAGCTCCCTCATCGGACGAATCCGAAGAGTTACAAGGAGTTACAAGAAAATAAAGTACCCTAGGAGACCTTACGGTCCATTCAAAGAGGGTACCTTTGGACTAGCAATTGAGTAGGCACATGGCTGCTCAATTGTTTTGAGTCCCTAAACGGCCACTTTTCAAGACTTTATCTAGTCTTGACTTGAACTGGTCAACAGATTCACTGTTGACAACTTCCACTGGAAGTGCGTTCCACACAGATTGGGGTTGTAACGCTTCAGTTCAAGTTTGAAGCCGTGATTGCGCGTTCTGTTCTCACTCAGTGTGAAAATATCCCGGTAGTCAACATTGTCGAACCCTCGAAGTATTTTGAAAACTTCGATGAGCTGACCACGCAGTCTACGGGTTTCCAGCGAGAACAGATCTAATTCCCTTAGTCTATCCTCATAACTTTTATGTCGGATAGAGGGAATCAGCTTGGTTGCCCTGGCTTGTACGCGTTCCAATCTCGCCATGTCCTTTCGCAATGAAGGACTCCAAAATTGTACGGCATACTCCAGGTGCGGTCGGACAAGTGAGTTGTACAGGCACAGTACAATCTCCTGGTTCCGATAACCAAACTGGCGCTTAATATAGCCTAGCATCCTTTGGGCCTTTTTCTCCGCCTCAATGCACTGTTTCGAGAACTTGAGGTCACTAGTGATTGTTACACCCAAGTCCTTCTCAGTGTCACAAGATGCAAGAGCAGTGCCCTTAAGGATATACTGAGATTGGGGGTTTCTGTGGCCGATATGCATCACTGCATTTGTTCACGTTAAAAGGCATTTGCCACGTGTCCGACCACTCTTCAATCTTCCCAAGATCTTCCGGCAGGCGGGCAGTATTTCCATCCTTTGCAACGTTCATACCAAGCTTGGTATCGTCGGCAAATTTGGAAATCTTGGCAACCATGTCACCGTCCATGTCGTTGACGTAGATGATGAATAGTAGTGGTCCCAGGACAGAACCTTGAGGCACCCCGCTAGTAACGGGCACCCACTCAGAAGACTGTCCATTCACCACCACCCGTTGCCGTCTGCCACTTAGCCAGTTCTCGATCCAGCCGGCTACCTTTCCGTCTATGCCCAGCGCTCGCACTTTCCGGAGAAGGCAGCGGTGTGGTACCTTATCAAAGGCTTTCTGAAAGTCTAGGTAGACCACATCCACCGCCTTGTACCGATCGTGCTCACTGAAAACGAAGTGGAAGAATTCCACAAGGTTCGTCAGGCATAACCGTTGCCTTCGAAAGCCGTGCTAGGAACTCCTCAGTAGCAGGTTTGACTCTAAATACGACATCACTTTGTCCACCATGATGCTTTCCATGAGTTTACCGACTATCAAAGCCAGACTGATAAGTCGGTAGTTCGAAGGTTGGTTACGGTCTCCTTTCTTGAAGATTGGAGTCACCTCTGCCTCACGCCAGTCTCTAGGAACGCATCCGGTCCGGATTGACATGTTGAAGATTGCGCTCAGGTGTCGTGACACTTGATCGCGCACTTCTTTCAACACTTTGGGTAGAAACCCATCCGGGCCAGGTGACTTATTCGTCATTAGGTCAGTGATCTTCTTTTTGATTTCTCCTTCGGTGAAGGCCATATCCTCCAGCTTTTCCCCCGAGTAGGAATCCGTCGGCTGGGGGATGGGTCTACACTCTTCAGTAAACACTGAAGAGAAGTAGTCGTTGAATAGGTTAGCATTTTCTGCATCTGAATGCTTTAATGTCCCCTCCTCATTCCTCAAAGGGCCAATCGTTCGACGGATTGGTTTACGGCTGTTTACATATCCAAAGAACTCCTTGGGATTATCTTTACAGAGTCTCGCTACTCGGAGTTCCTCAGATCGCTTAGCCACCCTTATGCTGGACTTCACTCTCCTGGCTAGCCTCTGGTATTCGTCAAAGTCACCCGAGATCTTCGATTGCCGGTACACAGTTCTCTTCTCCCTAAGCAGTTGGCCGATTTCTCGATTAAACCACTTTGGTAGAACAGAAGACCGACGGAGGCATTTCAGACGGATGAATGTGGTTTTGAAACTATTCCACGACTCTTCAACAGCATCGCACATTTCTAGCCTCACGTCAGTCAGTCCAGCACGAAGGCTTGCAAAGTCTGCTCTTCTCAAGTCAAGCTTCCTTGATTGACTGGCAACAGACCTTACCTTCGGGATCTTGACGCTAAATCTAACTAGTTGGTGATCACTGCCACCGAGCTCTTCGCCTACAGAGACATCCTCAACGATATCATCCTCAGAGGTGAAGACCAAGTCGAGGATATTGTCTCCTCTTGTCGGTTCTCTGACCCATTGAGTGAGGAACTCGTTGTTGGCGAACTCCAAGAGTAGCGCGCTCTCGCCACAGGCTGCTCTGGTTTCCCAGTCAACTTGGCTGTTGAGAGGTACGACGGAGCAGCTATTGCAATAAAGAAAGGGATTAAATACAAGCATATAAGAAATCTCGAAGAATCCTACCTCGCGATTGAGGTCGAACTCGACTTAGGAGAGTTTGTCATTGCTACCGGATATCAACCGCCAAGGAGAGACGTGTTACCAATTCACACTCTCACTAGCCTATTTGACAGAAGAGCCCCCACTTTATTAATGGGGGATCTGAACTCTAGATGCCGAGAATCCAGTTACAGGACCTTCAACGGTATAGGAAGAAGCCTGGACCTGTTGCTAGACAGAAATATTGCCCAGCGAATAGGCCCCGACTTTCCCACCTTTGTCAGAGCAGGAAGTGCCACAAAACCAGACATCTGTCTAGCGCATCGTCAGCTGCCGTTCAATTACTACATGTAACCAGTCCAGGTACCATGTAGTGACCATATAGGGATCCTACTCACTATCAACAGGAACCCTATACAAGTTCCAGCTGTAGTCAGAAAGAACTACAGAATAGCAGACTGGACACGGTACGCGCACCTTCTCGAGGCCTACGATCCGCCCAACTTGGACGAGACAACTCTCGAGGAGATTGACGAGGCCCTCGACGACCTCAATAACCATCTCATCAATGCAGATAGATAGGGCTTGTATCCCAAAATCCGAGTATAGGACCATCTCTACCTACAGAGGGACCGAATACATGAAGGAATTATACCGTGAGCTGAGGTTATCGTATGAAATCAACATCGTGAATGTGTCAGTTCACTCAATGCAGCGAAGTAAAGAAGTCAAAGAAGAACTGAACCAGTTGATCCTCGACCAACAGTGTAGAAGATGGGAGGACGCGATCGATAGCCTCGATCACGAAACGACTCCCAAAGATTTTTGGAAATAGATCCGAAATCTCAAAGGATCGACTGGGAAGAAGAAGCAGAAGATCGAGCTACAAAAGAAAGATGGAAACATCGAAACGGAAGAAGGAAGAATTGAAGAGATATTCCGAAGCTATTGCGAAAAAATCTTCAGTATAACTGAAGAGTAAAACGAAGACTATGACCTAGAGTTTGAAAGCAACATCATCGACGAGCTTAACGAACAAATACAAAATACGCACCCTCACCACCAGGTGGATAGACAGCGCGACGGAGACGCCGAGATTACCGAATAAGAACTACTCGGCGCGCTCCGCTCATTCCAACAAAAAAAAAAAACAGGACAATCGGGGCTTACAAAGCTTAACTTTGAAAAGGCATCAGACAATGTTATCGAAGGGATGGGAAGAATATATAACTTTCCAGATGCTTATAAAACGGCTAAGATGATTTTCTTGCCTAAGCAGGGAAAGAACCCAACGTTGAAAGAGAGCTATTGGCCAATTTCACTTCTAAAATTTGGCGGGAAGCTCTTCGAGAAGATCCTCAACAAGAGACGGGTGTCTCACCTGGAGGAGAACTCCCTCTACAAGCCACATCAATTCGGGTTTATGAAGAAGCGAAGTACGGAGATGGCGATTAATATCATCACGGAAAAGCTAGCCCAAGCAAAACGGGAAAAGAGTTACGTGGACATTGTTTGTCGGGATGTATCAAAGGCGTTTAATAAGGTATGGCAACGGGGAATGCAGTACAAGATCTTATGACTTGGCCTAAGTGAAAATTTAGAAAGAACTCTCTGTGACTATGTCATTGAGAGAGCGGCGTACATCAGTTTAAGGTGCACGGACGGACCAAAGTTTCCGCTCACTGCAGGCCTCCCGCAATGGGGGGTGCCTGTCCCCCACTCTCTACTTGATTTACACCGCGGATGTCCCAGCCCCTGTAAGCCCTACTTGCCTCAACATTCAATTCGCCGATGATTTCACCCAGATAATCACTTGTCCATGGAGGAATGCACCTTGGCAAGCTCGTATAACAGCAGCAGAAATTGAAAATCTTATCACCTACGAGGCTCGATGGAAGATCCGCACCAAGCAGGTAAAGTTCAAAGTAGTCCCCATAATCAGGAGACTACTTTACGACGTCAGGGTGGGGGATAGACGATATCCTTACACCACGGAGTGCAATGTATTCGGAATGAAGATTACCTCATCCGGGTACAAGAAGCACGTCCAAGAACGAATCACTAAGGCCACTGCTGCAGTCAAGACTATATAGGTTCAGAAATCTTCGTCAAAGCAATAAGAAAAAGATCTACAATGCACTTGTAAGATCGACGCTGCTATACCCCGCTTCCGCTCTCCCATGTCTCTCGAAGACACAAAAGAGGGAAGTACAAGTGGTGCAGAATAAATGTACGTACCTAATTACAGGTACACGCAGATTAGAAAGAAGACGCCAAGAAGAACTGCACCGGGAGGCAGGGTTAAGTCTCATTAACATTGTCATAGAAGAACGGACAAAGAATATGCTGGAAAAGGTTAATCGTGAATTGGACGATGAAATCGTCCAAATGATTGAACAGAATAGAAGAGGAATAAGTCGCGCCAGATTTCCAAGCTCTGCCGGGGTTTTAGCTCGCGAAGCAGAAGTGCCGTTCTATGCATGATAATAGAAATGTTTTTGCCCTAAACCAATATAGAAAAACCCGACTAAGAAAAAGCTAGCCTAACTATGAAACCTCACCGATTACTACGAATTCACCGATGAAGACTCAAATCTACCGATGAAGACCGAAATTTACCGAAGAAGACATCCACGAAGAAACAAAAAACACAAATTACACACATTACAAAATATACGCAAAAAACAAAGACTCTAAGCAAACAATAAAGTGATTAATAAAGCAACTATTACCACAACAGCAAATGCGCATATCATATCAAAAGGAAATACAAAACCCAAAATACTTAAAAGCGATAGGCCTGATCACCAGGCTCTAGCATCTCTTTGCACCCTTCCACACTTCTTTCTCTTTTTACCACTGGTCTACTTTCCGCTCTCTGTCCACACACCCTCCTTACTCTACCCCCTACCTACATCTACTCTTACAACACATGAATAATTCCATTTCTGTTCACTCCCTGAAGATGACCCATCACGGTCGAAAGACGTCTAGGAATAAAGAATGTCATTCGCAGATGTTTTTTCTCGCCTCGAAGGCCCCGTTAAAAAACTTGTGAGGAATATTAATAAAATACAAGTTAAAATTAATAACGCTGCCACAGCTGTGGACTTCAATAACACCTGCATACAACATGGCCTTTTACCTAATTATATATATATATATATATATATATATATATATATATATATATATATATATATATATATATATATATATATATATCATGGCACCACTCGCGGACGCGTATAGCTTGTGCCCGGGGTTCTTTGTCAGACACATGTCACATTCGGGACATGATTAACAGGTGGGCGAAGTTTTCGCGGACGATCTCGACGGGCTAATCTAGCAGATCTGCGGACTTTCAGGTACTGCCTTCGATTTGCTTCAAACGTTTCAACTCCGCTCTTCAGCTTCCGTCTCCATGCATTTCTGCCCAGAGCTCCGGCTGCCCACGTTTTGTAATCTATTTGACATACTTTTAGGTTATCTTTGAGAGTCTTTATACCCTTTCCTTTGTCTACCTTTCTTTCTATCTCCCATGCTGAGTTCTGAGTAAAATATCTGCTTCTGTAGACGTTCGTTTCAATATACTGCGCAATGAACGTTAGTGAAATCTTTCCAGGGCTTTGATGTTCCGACGGTCAGCAGTCCAGATTTCTGATCCATATAATATTGGGGGCAAAACTATGGCCCTGTAAACTTTAATTTTCGTTTCTATACGTAGGTCTCGGTCGTCACAAACACGCTTTCGTAATTTTAACACATTCTAGTTTCCCCATTAATTTGAATATTAGGGGCTGGTAATTGAGGATTACCTGGATTATTTGGTGCTGGTGGTAAATGAGGATTATCTGGGTTTATTGGTGCTGGTTGATACAAGACGAGTTTTCCGAACATTAATTGATAAACCGAACCTGGAGTAGCCATTCACAAACGCAGATATGATTGTTTGTAGATCCTCCGCGTTAAGAGCACAGACTGCATTATAATTTACATATTGAATTTAGAAAATCGAGGCAGCTTGTGTTTTAGTCATAGCTTCAAGACAGGTATTGCAAAAGTTATGTTACACTCGTTACGACGTTCTCAACAAAGGAAGCACTCATGTTTTAATGCAGTTAGACAGGTTTTTATTGTTTTAACATATAAATATGTGTTTTCATTGTAATATTAATCAAAGTGGCTGCCCTCGGTCGTGAGCACGCGCTCCATGCGAGACCTGAAGGACGTACACACGTTGCAGACGAAGTCCTTCCTCATACTGACCCACACACGGTTGACGGAGGACTTCAGCTCATCGATGTTGCTGTGACGAACATTGCAGGCCTTGCCCTCGACATGCGCCTACACGCTGAGGTCGAGGGGATTGAAGTCGGGGCTACTGTAGCAGCTAAAACTCCTTTGATCAGAAGTTCATCTTCATGTGTGCGAGGCACCGTCCTGGTGAAAGACGTAGTCCGCCTTCTTCGTTATTTTTCTCACCCAGGGTAGGACTTTCGTGACTAAGATGTCCCCGTAATCAGCCATGGTAAGCCTGTAACCTTCCGCGAACCACACCTGTGTCATCTTCTTGCCATTCGAAGCCACGATTCCGAGCATCATCACGGAGGCCGAGTGCTTGGTCGCAGACACTTAGCGGACCTCGGAGACGTCCTGACGGAAGTTGAGTAGGCGCTCGTTCTACTTGTTGATGACCGGGTCAACCGTGAAGGTTGCAAGTGGCTAGTTAATAACAAACTCAACGTACCAGGTATTGGAAAAATTAATGGAACAATTTAGGAAATTTAGGCGTGAACTAATTAACAAATTAGTGGGTTAAATAATTAATATTCGAGGTACAGGACTTGATTTTTGGTTGACAAAGTTAAGTTTCGGTAAGGGAGATTTGATCCGATTGAAGTGGTGCTTAAGTTCGATTCGGAACACGATAAACTCGAATGCCTTGTTCAGTTTGCAGAATATTTTTCGGGTTTTGGAGAAGTTAAACTTGCGAATAATTATAATCATATGCTAAGGATCTTGCATAGTTGAAGTTATTTCGAACATTCAATGCTAGCCATAAGTTTTGATTAAACACTCTGGTTTGGGGAAAATGACAATTAGTATATGTAGGTCTAAGTAGACCAAAGAATTCAACGACTACTGCAGTAATGGAGTACGAGTTGGGTTGCATCATGCCAAGGATTTCGTTTCCCAATTCTAAGGTTGGCGATGGACGAACAGTTTCAGCCTTAAGCGACAAATTTAAGAGCTCGAGTGAAAAGAGGAAATATTAACTTTTGGAAGCCAAGTGATTATTTTGTAACGAAACTCATACGTAGAGGTTTATAAACCGTGGTGGCCTCGGTTTCAATAGGCACGGGTCGCTCTTTGCGATTTGTAAGATGTGAATAAGCGTACATATAGCAACGGATTGGCTTGCAGGGTGTTCACAGAAGTGGATTTCTACTTCCATAAGTTCTGAATATGTGCAATGATCATTTGAGACAATTTACCTACATTGGGGCGTTTGGATAATAGAGTCGGGTAACGCTAGTGGCATTGCGTAAATGTGTATTGAAAGGTCTCAGGTGGTATGCCAAGTAGGTGGGGTTGTCGAAGAATGGGCTCTCTATAGTGAGAGGAAACACAAAGTTCAATTTTATCTGATCAGAAGCTTAGGTGTGTAAGCTGCGCGTCGTATTAAAATGAAGGACCTTGGTAAGAGTAAGCTCTCGAGAGGCTAAATGCCCCGTCTCTAGGATTTTTGTTTAAATAAATTTTAAATTTTCCAGGTATTTGTTAATCATGATTTAACGGACGTTAATGATATGGGGTAGACAACCAGTGAGATGGTTTTGTGCAAGATTGCTCATGTTCACGAGAACGCAGGTGAGAATTTGAAGATACATGTCTCGCTTAATCGTGTGATTGACTAAGTCATTTACAAGTTGCTCTATTTGAAGCTGATCGTTGGCGATGACTTGTACGTTGAGTTGAATTTTGTGTACGTCCTCAGTGCTGTCAGTTCCAAACAATATCTTTAGTATTTTTCTTCTGAATCAAGTAAGGCACGTTTCCTGCGAACCTTCCCATAATCTCGTTTAATCCAGGATTGTTTGGTTATCTTGAGAATATCATTTTCCACGACTCGGAGGTGTGCTAATGTATGTGTCATCTGTTCTTGATCTATGTAGTCTAATGAAAGGTTTTGAAATAATAATTTATGTTAGTATTTTTTTTTATCTTTAACCTTTTGCAAATTAAGTGCAACCATGAAACTTATAAATTTCTTAGCTATGATATGGATGTTCTCAAGGAATGGTACAAGTTGATTCCTAATAATTTGGGGGCCCTAAGGTTTTCCTAAGCATTCGCAAGGTCTTTGACTAATTTCCTGTCTCCGAGTTTTTGTACCATTACATCAGTCGCGAATTTGAATGAAGAGAAAACATTTGAAACGAGTAAAGGGAAAATGATAAGTTATCTAAAGAGTTTATGCCTCCGAAGAACATATTTTTGAAGCCTTTACTAACTTTGAGGGTAATGTTGGTTTGTAAATAGGTCAATTTTTCGGTTGTCCATCGGAAATGGAGTTAATGGTTGATGGAGATCTCGAAACTCTTAGAGTTTCCGGCGTCCGTGAGCCTATCTCCTTCGTGGGTTAACCGACTGTTCCGGGAGTTTCTGCTTGCAATGAAAGATATGATGTTGCCATTGGCGGAAGGTTGTCTGCAGAGGGAGGGGATGGCAAGAGTTAAGGGTGTCGGGTTTTCAGCAATCAGTGGCGGAAATGGAGGTATGTGATTACATGGAGCTTTAAGATACCATAACGTCGACGGGACTGTCGGGTCAAAGGGTAGATTTATTTTTGATAGAATAGATTCCTTTGCGGGGTTTTACGGCAGGTGAGCGTGGTAGGGAATATACGGATCGAGCATTAGGGCAGTCCTTCTTAGAAATCTATGCTTCTCGGGCTACTTTAAGATGGTCGTCGTGCATTATTTTTGTCCGCTTTAGCTGTCTAAGATCAACGATTTTTCAACCGTTCTTTCCCAAGATTTTCCATTATTCGCTAGGGTTCCTTCTATTGAAGTTATATTTTCCTGTGAGTGTTTGGGACTACGATACTCTTAATGTAGTATTGTATCTCAACAAAGATCTCATCGGCAGAGTGGTAATTTGATGTAGTTGCAACTCCATTTCGTTGTTTCGATGGTTCAGTTCTTTCCTAACCAAATCAAAGATTTTGAAAGCTCGTTCTGTTGATTCTTATGCAACATCCATGCTGTAGGAGCGAACGGTGGAGTCAGGGTTCAAAGCAACGTTTGAATCGATATGATCATTAGAGAAACGTTTGTCGTAATGTAATAGCGCAAAGTATGTTGTGTCTCTTATGGTTACATGATAAGCACAGCTAGATATTCTTATAAATGGGGAGAGGTTTCTACCATTGTCCGAAGGAGATTCATAATTTTCCGATTTTACCTTTCCACTATTTTATTTGAGGCGGGATGATAAGGGAATATGTGCACCTTAGTTATGTTGCTCAACATGTAGATTTGTTCCATCAGTTAGTTTTAAGGGAAAGTTGGCACCATTGCCAGAGATCAGTACCTTGAGGGAACTACTATTTCGGTTGGTTGATCAGGAATATATACCAACTCATTATAATAGGTAAAATAGTCTGTAACTACTAATATGTATTTTTTGTTTGTGGGATTTTCGGAATGTTCCCAAAATATCCATACTGGTTCTTTCTCAACGTGTTGGGGGGCAGTAGATACCTATTCATGTGTGTTCTTTTCGGAAGGTTTCGTTTATCCTTAATGCACATAGGCTTTCTTCTCTGTATTGTGGGGTCCTAGTAACCATACTTGTGAAGTGATATGTCTTTTGCAAGTGTTTTACTGTTCTTTCTGCAGCCATTTGGCCTAGGGTAATGCATATATCAACTACTAAATCAGAAGAATTTCTCTTAGTAGTCGGCCACTTGAGTCTTTGTAACAAATAGGGTTATCTTTGATATTCTTTGGCTAAGGGTATGTTGAGCTTTGACATTCAATGAACGAATATCTCCCTAATTCTTAGGGTCTCTTCGTTGCGCGTCCAAAATCTGATGGTGGTCAAATCGGTTTACGCATGTATTTTGTTCACATCGGGGATGGTTTGTAGTTTCCTTGGTCTATATTCTACTTTCGGATGGTAGTCTTGTATTTGCAATGCCCAACGACTTAGGCTACCTTCAAAATGTTTGTCTTTAAATAGATAGACAAGGGGTTAGCTATATCATATTTAGGATTTTTTAGAGCCCAAACTACAGCTAATGCCGATTTGCATATCATTTTTTTAAGCAAAACAGCTTCCATGCCGAAGGAACTGGTATCTGTAGCTAGGATAGAGGGTAACATGTAGTTGGGCTACTTCAATATGAGTTTATGGGTTGTGTTTTATAGGACGTTAAAGAGTTTGTTGTTGTGAGTGACTCCATGTAAATTTGGCATTTTTTTTAAACAGATTGGTGAAAGGTTTGGTAATTTCGGATAAACTAGGGATAAAGTTGCGGTACAACTTTACAAAACCAAGAAAAGCTTGGACTTCTTCGACCGAGTTTGGCGAGGAGTACTTTTTGAGAGCAGCTGTCTCTGCGGGAGCATGTTTTTTTATCCCTTAAGGCAGGGGCGGGCAACCTTTTCAGAGTGAGGGCCAGATGAGACTATTGGGAGCAGGCCGCGGGCCGGAGTGACAAACGAAATCCCCCAAATTACCAAAATTTATTGAAAAACAGTGAGACAGCTGGTGCTGCTTGCCATGAAAAAGTGTTTCAATGTCCGGCCCGATGAATGAGGTAGATAACAGAAGAATGTCATTGAGGTGGCGGCCCGAGAGTTGGGAGCGAAGGTGAGACTTCGTGTACTTCATTTTGGAGAAGAGCTGTTCACAACAGTAGGTACTACCGAACATGGCCACGATGCGTTGAACCTGCGCAATGTATTTTGAAAAATTACTAGAGGGAGGACGAGTTCGTGGAAGAAGGACAGCGGAGAAGAGGTATGGAACTTCGCCTTCAGTTCATCATTGCACTGCAGCTCCACCAACTCCATCTGCAGGGCGGCAGGGGCGTCATCCACGGAGAAGTCAAAGGGGACGGTGAAAAGCTTGAAGTCTGCAGCCAAGGGCGTGACTCCTGCCAAACGGGAGGCAAATTCACCCCGCAGAGAGGCGACGACACTAACGCAAGTGTCCAGGTCCACGTCAGGGGCACAAGCATCAAGGCGTGTAAAATGTACAAACTTACCGATAGCCAACTAACCCTCCCACACGATTTTGTCCCCCGACAGCTCCCGCACGTCGATTTTTTTTATTTTTTGTTCATCCGTGAGTGTAGGATCTGTTGGTCCCCCGATCCATGTGGATCGTCAACATGGTCCAACGATGCCAAAATTCCGTACAGGGGTGGGATTCGAACCGTGCACACTGAGGCAGCGAATTAGGAAATAACATTTCTGAAGAAAAAATATCCTGTTTTTCTGTTTCTTGCGGTTTGCTGGATTCATTTCACCATCCATTTGCGTTCATGAAAGATTTATACATTGTATATTCGCCGCGTGTTTACCTCAACTCTCCTTTGTCCTTTGAATTCCCTATTAATTTCTCTCTCTTTCATAGTCCCGATCGACCTTGCGAAGCGTACCTTAAAAGCTTGTTTATTCGGAAGATTTTTGTCTTCCGCGTAGCCGAGTGGTCTAAGGGACGGTTTAATTGAGATCAAAGCGGTCACTCAATGCCTCAATGTTTACGGTTCGAATCCTACTCCTGTACGGAATTTTTGCGAAAGATTTAGTGTCCAAGGGGGCGTTAGTCCAAAAAAGGTTGGGAAACACATGCCTAGAGTATTATAAAAAAAAATATTAAATGACCGGAAAAATTAATTTTAAAAAATCAATTCCGGGATTGCTCTAGGAATTAGTAAATTTTCAGGATTTAATCCCGGGATTAAAATTGTCGGGACTGTTACCTCCCGTAGTACAGACCATTTGAACGAGAGACCCACCAAACTTGATGATGGGCCTCGGGTGAAATTGTACAGATTGATGAGGGTTATATTAGCCATAAACCAAAGAAAGCATCATCGGGGGCGTCCACCTCATACTCTCCTCTATGGGTATTCGGAATTGTTGATTCCTCTACGTCTTCACCGTTGGGTTACATGGAGATTGTTGACTCACACAGCGCAGCGACACTACTGCCACTAATCGAGAAACTAGTCTCCCCGGGAACAAGCATGCACACAGTGACCAATGGAAAGCTTATCGAAAATGACCTTAGCTCTATCCATTACATCGTCACTCAAAATTTAAGCAGGAGGCAAAGCTCTATTTTTAGACTCTCGCCTCCCTCGGTGGAGGGCAAGAACAAATGGGAGTGGTGGGTCATCTCTAAGGGGCTATGACACGACCACCCTACTCGGATGCACTCCCGGAGTGGGGCCACCCCACTCGGATGCAATCTGCGTGGGGTTATGCTGCAATCGAACTCTCACTTCCTAGCTGTCCATTTGCACAGTAGGGGGTGCTATAAAATCCCCATAGCATGCAACAGCCTCCCTCCATTCGAACCTGGTCCCTGAAGACAAGTCTCACAGAAGGCGCGGCCCATCTTAATTGTAGTAACGGTGGGGGCTCTACAGCACAGGCTGTAGGATCAGAAGTTGTCTCCCTTAATCTCCCCTGCGGTCGGAGGAATCAGAGATGTCAGCTGTTCCTGGGGAGCTACAAAAAACAGCCTCCTTACGTGAGACTGCTTCACTTCGCTTTCTGGGAGGGATTATCTTTAGAGTGGCCTCAGTAGGATTATCTTTACTTGATCCGTTTAAAAATATAATGTAAAGCGGAAACCAACGAGAGCATCTCCGCTAGAAAGTTTACAAGCTGGTAAAAATGAGTGAAAATGTGTGGAAGATATGTAGCTGCAGATCACCCTGCAGGTAGTGGGGCCAGGAGGGCGAGCAATCCTTCAGATGTGAGCTGATAGCCCTTTGTGAGTGGGTAAAAAGAAAAGAAAGATGGGGGTAGTCAGAGAAAAAGGTGGAAAAAATAAGTACATGCTAAAACCCACCACCCCAATTGGAGCCAAGAAGGAGGGGTGAACCAGCCACCCATCCCCCGACCCTGACCAAGATTGAATGGACGAAAGCCGGTCGTCGACCAGTCTTCGAAATCGAGCAACGAGGTATGTTGGATGTCTATTGACTCCTCTGGGTCTCGTCTCCTATTGGGAACTTTAAGGTTTTCTATTTTAAGTGTTAATTAGTTTAAGTTAGGTTTGGTAGGGTTCTGTTAGGGAGTGAAGCCTACTCGCCTAGCTTAACCCTGGCCAAACTAATTAAGCTGTAAAACAGAAAGGCCTTAAAATTAGCCTAAAAATCACAATAGGCGGAAAAAAAACATTAAAAATCAACTGAGGTCTCTTGTAGATCCTTCACCGCCTTATTTTCCAGTTGCCTTTTATTCAATTTGGATCCGACAATTAATACAGTTCAAGAATTATTTGTATAACCATGGAGTAGACATAGTGATCTTTGTTGCCAGAGTCTATAATTATTAAAAAAATACGTATGGTAAAACTTAAACAAACAAATTTGATACTACATAACAAAAGTTACCTTATACAGAAAGTACACATGGTTAATATACAATATATGTCGAAAGATGAACTATATGCAGAGGTTGGACAAAATAATGGATACATCATGTTAAATGACAGTTTATTATTTAATATCGAGTTAGTTATTCGTTGGTAGCAATAATTGCTTCAATACGTTGAGAAGTAGAGTCGGACAAGTTTTACACAGTGTCTATAGGAATTTTAATCCACAATTTTAAAAGATGATAGTTTTTAACAATTTTAATTGTGAGAATCGTTATATTACATATATCGTCTGTAAGATGGCGCCACCATTGGGAAACTGTGTTTGTACCGTCGGGTGACTTTGTTAAACACAATTGACAAATAGTCCTTGGAAGTAAGCCTACAATTCAGTGCTAACAGAGGAACAAGAGATTTCTACGATTATCCACCCAACCCATCAGCAGACCGCATCCATGCTTCACGGTTAGGAAGGATCAAGCAATCGGGAACAAAGGCCTCCATACATAAATTCCTCCCGAACAAAGAAAAGGCGTGAAGGATGATTCGTCACAGGTCACATTCTTCTACTGGTCTATTGTCCGCTAATTGTGGTATTTGCACCATTTTTAACATTGATGAGGGCAGAGGTGGGCCCAGTTAATCGTCAATCCGTTAAATTATTTATTATTCTAAAGCAATACAGAAAACGTTTTTGCTCTAAAATCACTTCAAAACTGCCCGAACTATAAAATTTGCCAACATTATAAAGAACAAAATATTAGAAAACAAATACTTTTAAAGAATGAATGGATTAAGGATTAATTTTGCCCACCTTTGGATGGGGAAAAGAAAAGGTTTGCCAATGGCAGCCCTTCGGGGGTGTTCTGCTGTATTGAGCTATCGACGTGAGTAATATTGTAGGTGGAGGGTCGAGTGCATACAAACTCGGCCTCATGTGTGCGTATCTAGATACGTACACACACACATGGACTCGCACTCAAGTCTCCCCCCTAGCATTGGTCACTACCAGCCTTGGTGACATGCAGGTGTCCCCCCTCCCCCTCGCCCAATGCTTTGGTCAGTGACCTTTTTTCGAAGGATTCAGAGTCTACACACACACACACACACTTGAAAGCGTTTCGAATTTTCAGGATTTTTCTTGTATGCAGGTGCCCATCCCCCCCTAGCATTGGTCCCTACCAGCCTTGGTGACATGCAGGTGTTCCTCTCCCCCCCAATACTTTGGTCAGTAACCTTTATTCAAAGGATTCAGACTTTCTAAGGCATGGACTCACATCGATATTGTTTACTTGGTTGTTTATCCATCCTCTTTTTTCATTTTCAGGGCACAGGAATTAATGAAGCAAAGAGATAGTTATCTTTGATTGGCCCTTCGCTCTAAAACGCTTTCTACGATTCCTTTCGATATTGTTTTATTTGGATGTTTATCTCTTCTCTGTTTTGATTTTCAGGGCACGAGATTTAATGAATCAAAGAGATAGTTATCTTTGATTGGTCCAAATGTTTTCCAATCGATAAATAAGGAGACAAATATTGCTTTTTTTTCCCTAAGAGGTCAAAATGAAGAAAAGAGATAGCTATCTTTTATTTAAACTGGACCGTCTATCAAACCTTATTTTTTCCAACCTTGACCCCGCTCCCTCATTCGACTTGAATGAACATATTTGTTTTTTATCAAAGAAGTTACAATGAAGTAAAGAGATAGCTATCTTTTGTTTAAACTGGATCAGCGACCAATCTTACTTTTCCAACCCTTACCCCACTCCCCTCCCCCCATGGCAATAGTGAGAAATACGACGTGTGTTTGCGCAAACCCTTGAGGTTGAAGGGGGAGAAGTTAATGCATCAGTAATATTTTCTAATTCTTTCCGGCGTTGTGAATTTTTTATAATAGATTTCGGGAAATTGGAAGATATTAACTTTGATCTTACTTCTTTCCAGAAGATGGGTGGTGGTCTTTTCCACGTTCTAGTTAAATCATTAAGGAGGTCGATAATGTTAGATTGTTGGAGTCTTTTACCGTCGATTGTAATCACCCCATTATTATCCCAACCGAATCCTTCTGTATTTTTTAATGTCTGATAAATTAATCTACTCCTTTCACGAACATTAGGCTCTAATGTTCCTAGTACTTCATCTGCATATTCGTTTATTTGATCCCTATCATTCTGGTTAACATTAGCGGGAGGTGAGTTTACAACCTTATCATACTGTTTTAAATAATGTTCCAACGTGTTCTAATAAAGGATAATACGTTTATCTGGTGGTATGTGTGAATTATTGAGTATAGTAGTCAATTCTCTCTCCAAAGATAAAAGTCTTTCTGGATAAACAATAATTTTTTTCATCCTAGAAGGTTGGAGAGAAGAAGTGTTAAAACAGAGAATAAGATTGGTAGAAACGATCCTCCACGCTGATTTATTATTTTTTTCTTTAGACGTATATGACCTGGCTTCTGAGCTAACATACGTATCAACCGTTTGAATCGTGATATCTTTTATTTCTGTGATGCTCTCACCGGAACATTAAGACACATTTCACATACACATTTGACAAAATCACTATCCATGCTTCCTATGATTAATTTTTCATCTTTTTAGAAAGTGTAGGGAACGCATGGAAGAGATAGGCGTATCTTTTCATTTTATGGTTCATTCTAAAAGATATACGTTTTCGACTTCGTTTGGAAATATACCCGTTCGTAAGGTAAATCGTACAATGTTTCTCGGACTGAAGTCGCAGAGCAAGTAGCCATAAGGTTTTGAGACTGATTCTTTATATATCTTCATGAGGTCTTACGTTCACCAGGCATTATTTGTCCAGCAAATATATTTATCTGGGAGATGTCTCTCCTCTGGTTAAATAAAACTAAATTGTGACAATTTAAGGCTATATCACGCATAGAAGAATTTTTATAAAATAGATTTTGAGCCCCTAGGAGTATGGAGATATTCTTATGGTGGGAGTTAACTGTAAATATCTCTGATATATTTGCATCTATCTTCTGCATTAAGTCATCTAAAATAAGGAGTGTATGATTTTTTCCATCGAGAGATGAAACATCGTATACCCCTTCATGAAACATCCCTTCGTTTTTAAATTCTTCATAATCTTTCTGCCACACAGTATAACATCTTATCTCTATTCCGGAGTATACGATATAAGAAGTGGGGTTTTCCGCTAGACGTCGGCCCAATGATCGATGCAGTACATGGGGATACAAATTTGAATTTTTTCACACCTCCTTCACTCATACTTTTCTTATGTACAATGAATGATACAGCTTCTTTCGGATAACTATAAACAAAAGCCTCTCTCTAAAAAATTAATTTTTCATACCTCCTTCACTCATGCTTTCCTTTTGTATAATGAATGAGCCAACATCTTTCAGATAACTATATACAAAATGTTTTCTTTCTTTATAGATCATCAGAAACGGAAAAGATGTTTACTCCCCCTGCAAAAAAGCGAAAGATCCACCAAAAGGATCCAACCCACTCCTCTTTATCCAACATCTCATCGAGCGAAGGTGTCGTCGGTGTGGAGTTCGAGTACGTATTTGTCACTCATGCTTTCCTTCTGCATAATAAATACGTAAACTTCTTTCATAAAAATATATACATCATTTTTTCCCCGTTCTTAGATTATCAAACGAACAGCAGAAAGAAAATCGTTCTTGTGCAAAAACTACGCCAATACGAGAAAATAGATATGGAAATCTTCTGATTATTATATATCATGTAATCGTGGAGAATCCAGAAGAAGCTGGTTTTGTTAGAGTAGTGCGTGAGCTTTTACGACGTATATTAAATCTCCAATGGATTCGAGATGGTGATTATCGTGTAAATATAAGTTTTCAAATTATGGATGTATCCGGTGATACAATCCATTTGCACATTCCATTCGTTCAACTACGTGAGTCGACACTATTCGGTTATATCATGAGACGATTCGAGACAGCATTCCAATCTGACGACACAATCGAGTTTAGTACCTTCAATCTCACAGTTCGTGTTTACAGGATTCCTGCAGGGCATGCTGTAATACCATCCAATGTCAGATTTGATCGACATAATATATATAGAGGTCATATAAATTCTAAAGGCTGCGCATTTGTTTCTTCAGAGATGCAAGATCCTCATATTTACGGCTACAGGCGATGAACGTAAATTCAAATTACTCCATCGACCAACTTATCCTGAAAAAACAGCCCCACTCCTATTCATTGGTCTTGAAGGTGAAACTTACCATCCATTCGCCACATTAGTGATACATATGTTAAAAACAAAAACTTCCTTTTAATCACGGTGTGTGTTTTTCCTGCTATACGTTCCATGACAACGTAACAGTCCATCTAAAAAATTGTGAAGTGGTATGCAGTCAATGTCTTGGGCATTGTGATGGAGAAAGAATTTGAGGGATTTTATGTAATTGGTGCAATCGTTCATTCTACAGCCAATCATGTTTTGATACGCACAGAAAGCTTCATACTTGTGTGAAGATTATCATGTGTCTTAGATGTAACCATATAATCATGCAGGGTGTAAACGGCATGAGACGGCACGAGTGTGAGTTGTTCTGCTCTAAATGTTATACATACTATAAAGCGAATGGAGCAGATCATACGTGCTGGATGAAGAGATCGAAGAAGTCGATGGTCAAGAAATGGAATGCCGTATATTATGCTATTGAAACCTATAAAGAAGTGGGATCATTTATACTTTTCCTTATATATTGGTTATGCAAATAATCTGTGAACTCTCTTTTGATAATGAGAATGAAACATATGACAAATGTAAGAACTTTGGTACACGAACAAAGATTTTTCAAAGAGATGGTGAAAACTCCCCTTGTAAACCCTTTATAGAAGAGCTAATACGAATAAGAGGATCGAGAGAAAATGTGAAATCATTTGTGATGGCACATAACAATGCCAAATTCGATGCCCAATTTATCTATGACGAACTGCTTCAACATTGTCATCCTAAACTCTTTACTTCGCATCCAATGAAGCGGGGACGAAAGATTTTTAAGATAGAGCTCATTCAGGACATATTTTTTAAGGACACACTCCTATTCATGCCTTTTTCGCTGAAAAAATTGCCCAAAACAATGGGAATCCCCAAAATGGAAAAAGGTTATTTTCCTTACGATTTTATTGCAGAGGAAACTTTGAATTATACTGGACCTGTTCCTGAAAAAAAGGTATTTTAACTATGAAAAAATGAATAGCGAGGAAAAATTACACTTTGACAGTAATTTTTATTCCAATTTCCAGAAAGAAGTATATAATATTCGTACAGAATGTAATAAGTATTGCATTCAAGATGTTTCTATCCTTCGCCTGTGTTTTGAGAAGTTTAGGTGTTCGTTCATAAGAAGATTTAACATTGATCCTATGCAGTCTTGTATCCCAATTGCCTCATTGCGTTACAAGGTTTATAAAGATGTCTTCTTACCAGAAAATTCTATTGCAGTCATCGACAGGAAGAAATCCAAAGCTTTTTCTTATAAGGCTATACGTTGGCTTATGTTTGAAGAACATGTTAGAGGGATCCCGATTTTCCATGTAAGAAACGGTGGTGAGCGAAGCCTTTCTGTTGGTAGAAGAGTATTTTTTCCTGACGGGTTTTCACCATCAGGAGGAGGAACTGTGTTTCTCTTTCATGGATGTTGTTGGTATGGGTGCCAGAAAGAAAACTGATCTAAAACAGGATGTTTCCATTGGTGGACATGGGTCGTTGGACCGATATTATCAGGCAGTAGAGAGTGATCGAATTCCTAGTAGTAAATATATGGCTATCATTCTCTGGGAGTGTGAATTTGAAACCATGATGAAAACCATTCCAGGGCGCCGTGAGGCGGTTAATAAAATATCTGCCGATGTAATCAATGGTGTATTGGATTTAGGGAGTGCACTTTTTGGTGGCAGATGTAACCAACCGAAGGTGTGAAAATCCATTATGTCGATATTTGCTCCTTATATCCATACTGTATGAAAAACAATCCCTATCTCGTCCATTCAAGAATTCACTCAGGGTGTGAATGAGGCATATTTTGGTATCGTCAAAGTTGATGTTTTCCCTCCTAATGATCTGTACATTCTAGTTCTCCCTCAATCCGTAGATGGTAAACTAACTTTCACACTCTGCACCACATGCGCTCAGCAAAACTCACATGAATGCGATCACTTTGAAAAGCAACGTATCATTATACGGAGTATACACAACCCCTGAACTGAAACTTGCACTGGAAAAAATGTATAAGATCAAGAAAATCTACGAGTTTTGGGAGTTTGAAAAGAGAGATGGTTTGTTCGTAGAGTATATACAAACTTTTCTAGAAGGAAAAATAGAAGCTTCTGGCTTCCCATGAAGAGTAATTGGTGAGGATGAAAAAATAGAATACGTGAAGAGGGTGAGTAATGTTGAGGGGATAAACATCCAAATAGACAACATCGAAAGGAATCCTGGAAAGCGTTTTAGAGCGAAGCTCTGCCTAAAGAGGTAAGGATTTCTTCCCACAATTAGAATGTTTTTTTCTGTGTTGATATATTACTTTCAAGATGTGATTTAGAAATGTTAAGACATTGTACAGCTAATATAAAGTTAATAATTTCTAAACTTAAAGTCGATAATACTACTATAATAATATATAAAAAATCATCCCATTGATCCTGATCATATTTATAAATGTTAAGACCATTCTACAGCTAATATAAAGTCAATAAGTTCTAAACTTAAAGTCGATAATACTACTATAATAATAAATCGAAAATCATCCCATTGATCCTGATTATATTTATTTCTTTTACAGTCTCTGGGGAAAATTCACTCAGAGGATTCGCGGAATGCAAACGGTCATCTGTGGTTCTGACCATGATGTAATCGACCTAATCAAAAACGACGATTACATTGTGAACTCTTTGGATGTAGTTGGCAATGCATACATTGCGAAAGTGGAGAATGCTGAACATGTAGAAGTTGATTCCCACGTAACGAATCTTCCAATTGCAGCATTCACAACCGCATATGCTCGAATCAAACTCTATGGCCTCTTAGACTCGTTGGGTGAAAGGTTGTTGTACTGTGACATAGACAGTGCCATCTTCATTGCTAGGGAAGATGATCCACAACCTCAACTCGGAGAATTCCTAGGTGATCTCACCGATGAGATCAAGGATGTGTACGGTGTTGATGCGTATGGGGATTCATTCTGCTCTACGGGTCCCAAATCCTATTCGGTACGTATTCAAACGCCGAGTGGGGTGAAGTATATACTTCGTGCTGAAGGATGAACCATTAACACGCACACGAAGGATATAATAACCTACGATATTATGAAACGCATAGTTTGAGACGATGATGATAGAGAGAATGATGATAGTCATATCCTTGTACCATTTATGGGTTTCAGAGCCGAGGAATATGGTGGAGTGAAAGAGGTGAGAGGGAAAAAGGTTTTGAGAAAGACGTTTCGGAAACGTGTTGAGCTCCCATGGGGTTATCGAACAATACCTTTCGGTTTCAAAGGGATCTTACAAGATATTTAAAAAAAAGAAGTCCATTGAATACCTATTATTATTAGCTCTTTCTTTATGTGCATATATATTTTTTCAATTATTAATAATATTCTCTGAAATAATACGCGTTATGCTACCAATATTTTATTTTGTCTAAAAAATAACTCATCACATTCTCTTGACCTTGTGAGAAGGCAAATTCTTTCATCCTTGCCTCTTCAATCTTGGTTTTCATCGTATCGGTGAGTTGATGGGAATACCATGAGAGAAATCGAAATAACAAGTGTTTTGTGTCAAATATAGCGATGTTTACTACTTTCTCCCCATCATTCACAATGTTAGAATGCAATATGCAGAAAATCTATCCTTTCATGTATTGTGACGATCGGATAGACCTCCTACAAAGAAAAACTGGTCCATAGGCTTGTTTTAAAATTTTTCACCGATGATTAAATCTTCTAAATCCATAAACTGGAGATTTTCAATCACTTCTTTTCCGTGATTATAGTTGAAAGGCGGTTGGACTGACCCATTATAGAGAAATTCAATCCGATCAATTGGGTGTTCATGAATAAGTCGCCCCCCTCCCCCTCACATCCCCAAAGTATTGTGGGGATGTAGGGGGATAGGGGGAGGGGACACCTGCATGTCACCAAGGCTGGTAGTGACCAATGCTAGGGGGGAGGAGACTTGAGTGCGAGTCCATGTGTGTGTGTACGTATCTAGATACACACATAGGGGGCCTAGTTTGTGTGCACTCGACCCTCCACTTACAATACTACTACTGACGTGTTATTTTGGTGGATAGAGGGCTATTTAGTCACTTTAGTATCTGTAGTTCTGTGATTTATCGACACAATGCATCTTAATATTCTGCGGTCGCTGTCACTGATTTCCGCTTCTCAAAGCTAGTTTTTGCTGTTTTTGTTAGGCCACCATGAATTTAGATACAGTTACATACTGTAATCTAAGTGTTTGTCATTTTTTCCTTTTGTTTATGTTTTTCTTTTTATGCTTTAAACCTTTAGATTTGGGGGAAACTAGGGCAATAGTTAGTAAATGCTAAACTAATTCTTTTCATACAAGGTCATCAAACACATTGTCTTCTGACCCTTGAACTTGAACATAGCTAGGCCCTCAGAACAGTTTTCAGAGGCCGTAGGTGACGTCACATTTCATCGGCCTATCAGCGATCGCGTTACAGGTTCGGGCGATAGGCCTCTCTTATGCGGACGCCATTTTATGTTCTCTCTCATTATCTGTTCTTTTTTTATTCATTTTAACGTTAAATTATTGACCTTTCATAAGATTTACTATCTCTTTTTATTTCCAGATAATATATCATAGCATATAATAATATAAGTGCTTTCAGAATATCTACTATATTCAGTATTAACCAGTTTTCCATAGCTGATTAGCGCTGTTAATCAGGATGCATGCACAAAAGAAGACTTGTACAGATGCCTTTGATTTAAATTATTTTCAAGATGTATCATCCTGTTGCAGATGTTGCACGAATCACTGGGCAGCTTGTGGTTAAGCTCTTGAGACTCTAGCAGCAGGTTGTATGCTTGCAATTACGGTCGAGTCACTGAAGAATGCTTTACCTTCTACAGAACCTCAATCTTCTGCTGATAAAGGGATTGTCAGGAAAACTCGAGAAGACCTCGGGATGCATCACCTGTTCTCTTTCGGTCTGTTAGGCGAGGTGCCGCGCCACGAAACCTGTAACAACAGCTAATAGATTTTCTGGTTTGAATTCGAATGAGAATAGCTGAAGAATAGTTGAGAATTTCTTTGGACGAAAACTCGTTCTGTGGACAAAAGCTCCGAATCAGAAAGTGATTCAGCGACCCAGAGGCGAGATTGGAGGCCTTAATTTACTCCCTGGACGATTATACAAGAGATAGAGCATATAAGGTTAAAGGAAAAACACATTTTTTTCTTGAGTTACTTTTTACGTTGTTTTGTTAAAAAATCCCAAATTTTATAACCTTTTTTATGGTATAATTATTTTTTTAGCAACATGACTAGAACATAGTGAAAATTAAGATAATTCAAAATTGTATTTATTTGTGGACAATTTTTCTTAGATATTTAAAATTAATTTGTGAAAAACAAAACAAAACTACACAATTGATTTTTATATCATTTTATTGCAAATTTTATTCCCTTTTTTATAGTATATATTTCGTTTTAGCAACATGAGTAGAAATAGTGAAAATTATGATAATACAAAATTGTATACATTCTTGGAAATTCTACGTAGATTTTTAAATTGAATTTCTGAACAAAACAACAAACTACACCATGCGATTTTAAATATTTGCTAAAAAAAAACCCGGCGCCGGTTAACTGGTTTATATTTTTAGCATCATTCGAATATAGATTGAACTAAATTCCAGGGCATTCAGAACACCCAAACTATTTACCTAATACCACCCCCATCAGACTGAGAACAAAGCCTATAATTGACCATGTATGAAAAATATATGTTTCAGTCAGTCGTCCATTAAAACAGATTTTCATGGAACTAAAGAAAATTGATTTTAAATGATGACTAAATCATATTCTCATATTTTGCTCGTGAATTGAGTTTTATTGCTTAATTTTTGGTAATTCTATAGCCATTTATATGATATCAGGTTTCAAGCGGGAGGGGGGGTTGAAAGCCCCCCCCCCCCCCTGTATCTTAAAAACGGCGCCGTAGGTTATTATGATTTTGGCAGGATTAAAAGGGCTTTTAATGAGCTTTAATTTCCTATATGATAATCTAACGTAGTAAAAAGTTGAAAAAATGAATGTGGTATCACCTTAATATTGGTACTAAAGACGTTTTTTTGACCAGTCAGAACTTTTGTTGCGGTATAGACAGCTTTTAAGAAAGCTTAAAGATAAAGGTAATAATTTAACGTTTTCAGGATTTATCCATTGAATTGATGCATCACTAAGTTTTTACGGTAAGGCATCCTATATCAATAACTCATTAAAAGTTATCTATCAGGAGGAGAGGGTGCACTTCAATGCGTGGAATCACTTCTACGAAAGGTAAAAGCTGTTTTTACGTGATGGACTCCTAAACTGAGTTGGGGGGGAGGGGGACGAGATTGCGAAGGGTGTAAAATTATGCTTCTGATTTTTTCTCACAGATTGGACACAAAACTCTTGTCCAGCATAGCAAGCCGTCGCACTTATAGGCTATCCTCGACCAATGTTCTCTCATTAATGTTGAATGTTCGCAGCCTAAAACATAAATTTAACCAATTAAAATAATTAATACTTAAAGAAAAGATTGGTATTATATAGCAGCTACAGAGACATGGGCAAATCTCGATAAATTCGATTATTTGGGTGAATATGAGATTTAGGGATATAAGCCATTTTACAAGGAAAGAAAACTGCAGAAAGGAGAGGTTGGGGCATAAGGATATTTATAAAAGAAGAGATACAACACCTGTAAGTAAATTTATAAATGATAATGATGCATTTAACATACTTTCAGTTGAACCTCAGGGCGGGGATTTTCCATTGAATTTAGTTACGGCATACCTTCCCCCATCATTATCTTGAGATGAGGATATCACATTCTTTACAACCCTGAATACATTAATTGATAGCAGCGATTGTCTTCTTCTAGGCGATTTTAATAATGAAAAAAAAATTGAAATGGTAACGGCTTGTGGAGTTTATTGAGGACCACTTCTTAGTTCAGATAGTCAACGAAACAACGCGTGGCGAGCAAATTTTAGATCTTATCCTAACCAATAACAATAACTTAGTGACTGAAGTTAGAGTTAAGGAGAATTTGGGCGACAGCGATCACAATATGGTTCGGTTTAAAACTGAAGTCTGAGAGGAAAATTGTGAAAGCTCTAAGCACGTTCCTGATTTGAGACGATCTAATTTTACAGACTTCAAAAGGAACTTAGCAACTTACAGAAGGAATGATCTATTTTCGGCATCAACTGACTACACACACCTTCTTAATAAAATTGTCTGATAATTATAGACCGTCTAAATTAATGCTGCTCTGAGGGAGCGAAATTTAGTTTATAGGAGATTTAAGGAGCAAAGATCGGCAGCTAATAAATAGAATTGCATATAGAACTAAGAAGAGAAGTTAAACATTGCATTCGTATTGCAAAAAGACAGACGAAATTGGTCATTGGGTTTTAAAAATTCACAAAATTTCGATACTTATATTTATTTCTGAACTTCACCATTTTGTTTTTTGATATTATAAAATAATTATTAGAAATAACTTTGATAAAAAGAAGAAAGAATGTTAAACAATATATGAAAAAAATACCAAAAGAATCGCCCAACGTGGGGCTCGAACCCACGACCCCGAGATTAAGAGTCTCGTGCTCTACCGACTGAGCTAGCCGGGCTTAAAGAAAGGTCAGTGAATTAATATTTTTACTCAAACTTTAAGTTACAAAGATTATTCATTTTATTTCAAGTTAAATTTCTAAATCGGTTTTAAGATTAAATTAAGGTACCGAAAACTGATAACCATAAATACTATTGTGATAAAAAATGTTCAACTTTGTCTTATGTTTGCTTAATTAATTTTAATTTTGCACCACAGATGTTACCGGCCTGTTGGTCTAGGGGTATGATTCTCGCTTCGGGTGCGAGAGGTCCCGGGTTCAATTCCCGGACAGGCCCTTTTTTTTTAAATTGTATCTTTTAATATTTTCTATTTTGTGGAAATGTGCTATTTAGAACCCTTATATTTTTGCATTTGGGCATAAATCTTATAAATATATACGAGCATATATATATATTTTTACCGATCTCTGCAACACTATCTCAGGATTAATTTAAGATTAGGCACCTAAAGTCACGCACTTCAAGATAAGGCACCTGCGTTTCAATCAATTTAAGATTAGGCACCTCAGGTGCCTAAACTTAAATTGATCCCTATCTCAAATGTATGTGACCTTCCTGACTTTCAATGAGGCCAAATTGCTTGAACCCGAAAGAGAAATAATACAAACCGGGAAGTTTGTCTTCCCATTGAGCCATTTATAAGGTTCAATGTGTGAACCGTTTAAAATTTTCATTCGAATGCTTTACTTAGTTCGACCCTCACATAGTCTCCATTAAAATTACTTTATGATCCCGCTTAAACATTATTTACACAGGTACTCATCCTCTAAAAGAAAAATCAATACGATTTTACACTTAAAGCCAAATCAATAAGATTGGGTATTGAAAGCTCAAATCAATAATAATTGATCTTCTAATTACAAATATCGATCCATAACTAATTTCAATTAATAAGATTATACAGTGCAGCAAACTGTGTAGTGTATAACTCTCTATTAGATAACTGTAGTATTAACACTGCTCTGTTTTAAAATCCAAATCTGCGCAAAACAAACCAAATCTACTTCTTAAAGTCAGGACAGAAAAAAAATTAGTAGTTACTGGCTTGGTGGGAAGAGATAGTCCATGCAAGAGTAGTGAACTCCTCCACAAATCAAGAGGAGCAACATAGTCTCCAATAGATAACTTAAACATAAATGATTTCATTTGGCCATCTGATATTATCGGGATAAAGGAGCAAAGCCAAGATATGACACTAAATACCTTTAAACTGATTCACGTGAGCCGGGACGTAAATTTTGAGCCTGCTAATCTTGCCTAATCTTATCCGGATGGGCTCATGTTTCAAACACCTGGAGGCTCGGCCATTAGACTTTCTCCCTTAATATTGTGTTATTCCTGTTTCTTCAAGTAGGTTATTCTTAGTCACTGCCATAAGATTTAATTTTGAATATGTGGTTTGTGTGTGTGTTGTGTGTGTGTGTATGTATGTGCGTGTGCGTATGTGTGTGAACTGAACATTGGGTTTTTATTTGGCACAAGATAATTGAGGAGAGAAAAAAAATGTGTTCGAGGTGAACGTATATCTGTGAACTCTGTTGATAATGCAAATATTCTTTGTATTTTATTTATTTCGCTTACTAATTGGGGAATTTGATTTTGTCTTCCCCTGGTGATGGTGCTTTGTGTGGGTGGGTTTTGACGGAGGTGGATGACCTTTGATAGGCCCTTGTGGCTTTTGTCATCCGTGAAATTATGTTATGTTATGTTATGAGGCCAAATTGCTTGAACCCGAATGACTAGGACTTCGGTATCAAATACTGCCGCGTTTTATTATAGTATTTTACAGTACGAGGAGCTGGCAAAGAATCCTCGGGTCCACACGAGGCCAGCCCATAAGCAGGAAAGTTACATTGTCATCAATCGCCATACCCAACCCCCACGAATATGGCCAATTAAATTTTATGTAACATTACTTGCATTGTAAGTATCCAACCTATCATTGAACATGTTTACTGAAATACTCGATACTAATGTAATAGGTAATCTATTACAAGCGGTTATTATTTTAAATGAAAATAATTTTTTTTTGCTATTTTCCTATTGAGCCTAGCATGAAACAATTTAAAGCCATTATTTCTAGAAACACCTTCGTTATTCGAAGGGAAATAGTGGTTTTGGGAAATGTTATCAAAACCTTTTACAATCTTAAAATCTAGAGACGCGTCGTTAAAGAAAGCAAACATAACGCTTTTAATCTATCTTCGTATGATTTATGGCGGAGTCCTGGAATCATCTTAGTGGACCTATGGTGAACTCTCTCCAATCTTTCTATATACTTCACAAGAAATGGGGCCTATGACTGAATCGCATAAACCAGATGCGGACGGACAAACGACTTATACAATGGTAAAATTGTCTTTAGATTAATATTGAAAGTTACGCGATATGAAACCTAACTCCTTATTTATTTTTACAAGCAGCTAGACCAGTGATTCCCAACCGATTTGGGGCCATGTCCTACCTAGGCAATTCAAAATTTTACTGGTATTCATGTGAAGGAGGCTTAAAAGGCGTCTTTGGCCTCTAGAAAGGCTCCCCCAAAACATGGCATCTATGAATGAGAAAAATAAAAACGAAATATATCATAAATATAAAATATTTGAGGCCAAGAAGAATACCCCTTTCTTTTGTTTCTTGAATTCCTTCCGTCCTTAAGTCTTCTAACACTCCACTTGGAGTAAAAAACTCGGTATTCAAGGAGAAAAATAAAAGAATAAAGAATGTGAATATCAGTTAAGCTGAGCGCTAAAAGCTTTCACCTCGCCGATGAAATGATAATCTCTGTAGTCGTGAAAAGGATAGCCGAAAGTTCCCGCCTACATCGTTAGAGACGATTAAGACCAGTGTCGGTCGACAAAAGCTAATCCCTCTCGGCGCCGGAAGCTTTTATCAGACGTCTGTGCCTTGCAGAAAAAAAGTACCATAATAATGGCCGTCATATATAAACCCTGGGTCTTTCAAAGATTGGCAGATTGAGTTAGAGATCCATCGCCTTCGGTTCAGATCGTGTATCTGTTTCCCTAAGTCTCTGGTATTCGCGTATACCATCGAAGTTGGATCTCACCAGGCAGACCCCTCTCTTTTGTGGAGGCTTATTCTTTTCAGAGCAAAGCCTCGAATCGTTTTGCCTCCGAAGGACTGGCCGGGATTCTTCTAATCTCATCAGAACCCCCCTTCAAGGATCTCCAGTTTCCTGTGTGAGATTTCGCGCCGAACCGCGTCAGAGTCTTCATTTTTAGAGGTTGCACTTCTCTGGAGCAGAGGTGTCTTCGTCCGTCTTC
Organism: Ceratothoa steindachneri; assembly: GCA_963969495.1. Classification (NCBI taxonomy): domain Eukaryota; kingdom Metazoa; phylum Arthropoda; class Malacostraca; order Isopoda; family Cymothoidae; genus Ceratothoa; species Ceratothoa steindachneri. The sequence continues at coordinate 71,477,770 of OZ018335.1, read as the reverse complement.
AAGGAGGATCGTGAAATCACCTTCTGGTCCCCCACCCCCTTCATCCTCGTCACTATCAGGATATTCGGCCGAGAATCACGACCATTTTCCGTCCCCATTCCCCCACGCGGACTCGCTAAAAGAGTCTCCTTCCTCGAGGACTCCCTTTAAGGTAAAACGATGCATCTCCCGTTAATCGACCCGCTTTCCGACTTTTAAATATTCTTTCTGTATAACTGATTTATAGTATCACATTTAAAAGCTAATTAACAAGTAAATAACTGTACCCAATTGCCAATTTTCTATATTCTGTCAGTATTGTCTTTATTTACATTTCTTATATTTCTCGTATGTATATATATGTTAACTAGTGACTTATTAAAAATTATATTTATGGTTTTCACTCTTTAAATATATCCTTGAACTGCAACTTAGTAAACTCATTAGACGCTATCGGCCGCTGTATTAAAATCGCACTCTTATACCTCGTAATCAACGGATTACTTTTACGAAGTGAACGTACTTGTAAGTAGCGAAGGACGCATACGTACATCATAGGATATATGTGTGTAACTGTATACATACATATTCTCGCGGCTTTTTTCTCTTTCCTCCCAACCAATAGATACATACATGTATATATAGACGTATTGTCTGGGGAGTGACCTATTCCTCGACATATATATATATATATATATATATATATATATATATATATATATATATATATATATATATATATATATATATATATATATATATATATAAAAATTCTGGTGTCAGGTATATTGGGTAAATTTAAGATCCCTTTCGTTTTCAAGTTCCTCAGTTGAATTAACAGAAAATTTATCAAGTTGGGTCAAGTTTATTTGAAGATAGGAAAATAATTTTTTTTCTAGTTGTTTTTTTGTTTTTTTTAAGTAATCAGTCTTTTGTGGTGCCCGTGAGGCCATATTTAGAAACAAGCAATTGGTTTTGTGTGTGTTTTGGAAGATAATCTTTCAAACTTTCCTCCTTGTAAACCCCGTGCCGGATTAAGACGTCCTATATCAGGTACTCATATAGGAATTAGTATATTTATCATAATTTATTGCTTTGGTCCGTGTGTGTGATCACAATAATTTAGATTTTATTTAGAATTATGGGTAACTATTGCGAGAGCTTCATTTTCTTTGCTATACGATTCTTGAACGCGTAGAGTGGCTAAGGCTCGCATAAGGAAACAAGATGACGTCTTTTGAGAGATTTAGGCAACAGGGTGAGATGTTTGGTCTCTCCGGTAAAGAGCTAGTCGCCTATATTCAGGATGAGGAGAGAAACAAAAGAGCACAGAAGAAAGAACTAAGAGAAGCTGAAGGGAGAAAAAGTGAAGCTGGGCAGAGAATAAGAGAAGCTGAAGCTGAGCAGAGAAGAAGAGAAGCTGAAGCTGAATAGAGAAAAAAAGAAGCTGAAGCTGAAGAGAGAAGAAGAGAAGCTGAAACTGAAGAAAGAGAAAAGGTGAGGCACCATGAAAGGGAGTTAAATAGGAATAACTTAGGAACCCTCTCACTCAGTTCTAGGAATGAAGCCCCTTAGATCCCTACTTTAAAGTTCCCAGCATTTAAGGACGGCGAGGATTTCAGTGCTTACCTCACCCACTTCGAAATGATTCTTGAGGTAAACCACTGGGATATCCAAACTGATGGAGTCACCCGACTTTTGCCACTCCTCAATACGCAGCTGCGAGATATATTCATTTCGTTACCCGCCGAGGATACTCTCGACTATTCGACTCTTAATTCCGAACTCTTGGCTGCGATCAACATGAATCCTGACTTCTAAAGGGCAAAGTTACAACCTGGCCAGACTTACCGCTAGTTCGGATTCACCTTCAGAAGAAGTCTGCAGTTTTGGTTGGACTCCGCCCAGGTAAACGGCGACTATGAGTCTCTGTTCGACTTCATTTTGCGGGATCAATTGATTGCTACGCTGCCCTCTGAAATCCGTGCATTCGTGAAGGACCGAAGAGTTGCCTCCTTCAAAGAATGCATCGAAGAAGCAGATTTTCACGCGACCAATCATAACCTTTACCCTAAAGATCCCCAAAAGAGTTATCCTTCATCCTCCAAGAGTAAAGGCCCCTTTCCTAAATTTTACCCGGAGAACGCTCCCAAATTTGTAAAGGTCCCAGGTTCCTCCAAACTGAAATATCATCTCCCATCTGAACTTAGGGATGTTAAGCCACCCGTCTTTAATCCTCCTGCGTCGGATTACCCCAGACGACCCATCGTCTGTTTTTCTTGCGGAACCTCCGGGCATGTGAGGACAAACTGTCCCCAAAATTCTCAGTTCCGTTCTGCTCCCAGCCACCAAGTCGACTAAGTAAGCGCCTCTTATTTCCCCTCGTCTGCTCGCCAAGAGACGCCTACTTCCCCACCAGCGAATAGCCCCCTGGAACCTCAAGTTAATTTTTTATTTAACGAGAGCTCCCCTGGTGGGCTCTGATTTGAAACCGGTTCGGTTAATGGTTGCCGAGTTTCAACCCTGGTCAGAGATACGGGATGCACGTGCATCGTCGTATCGGAAAAGTTGCTGCCCCCAGTGAGCCCCGACCACGATAGATTTGTAGTAGTCCAGGACTACTTGGGACAAGCCAATCGCTTCCCAGTGGTCCGTTGTTTCATAAAATGCCGATATTTCACCGTTTGGGCTGACGCCGTAGCAGCCCCTATTAAATTCTGCGAGGTATTAGTCTGCCAGATTCCGCAGCTCTCCCCTAGTCCCGTTGCTCAGCTGCCATCACGAGGGCTTAAGCTCTAAAGAATGAGGCACCCCCCCCGTGAGTTTAGAACCCCCCTTTTCTCCCCAAGTACGAGCCTCTGGACAACGAGTCTTTTGTAAAGGCACAGAATGAGTGTCCTTCCTTACAGCCATTGTGGGAAAAGTCGAGGACCAACGAGCGCGAAGCCGTTCGTGGTCACAAGAAGGTCTCCTGCCTCGTTGAGGGTAAACTGTTATTTCCTTCCCCCTCCGTTCCTAACCACTCCCCTATGCGCTCTCTGCGTATCCCCCGCTCCTATGAGAGGAACCATTTTGACATTAAGTCAAAAGAAAGACGTTTCAAGCTCGGTGACGAGGTCCTGCTTCTCCTGCCCACGGAGACAAATAAACTTCTTTTCCAATGGAAATGCCCCTTTTCAGTTTTCGAAGCCCGTGGCCCCGTGGACTACCTCATCCAGACGCCCTCCGGTAACAAAGTGTTTCACGTCAACATGCTCAAACGTTACCACCGCTGCGCCTGCATCAACAATATTGTTGCCTTGGACGAAGAGGCTGTGATGGAAGCTCTTATCCCCCCCCGAGCCTCTTAACCCAGTCCAGACAGTTTGCGTAGAGCTGATAATGACTACCCACTCCCGTTGCTCCCCGGAACGCATAAAGACTATCCCTAGAAGATCGATCTAAATCCCCACCTGGAGCCCGCTCAGAAAGCCCAGTTATCCCGGTTGGTAAAGGCCTACCTTCTGCCCATTCATTTGCGATCCACGTTCAATGCGGAGGTCGAAAACTTACTAAAATTAGAAATAATCAAACCCTCCCCTTCTGTTTACTGTTCCCCCATTCTTATGGTTCGGAAGCCAGACCAGTCCTTTCGAATGTGTGCGGACTTTCGAAAACTTAACGCCGTGAAGGTTTTCAATGCCAAACCGATCCCGTTGATAGACCAGAGCCTACATTTGTTTTTAGATGGTCTGAATAATGTGTCATTCCTATTTTGATAATGTGTACGTAGCTACACACACATGGGATGAATATCTAATCTCCCTTCATTCCCTCTGTAATAGGCTTCGAAAGCATGGTCTGACCATGGGTCCTTCCAAGTGTCATTTTACTTACGACACTATCAAGTACCTTGGATTTCAAATTGGGGAAAACCAAATAACACCCCAGCAAGAAAAGGTCAGGGCCATTTCAGATATGCCCTTGCCCGCACTAAAGAGCAGCTACGTTTCTTCATGGGCTCAACATCCTTCTACCGGCACTTCGTCCCCAACTTTGCTACCTTAGCGTCCCCCTTGAACTGCCTCCTTAAGAAAAACTTCCCAGATTCCCTCGTTTGGAGCCCCAAGGCAAATTCCCACTTCCAGCAGATAAAGGATGGAATAATATATGCCCCCATATTGCGGCTCCCGAACCCGAACAAATTGTTTGGAATCCGTATGGATGCCAGCAACGATGGCATAGGTTGCGTGTTGCTGCAGTACGAAGAAGATGGGAACAGCTATCCTATCGCTTATGCAAGCTGGAAGCTGTTGCCGCGCCAAAGAAACTATGCAGGAATAGAACATGAGGCTCTGGCAATAGTTTTTGGTGTCCGGAAATTTGGCATACTTAAGAAATTGTAAAAGCCAAAACGGAAGGCTTATGCGCTGGAGTCTGCTATTAATGGAATATCAATTCGGAATTTTGTATTTAAAAGGTAGTGAAAACTGTGTAGCAGACAGTCTTAGTAGGAATCCAGTAGATGACCCTCATCCCCCAAGGTAGAACTCCATACATCTTATAAGTTCATGTATATATTCGAGCTCGTTGCTCTCCAATGTAAAATTTATTTTTGTGCGTGTGGCGTACTCCCGTATTTTAGTGTATTGCTTGTATATGTGTGTTGTCATTATTATTTCCTGGATTGTTCCTCCACTTGATTGATTCCTTATTCTAAATTGTGGTATTAATTTTACATGAAACTATTCATATTTTAATTATGTAATTTATTAACCATTAACCTTCTATGTGTAAGTTTTATCCGTTGTCTTGGATCAAACGGAGCAAATCCTTTCTGTACCTTGATGGCCGCTGTGTCGGCTAAAATTTTAATATCGATGGGTTTTGGTCGAGATGCCCCTTTTCCTTCCCCTTCTTATCGGGCAAAACGCCATCTTTAGAAGGGAGCCATGTAAGGAAAAGGGGACGCCAAGAAGAATACCCCCTTCATTTTTTTCTTGAATTCCTTCCCTCTCTATGTCTTCTATCATTCCACGTGGAGTAAAAAGCTCTGTATTCAAGGAGAAAAATAAAAGAAAGAATTTTAATATCAGTTAAGCTGAGCGCTAAAAGCTTTCACCTCGCCGATGAAATGTTAATCTCTGTAGTCGTGAAAAGGATAGCCGAAAGTTCCCGCCTACATCGTTAGAGACGATTAAGACCAGTGTCGGTCGACAAAAGCTAATCCCTCTCGGCGCCGGAAGCTTTTATCAGACGTCTGTGCCTTGCAGAAAAAGAGTAACATAATAATGGCCGTCATATATATACCCTGGGTCTTTCAAAGATTGGCAGATTGAGTTAGAGATCCATCGCCTTCGGTTCAGATCGTGTATCTGTTTCCCTAAGTCTCTGGTATTCGCGTATACTATCGAAGTTGGATCTCACCAGGAAGACCAATCTCTTTTGTGAAGGCTTACTTTTTTCAGAGCAAAGCCTCGAATCGTTTTGCCTCCGAAGGACTGGCCGGGATTCTTCTAATCTCATCAGAACCCCCTTCAAGGATCTCCAGTTTCCCGTGTGAGATTTCGCGCCGAACCACGTCAGTCTCCATTTTTAGAGGTTGCACTTCTCTGGAGCAGAGGTGTCTTCGTCCGTCTTCAAGGAGGATCGTGAAATCGTCTTCTGGTCCCCCACCCTCTTCATCCTCGTCACTATCAGGATATTCGGCCGAGAATCACGACCATTTTCCGTCCCCATTTCCCCACGCCGACTCGCTAAAGGAATCTCCTTCCTCGAGGACTCCCTTTAAGGTAAAACGATTGCATCTCCCGTTAATCGACTCGCTTTCCGACTTTTAAATATTCTTTCTGTATAACTGATTTATAGTATCCCATTTAAAAGCTAATTAACAAGTAAATAACCTCACCCGATTGCCAATTTTCTATATTCTGTCAGTATTGTCCTTATTTACATTTCTTATATTACCCGTATGTATATATATGTTAACTAGTGACTTATTAAAAATTATATTTATGGTTTTCACTCTTTAAATATATCCTTCAGCTGCAACTTAGTAAACTCATTAAATGCTATCGGCCCCTGTATTAAAATCGCACTCTTATACCTCGTAATCAACGGATTACTTTTAAGAAGTGAACGTACTTGTACGTAGCGAAGGATATATGTGTATGCAACTGTATATATACATATTCTCGTGGCTTTTATTTCTTTCCTCCTAACCAATAGATACATATATGTATATATAGACGTATTTTCTGGGGAGTGACCTATTCTTCGACATTCTGTATTACTTTGATCATTCTAATTACTGAAATACCTTTAATGAAAAATTAAATTGGAGCTCACCTCAAAATATTTGTGCGTTATACCTGCTACAGAGAGATTATCTATCAGGCACCAATTTAGTCAGCTTAAGTCTCAAGTCTCCTCGTTTAGTGATATCCAGTCGATTTCTTTTCTTCCATAACAAATCATTTTAAGCATTAAAGCCACATTCATCTAAATATGAAGATGGGAAGGGTAACAACAATTTTCTTGCAAAGTTAGTTGAATGTGGGTATTTAGTTTCTGTCTCACCACAAAGCTATGGCATCACTCATTTTATATTGAAGAAAGTTTTAACTGACTCATCATTTTGCATTTCTGAGAGTTGTTCTTGATACTGCATCGAAACATCAGATATATCCACTAGTATTGGCTGCATCACCCACGTTGGAAAAACAATTTGTTTTAAATCAGAAAACCTTTCCTTAAAATCAGAGGCCAATATTTTCAGATGATCCACAATGACAAGTACCGCAGCATCAGTCACATCACATTTTTTTAGCCAATATCTCCGTCTTTTCATCCACAAGAGTTTTGTTTGATCCTTGAAAGTGTTTATTCAATGTCGAGGTATAGCTGATATATATATATATATATATATATATATATATATATATGAAAATTAACCCACTTCTATGTTTCTGCGTGTATTACGCCTTATTAATCTGGAATTTGGGGATAAAGAATGGGCCAATATCTTTGAAATAAGTAAGAAACTTTGTTTCCCTCGTCAATTCTTGCATACTTCATTAAATTTTAAAAAGAGAACTTTTTATAGAACTGATAACCCACCGGTTTTTAATTATAAAAATTGTCTTATCTTGCTATACTTTGAACCATTTTTTTGTCTCACCCGTATTTTTAAGCAACTTAATATCTCTGTAAATTTTAGATATGAATCCACTTTATATAAAATGTTAGTCCACAATAATACAAGGTTAAAAGGTGGAGTATATTCTATAGAATGTTCTATTTCTAATTTACGTTACTTCGGGCAAACTGTTAAATCTTTATCTACTAGAATTTACCAACATAAGTATAATATTAGAAGAGGTGAAATAAACAGTACTTTATTTTTACATTTATCTGAAAATAACTACCCCATTGACTGGAATTCTACAAAATTCCTTTATCACTCCGCTGATTTCACAAAAAAAAATATTGCCGAGTGTTCCTTAATTGGCACTTTACCCAATATGAACATTTCTCCTGGCTTATTTAAACTCAACCTTATTTAAAAAAAAAAAACGTGCACTAAATGAAATAATTTCATAATGCAGCCTGTTGTCACTCTTTATTAGTGTAATATCATTCGCATTGCCTCCCCCACCACGTGTCTTTGTTGTGCCTGTGGATTAATCTTAGCCCTAAATGTTTTCGCTCTAATGATAATCCTTAAAAATGTTGTTGTTGTTTACTCATCCAACCATATTCCATTCATATACATGAGGTTGTTGTGTGTATATCGCTTTAGGAATGCCCGTATCTCTTATTAGTTGCCTATTGTTCTTTTTCCTGGTATTTTTCTGTCTTGTTTTTGTGGTGGTGGGGGGAGGTTTCATTGGTCTGTACTATGTGATGGGAGTTACCTACGTATCTTTGTACCCTATATAAGGTTGTCTTTTCTATTTTCATGCTATTCCTTGAAAATGAACTTGTTGGTTAATTTTCATATTATTGCTTTCCTCACGTGCCACTTTGTGAATTTTTTTTATTATATATATATATATATATATATATATATATATATATTAGTGTAGATGGGTAGCAGTCTTTCTTGAATGCAAACTTTGTTGAAGACCATGGTATACCATGGTCTTCAACAAAATTTCGCTTTGATCAATTTCCTTTGGCAACTTTCTATTCTTCTTACTGTTTTTTTTTAGTACATCTTGTAGATGGTAGATAACTTGTCGTAAATTCATCTCTTTTTAATAAATGCAAGTTATCTACCATCTACAAGATGGACTAAAAAGACAATTAGAAGAATAGAAAGTTGCCAAAGGAAATTGATTAAGGCGAAATATACCATGGTCTTCAACAAAATTTGCATATATATATATATATATATATATATATATATATATATATATATATATATATATATATATATATATATATATATTGTGGAAGCATGAAACTCAATACGCCGTTTTCACACAGAATTTCTCTGGTCGAGACAAATTAACTCAGGGTGCTTTATAATCGTCTTCCCCCCAGTTTGATAACGTTGTCCCGCTTCAAGAGGGCGGCCGTGTCAATCTTCCCACTCTTAGGGTAGAAGGCAATCGCTCTCATTTCCCGTTCGCCTCGTCGATGCCCAAGGTTATCAAGGTTCATGTTTGCATAAGCCGCCTCTGATATCCCTTTTGTAGGCCATCGTGCGCAAAGCCCTCTCCCAACCATGGCTGTGGCTCCTATTTAAGGTGATGTCTGCAAATCTTTAGCAGATAGAGAGAACCCGAGCTTCTTGCCGTCCAGACCTTAGTAGCTGTCTCCCGTAAAGTGATCCCCTCGCCGTAATCAGCCCTGATCAGAGGAAGATTAAGGAAACCCGTTTATACCCCGAAAAATTGTCCTGGGTTTCTCTCGTCTCACTACATTTATTGAGACTTTCTGCCGTCCGCAGACGAATCTCAATTTTGTGATTACTTCTCCCTGGAGCCAAGGTAATCTCAACCCCCTTTTGGAGTCTCTCTGGACGCCTTCGCATCGAGACCCCATCGACGAAGACCTCGCCATTGGTCTTCCACATTCCCAGTTCATCCTCCAGAGGTAACCAGGAGTCCTTTCCTCGTAAGTCATACCTCTTCGTTCTCAGTCCTAAGAAGAATTCTCCATTTGGTGTAATGCCTATAGACTTGCTAAATCTTTCATTCAATCCAACTTATTGGATCACTTATATATTTTCCCGGACCTAGTTTCCTTAATTTTTGCCTGTCATAATATTCTTTTGTCGTACTAATTATTATTTAGATTTCCATATTTATATATGTCCTTGTTATTAATTTTATTAAAGTTTATTTTTGTAGAGGTGTTTATCTTTCTAATAACCCTTGAGACGAACCCGGCAAACGTATTCCCTTTTAAAGAGCCTTACTCTCAAATCAATTGTACTCGAGCCCAGCGCCGATAGTGGCTGTTTGACGTACAGTAGTATGTAATATTGAAGTCCACAGCTGTGGCAGCGTTATTAATTTTAACTCGTATTTTCGAAATATTTCTTACAAGTTTTTTAACGGGGTCTTCGAGGCGAGAAAAAACATCCGCGAATGACATTCTTTATTCCTAGACGTCTTTCGACCGTGTTAGGTCATCTTCAGGGAATGAACAGAAATGGAATTATTTTTGGACTTTGGACTTAAAAAGTGCTGAAATATAGGGAGAGAGTAAAGTGGTGAAATTGGGTGAGTTTAAAGAATAGAGGTGGTTTGGGAGACAGAATGAATAGGTCCCTGGTGAAACGGTATCTCTGTTTGTTTAAGTCTTTCATTTTGGGTGTATTTTGTGTTGTTGTTTTTGTTTTTTATAAACTATAAAATGTATAGTTTATGCTAATTAAATTAAACCTGTTAAGTTAATTATTTCATTTATGATCTTATTAGCATTCAAGCCTTTATTTGAGGCGGGAGGGGGGGGCGCTATGGGTTTTTGAAAAAGTTTTCTAAGTGAATTTTAGCTTTGGATATTTCTTCGCAAAATTTGTAAATCTTAGTGATAGTATGTGAATTTATACTAAAGAAACCTGAGCATTACACTAGTCGTTTGTTGTGCTTTGTCGATTTTGTCATATGTATTTTGGAGTCAGGTCGCCGCCAGACTGTATCTTACTGCTTTTAAGTGGTCTTATTTGTCGGTCGACCTCGATGAAGAGGTGTGTACGAGCGAACTCCGGGGACAGGCGGGTGCCAATGGCTCTCCAGATTCTATTAGCCCTCTCGTGGAGCACCACGTTGATCGGAGATAATCCAACCGAGTAGTGGAGCTCCCTCTGTCGTTTGTATTTTCTTCTTCGTTGTTTGTGATGATAAGCAGCGCTTTGTTCTGGATCTTTTGTAGTTTCGCAATGTGAGTCTTGGCGCTCGCGTTCAGCGGCACCGAGGGGTACAGGAACCTCGAGCGAATGCACGCATTGAATATCTTGTGTTTATTTGAAAATTTAGGTCACAGAACCTATAAAATTCCCTCAAATTTCTCTTGCTATTCGCGACTGTTCGCTCGATATGACTCGTTTAGCCTCTGGTGGTGATTTTGAGCCCCAGAACTGTCCCTTCCATGCAGTATGGGATTCGCTCCCCGTCTACACGTATATCGTTGAAGGTCTTGCGAAACATGGGAATTATTTTGAATTGGGGGGTATTGGTGGATAACTTCCATCTCCTCTCGAAAGAGTTGATGTTAGCTATCTCCCTAGCCGTATTCCTCGCCATAAATTTCCTGTGAACATAAGCGGCCGTACAAATTTGCGATATATCGTCAGCGAACTGTACGTATATCGTACCCTCGAAGAGAGGTTGTGGTAGGTCACGTGTATAAATGTTGTATAAAAGGGGACTGAGACAGCCCCCTTGAGGGACCCCTGCTTCGATTTCGAATTCAAGCCTTTATGTTCTCTGATTTTTATGTATGCTCTCCTCTCCATTATGTAGTCGCACAAACTCCTCTCAAGAATGGGGTTGAGGCCTATTTGAAGGATCTGAAAGTGTAGTCCTCTCTTCCAAACCTTGTCAAAAGCTTTTTTTGACATCACGGAGCACCAGGTCGGCATGCCTTTTGTTTGCTTTGATTTTCGCAAGCTTTCCGGTAACGACGGCTAGTGCCGTGTCAGTCCCTCTTTTCCTTCTGAAGCCGCGTTGCTGCTCATTATGCAAGTTGGTTTCATCGAGAAAAGATTTGAATCTGTTAGCCAGTATCTTTTCAAAGACTTTGCCAGCAAATTCTCAGAGATATCGGTCGAAAGCTGGTAGGGCAGTCCGCGGGCTTCCCGTCTTTAGGGATGAAAATCCTCTTGGCCAATTTCCACCGGTCGGGGAAATAACCCGTGTTCAGAGCGGCGTCCATGATGTTAAGAAGGCCACTCCAAACGTTAGGCGGGGCCTGGATGAAATTCTTGCGGGTCAGCCCCGTAATAACCGGGGCTCTTTGACGAAAGGATTTTAGAGTAACGGAGAGTTCTGGGGCAGTTATTTTACTTCCATAGCCTTACATCAATCTTTCCTGCGACACACAGTGGCGAGGAGAGGTTTTGTGTATTTGTGTGTTTAACTGTTGGATTACGCCAGTTTCGAATTCGAGGTCGTAATTGTCATTTGCTTCCGGGGTAATTTTAAAGATTGAAGACCAGAAAATTCTAAACTTTTCTTCAATCTGTTCAGTCTCAATAATTGTTTGGCTGTTGTGAGTAATTGTGCTTTTTGTTTGTGGAGGTTTTCCTTTAAGACGTTTAACCGTCTGCCAGAACGTGTGTGAGTCTTTTTCTATGTCGAGTCTGTCTATTAGTCTGTCCTATAGTAGCATTTGCTCGTCTGTAATTAGTCTGGAGTTAGTCCTTAATTTGTCTTATTCTTCTGTAGGCATTGTGGTTGGGTCTTATCAGCGCTACTACATTGGACAGTTCCCTATATTCTTAGGCCAGGGCTCTCATGGCAGGGGTCAGGGGGGAGCTGGAAGGGTTTTATAATTAAAACGGGGAATAGTATTTTGATCTGCTTCGATTAGGTAATCAGTAAGTTTATCCAGCCCCTCATCTATTTCTTCTATGTTAGCATCATATAAGGGGTCGGGGATAAAATTTAAGAGATAATTTCTATAATTTTACTAGTTCGCTTGCTTGTAGCTTTTGCGTTCTGGGATTTTAATTTTAATGGGATTTACTCATACTGTAATTTTGATAGCCTGGTGGTCGCTCGGAAAGTTTGGGCCCGGTTCAATGTAGTAATTGTAAGGAAACCTCATACTAGATAGGACTATATCGGGTTTCGTGGCTGCTGTCCCAGAGATGTACGTCGGGAATTCTGGTCCGATCCTTATCATGTATTGTCTGTCAAGTAGTAGTTCGATGTTTCTACCTGCATCGTTGTAGGAGGTTTAACCTGCTGCTGCGCATCTTGCGTTTAAATCTCCGGCAAAGATAACGTTTTTTCAGTGGCTAAACACCTGCATGAGGTTGTGCATGGGCACATAGCTGCGTCTTGGGGGGTTGGTACCCCGTGGCCACGACCAGTCTTGCTAGGGCAGTACTCACTTCAAAGCCAAGGTAGGATTCATCTAAGTCTTCCAAGGTCCTGTATTTTAATCCTTTTTTGACGGCTATTGCGCAGCCGTCATACCGTTCATGACTGTGATTTTTGCTAATAACATCGTATTGAAATATTTTTCAAAGTTTTTGCGCGGTCAGTCCGTGTTCAGAAATAAGTATTATGTCAGGGTCACTCTGTCGCCTAATATTACCATAAATGCAACCTTTTCTGTCCCACCCATTGACATTCATGTGTATTATCGAAAGTCTGTCTGCAATTTTGTGTAGTGTTGGTTCTTTAGTGTGTAAGATTAAAGTAGACGTTTATTCGCGTTCTTTTTTTCCTATATTCTGTGTCTGTGATCGTGTGGAAGCAGTCCAGGGTCAGTTTAACCATATTTTGAGCGAGAGGATCTTAGACCTGCCGCTTGAGAACCTCATATGAGCATTCCCACTTGTGCCTTCCGGTCCTAAGACATTCAGCTACTACGCGGGGATCAAGCTCCGTTGGGAAGGGAGCTGATTCGGAGGCAAATATTTTGAGGTTGAATCCTCTTGCGTAGTATTTGAGCTGGTACTCTCTACCTCGCGATGAGGAGGAGGTTGACCTTGGGCGGCGGGTTTGGGAGGTTTTCCTTGATCGTGAAGACTTGGCCTCCTTCGGTCGCACTGCTTGCGTGTTGGGTGTGTGCGTGTGTGTATCTTTTATTTCGGGGGTATTATCCTGTTAGTTAACAGGGCAATTTCTCATTCATCCTCGTAGACGGCTGTTGATCTCGAACTTGAAAGGGTTTCCCGAGTTCTCGTTATCAACGGCTACCCACAAAAATCCATCTACGCCACCATAAAAGAGAAACTGAACTTGGCTGCTGGTCCTGGCGTCCAGTCTACTCCGAAGAAGAACACCGGCTATCGTGAAGACAAAAAGGCTCTCAAAGCCATTCTCCATCGTAATGTGACCCCAATCGACCCTAATACGGATATAAATCTGATTATATACTACAAGACCAAGAAAACAAGTAATTTCATAATGAAGAACAGCTGTCTCCCTCCGAAAAGCGAACTCCAGGGGACTAACTTCGTGTACGAATATTCGTCCAAAGTCGGTGACTGCGAACACCGCAATTCAAAGTACATCGACGTAACCTCCACAACCCTCTCAAGGCGACTGACATATCACCTTCAAGATGGCGCGATTAAAAAACACGCCTACACTGATGGCCTACCCTAACCCGTGAAAAGCTGAATAAGGACACCTCCATCATCCTGAGACTCCAAAACCACAGAAGATTGCGGATGGCCGAAGCCGTCATTATTCCAAGGAATAAACTGGCAATTAACGTGCAACTTCAGCCGGAAACCATACTCCCGACATCTAGGCGTCTCCGAGTTGACCACCGTTAAAAGATGCACGTTTTGAAACTTTCATTTTCCTTTGCCAGAGAACTAGATGGGAGCTACAAATAGTCAGACCTATGAAGTATGAATGGTGTAAGTGGGTAGGTGCGGGTAGGGAACGAAGAAAGGGTGTGGGGACAGATAGCTGAGAATAGACAAGTGGTGAAAAGAGGAAGAAGTGTGGTAGGGTGCAAAGAGATGCTAAGTGCCTGGTGATCAGGCTTATCGCTTTTAAATATTTTCTTGTTTTGTGGTTCTTTTGTCGTCTTTGGGATAGTTTATATTATTATGGCGTTCAAGCCATTTGTATTTTATAAAATTAATGTTCTTGGATATGTTATGCGCATTTGCTGTTGTAATAATAAATTACTTTAATCACTTTAGCATTATGCTTAGTGTCTTTGTTTTTTTGTATATCTTGTAGTGAGTGTAAATCGTGTCTTTTGTTTTTCTTTGATGTTTTCTTCGTTATAGTTGGGTCTTCATCGGTGAATTTGCTGTCGATATTCGATGAATTCTTGTAGAAATTGGTGGGGTTTCGTAATTAGGTTTTCCTCTCTTGGTTGGTTTTATTTGCCAGTGGTTTGGGTAAAAACATTTTTATTCACATGCGTAGAAGAACACTTTTGCTCCACCAGCTAAAAGCCTAGCGGAGCTCGGAAATCTGGCGCGACTTGTACCTCTTCTGTTCTGGTTAATCGTTTGGCCGATATCATCGTTCAAATCTCGATTAACCAGTTCCTGCATATTCCATGTACGTTAATGGGACTTAACCTCGCCCCCAGTGCAGCTCTTCCTGGCGTCTTCTTTTTCTCCTGAGTGTACCTGTAATTAGTTACACACATTTGTTCTTCACCACTTGTAGTTTCCTCTTTTGTGTCTTCGATACACACGCGAGGGCGGAAGCGTCGATCTTACAAGTGCATTGTAGATCCTTTTCTTATTGTTTTCACGGAAATTTCTGAACATGTATAGAGTTCTGACTGCAGCTGTGGCCTTGGTGATTCTTTCATGGAGGTGCTTCATGTACCCGGTTGAAGTAATCTTCATTCCGAGTACATTGCACCCCGTGGTGTAGAGATAGCGTCTATCCCCCACCCTGAAATCATATAGTAGTTTCCTACCTATGGGGACTACTTTAAACTTTTGCTGGTTCGTTCGGATTTTCCACCGGCCCTCGTAGGTGTTAAGGTTCTCAATTTCTGCTGCTGTCATACGAGCTTGCCAAGGCGCATTCCTCCATAAACAAGTGACTATCTTGGTGAAATCATCGGCGAATTGAATGTTGAGGAAAGTGGGGCTCACAGGAGCTGGGACATCAGCGGTGTAAATCAACTAGAGAGTGGGGGACAGGCACCCATCCTCCCTTGTGGGAGGCCCGCAGTGAGAGGAAACTTTGGTCGGTCCGTGTATCCTAAATTGATATACGCCGCTCTCTCCATGCCATAGTCACAGAGAGTTCTTTCTAAGTTTTCACTTAGGCCCAGTCGTAAGATCTTGTACTGCATTCCCCGTTGCCACACCTTATCAAACGACTTTGATACATCCCGAAAAAACAATGTCCTGGGAACTTCTTTCTCCTTTTGTTTGGGCTAGCTTTTCTGGGATGATATTAATCGCCATCTCCGAACTTCGCTTTCTTCTAAACCCGAATTAATATGGGTTGAAGAGGGAGTTCTCCTCCAGATGAGACACCAGTTTTCGGTTGAAGATCTTCTCGAAGAGCTTCCCGCCGAATTCTAGAAATGAAATTGATCAGTAGTTTCCTTCAACGTTGGGTCCTTTCCGTGCTTAAGCAAGAAAATCATCTTGGACGTTTTGTAAGCATCCGGAAAGTATCCCGTGTTCAGACAGGCATTAAATATCCTTCTTCCCCCTTCAATGACATTAGCTGGTGCCTTTTCAAAGTTTAACTTTGTAAGCCCTAATTGTCCTGGGGCTTTTTGATGGAATGAGCGGAGCGCGCCGAGTAGTTCTTCTTCGGTAATCTCGGCGCCCCGTCGCGCTGTCTATCCACCTAGTGGTGAGGGTGCGTTTTGTGCATTTGGTCGCTAAGCTCATCTATGATGTTGCTTTCAAACTCTAGGTCATAGTCTTCGTCTACCTTCTCAAATATACTGAAGATTTTTCCCAATAACATCGGAATAGCTCTTCAATTCGTCTGTTTTGATGTTTCCGTCTTCTTTTAGTAGTTCGAACTTCTTTTTTCCAGTCGATCCTTTGAGACGTCTGATCTTATTCCAAAACTCTTTGGGAGTTGCTTCGTGATCGAGGCTATTGATCGCGTCCTCCCATCTTCTACACTGTTGTTCGAGGATCAACTGGTTGAGTTCTTCTTTGATTTCTTTACTTCGTTGCATTGAGTGAACTGAACTGATGCATTCCTGATGTTGATCTCATACAATAATTTCAGCTCACAGTATAAATACTTCATTTATTCGGTCTATAGGACCTATACTCGGAATTAGGGATACAAGCCCTATCTACGTTGATGAGATGATTATTGAGGTCGTCGAGTGCCTCATCAATCTCTTCGAGAATTGCCTCGTCCAAGTTGGGCGGATCGTAGGCCTCGAGGAGGCGCGCGTACCGTATCCAGTCTGCTCTTCTGTAGTTCTTTCTGACTACAGCTGTAACTTGTATAGGGTTCCTGTTGATAGTGAGTAGGATCCCTATATGGTCATTACATGTTACCTGGACTGGTTCCATGTAGTAATTAAACGATAGCTGACGATTCGCCAAACAGATGTCTGGTTTTCTGGCACTTCCTGCTCTGACAAAGGTGGGGAAGTCGGGGTCTATTCGCCAGGCAATGTTTCTGTCCAGCAATAGGTCAAGGCTTCTTCCTATACAGTTGAAGCTCCTGTAACCGGACTCTCTGTATCTGGCCTTCAGATCTCCCATTAATATACTGGGGGCTCTTCTGCCAAATGCTCATCTGTGCAGGTGTTGTCTTCACTTCCCCATTCTTCTTGGCGGCGCTCGCGTATGTCATCTCCTTAGCTTTCTTCTCTTCTTCTTCCTTCCTTTTGATTATTTCTCACCGCTTTGGGCAGTTCAGGGCTATGGTTCTGTGTTCCCCTTTGCAGTTGAGACATTTCTTCTTAGTACTCTCGCACTTATCGAACCGATGTCCTTCTGTGGCGCATTCACTGCACCACAGTTTGTTCTTGTACAGGTAGGTCGTCGCTGTGTGTTCTTCTAGTTTATAGCATAGAAACGACATATGCATGCTAGTAAACCTCTCCTACTGAATTTTCTCTCCTGGGATTCTCATATTGAAGACCAAGATCCTGTCCGTCGTCGCTTTCCTGGCCACGTCGGTAGTAGCGAAGGTTATTTTGAACATGTGGGTGCGTTCGCAGAATTTGACTATATCCCGGCTGCTCCTTATAATCTCTTCGGTTATGTTTTCACCGAACTAACTCCACTTTGCGGCAAATGACACTGCGGTTCACTGCCACTTGTGAAGGCGGGCGGGGGCAGGGGGGTCTCTGCTTCAAGTCTGATGTTCTTCAATGTGGTAGATCCTTCTTCAGACAGGAGCTGGTCCATATCTTTGGTCTCTGCGCAGATGGCAATAAAACCTGATGAGACTTCAATCAATTTCACCAGGGCCACTTTGTGTTCGAGGTAGAGGGTTTCGCATAGCTTCGTCTTTTCCGGGGCCTTTTCTCCTTGTATGGTCCTGAAGGGGGCCCTCTTAGTGAGAGTCTCCATGGTCTTTTTTGTTCCCTACTATGTCCTCTTCTTTTCTTCTCGTCCTCTGTAATCAATGTGTGATTATTTTTATATTTTTTTGAGTGAAAAAGTATGTGGGATGGGTGGTAAAGGTGGTAGTGGTTTGTGGAAATTCAGAAACGTCAGTGAGAGCGCTCCCGTCCATTTTCCAGTTGGTCCCCCACTCGGTTGCTGCCAGGATGATGGGTGATGATGGATGGGATGGATCTCGAATGGGAACCTCAAGAGGGATGACTTATGGTGGACTTGATGGCAGTAGCGGTCGAATCAACGGCCGCTAAAGCTTTGCCACCCCTCTCTCGGGTACGTACGCCATAACTGCATCCAACTACATAGAGACGAGTGTTACTTTCCTCTATGATGCTGGCCGGGTCCTCCGGGCGATGAGGATCTATCCTCCGTCCAGGACTCGCAGTTATGCACCAGTTTCGAGAAAATTTCTGACTTATGCTTCCGCTGTGTGCTAGTCCTCAAACCAGTTTTCACATAAACCCTTAATTATGTCAGTCCAAGTGGCCGGCATAGTTAAGACAAAATCAATGAATGGCAGACATCCGAGCAGGTTCACATCTAGGACGATGGACGGGAGCAGTGAGGTGCTTAAGCCCCCATTGAATTATGAATCCTCGGTGAAACAAATGGTATTCTCTCTTTCTGAAGGGTGAAGCAAAATTCACCAAAAGAATTCCAGAATAGGCTCTTTTCTTGTTTGGCGGTGCTCAAAGTCTTTTACTAAGCAAGTGGGTACTCAGCAGTGCGTAGTAATCGAATATTTGGCCGTCTGTCAATAGTCAGAAATTAAATTTAATGAAAGGGAAAGTGGGCAAAAAAGTTTTAGATCCCTGTGCCTCTCCCCCCTCCCAACCAGTCCTTCCCGGAGGAGAGACCCGTTCAAGGGGGGGGGGCGAGGCCCGGTTCGCCCGAGTTCCCCCTCCCTCTGGGCTTGAAGGCACCGAGGGAAAAGAGCTCCGGAAAGGGGGAGAGAGTGAGGGGAAGAAGAACGTAATAAGGATAGGACAGACTGCAATAAAGTCAAAGGCTTGAAAGTTGACTAAGCTGGCCTGTGGACCTGCTTAACGTGGGACCCCGACCACGGTGTTTTTATGTTTTCCTAGCTTTTAATTGTTACGATTTGCTGTACCTGTTCCTAGTGTTAGTGTTTGGCCCATCTTTGGATAGCGGTAAAGGAGGAGGATGATTGAAGTGGAAGGAAGTTGGAGGTTTTCAGAGAGGTTTAAGTTGCGTGGAGGTCACGCTAATCTCTGTAATATAAACTAATTTTAGAGTTAAGTTCGAAATAAGTTAGAGTGAAAGTGTGTCAGTTTGTTTATTTATGGGGTTGTTTTGTTATTATGTTATGTGTGTATGAGATAGGCGTTCAAACCGTTGTTAGCGTTATTTGATTTTCTGCTATGTTAATAACTCGAGGGTCTATGATTTTTGTAGCATAATTCTCGTACCTGTATCTGTTGTGTGGGCTCATGTTCCTTTGGTTATTTATTTGTTTAATTCTCTTCTTTATTCATGTTCTTTTACCTTTTTCATTCATTTGCACTTTTTAGTTAGTTTTGTCATGCTTTGTGGGTGGTATCATGTCCAATCTGGTGAGGTTGTCATTATTCGGGAAATTTATGTCACAATCAGGCTTCCTTATTTGGTTTACACGTAAATCTCCTCTTCTTCCCTTTGGTCCGCTTTGTTTTGAGCACTAGGAAACAGCATATATTGTCTCCATCCATCCCCTCGTGCTATTTGATTATTTAGTTCCTCTCCTAATTCTTCTTGTGTATTTCTATGATTTTGGGGGCTTTTTTTCAATTATTTTGTTTAATGGTTTTATTTTCGCTTCGATGTGTGTCTCTTTTTTTTTCCTCTCTAGTCGTCGCGTGTTTGTAATTATGTATACTGCCTTATTCTGTATAAGTTGCCTGGTAAATCTTTTTCTTATTTTTCAGGTTTTGATTTCTTAATCTGTAGAGTAAAGTTAGCATGCCTCGTGCTTTGTTTATTCTTTCGGTCACGTGTTTTTTGCAACTATTTTTGGTAATAGTTAGGCCTAAAATCTTGCCTTCACCGTTATAGCTGTATCGCTCTCCATCTACGTAAACGTCGGATACTTTTCTGCGATTACATAGGTATAATTTTAAACTTATCTTTATTAGTTTTAATTTTCCATTTCCGTTCATACTCGTTTAGATTTTCTATTTCTGTTGCCGTTACTCTGGCCTGCATCTGAGGGTTCCTATAAACACAGGAAAATAATTGAGTGAAATCATCTGCGTATTGTATGTTCACACAGCCCTCGTTCCTGGGTGGGGGAATGCCTGAGGTATACACTGAATATAGCGAATGACTTAAACACCCTCCTTGAGCAAGGCCAGCATTAAGCTTGAATCTTTCACCTTTGTAATTCCTCGTGTCTATGAATGCATATCTTTCCATGACGTAGTTGCATAAAATTCTTTCCAGATAGTTGTTCATTTCCAGATTTAGAATTTTATGTTGTATGCCTCTTTGCCAGACTTTATCGAATGCTTTCGATACGTCAAGGCATACAATGTCCATACCTCATTTCTCTCCTTCACTTTGCTTATTATTTCTGTAATCACGCTGAGGGCCATCTCCGTATTCCTGTTCTTTCTGAAGTCGAATTGTTGATTGTTCCAGAGATTGTTTTATTTGGGAGAAAACTAGCAGGGCAGTCCGGGGGCTTTCCCGCTTTTAGGATGAAAATCATCTTGGCCACTTTCCACTGCTCAGGGAAATAACCCGTGTTCAGAGCGGCATCAATGATGTTTAGTAGTCCGCTCCAAACGTTAGGCGAAACCTGGATATAATTTTCGTGTAATTTGTGTAATGATTGTGTAATTTGTGCGTGGAGGTTTTCCTTTTAGACGTTTTACTGTCTGCCAGAAAGTGCAAGTCCTTTTCTATGTCAAGCCTGCCTATAATTATGTCTTATAGTAGTGTTTGTTGGCCAGTGATTAGAGTCCGTAGTTAGTCTTTTATTTCTCTGTCTTCTGTAGGTATTGTGGTTGGGCCCTATCAACGCTACTACAATGAACAAGCCTCTATATTCTTGGGCTAGAGCTCTCATGGGAGGGGTCTAGGGGGGAGCTGGTAGTTTTATATTTAATACGGGGAATACTATTTAAATTGCTTCTTTTAAGTAATTGGTATTTTATCCATCTCTTCATCTATTTCTTCTAAGTTTGAGTCATACAACGGGTCGGGGATGTAATTTGAAAGGGAATTTCTGTAATTTTTCTATTTCGCTTGCTTGTAGCTTTTGCGTTCTGCGATTGGGATTTGTATGGGGTTTACTCTTAATGTAATTTTTTTTAGCCTGGTGGTCGCTCGGAATAATGGGGCCCACTTAAAAGTAATAGTTGAAAGGAAACCTGACGATATAAAAAACTCAGGTTTTGTGGCTGTTGTCGCAGTTAGCAATGTCGAGAAGTCGGGTCCGATTCTTGTCATATATTGTCGGTCGAGCAGTGTCTCAATGTTTCTACCTGCGCTATTCTAGAAGGTATATTCTGCCGCTGCACATCTTGCTTTTAGACCGTCAGCGAAGAGAACGCTTCTCCGGTGGCCAAATATCTGCAAGATACATATTGTGCATGGGTGTATATCTGCCTCTCGGGGGTTGGTACCGCGTGGCAACGACCAGTCCCCCGAGGGCAGTACCCACCTCAATAGCGAGGTAAGATTCTTCTAATTTTCCTAAGGGTTTATATTTGAGTCCTTTTTTGACTGCTAATGCACATCCATCATACCGTTCCTGACTGTGTTTTTTGCTAATAACGTCGTACTGGAATATTTTTAAGTGTTTTTGTGGAGTCAGTCCGTGTTCCGATATGTGTATTAGGTCAGGGTCACTGTCGTATTATAGTGCCATAGGTGGAGCCTTTTCCGTCCCACCCATTGACGTTCATGTGTAGTATCGTAAGTCTGTCTATGCCATTTTGTGTAGTTTAGGTTCTTTAGTATGTGGAATTAAAGTAGACTTATTCGCGTTCTACTTTAGCCCCGTGTGGTGTACTGGGTGGGGTGCGCTACCTGCCGTTTTTGTTCAATATTCCGTGTCCGTGATCGTGTGGAAGCAGTCCGGGATCAGTTTAACCATATTTTGAGCGAGAGCATCTTCGACTTGCTGCACGGTAACCTCATCTGAACATTCCCACTTGTACCTTCCGGTCTCGAGACCTTCCATTACTTCCCAGGAATCCAGCTCCATTGAGAAGGGAGCTGATTCGGGGGCAAATATTTTGAGGTTGAATCCCATCGCGTGGTATTTGAGCTGGTGCTCTCTACCTTGCAATCAGGAGGAGGTTGACCTTGGGCGGCGGGTTTTGGAGGTTTTCCTTGATCGTGGAAACCTGGCCTCTTTGGGTCGCACTGCTTGTGTGTTGTGTGTGTGCGTGTGTGTGTCTTTTATTTCGGCGGTATTATTCTCGTATGTTGCGGGCGCTTGTTCTGGTGTCTGTGAGTTGATTTGTCTATTTAGACGCGGTTGCGTGCACTGGCTGAGTTTGGGGGCGTGGGAAGTTTTTTTACACGAATTTTCGCACTGAGGGGCTACACAAATGCGCATAACCACTTCCGATGGCGGGTTTTCCGGAAACCACATCTCTTGCAAGCCGTTTTTAACCAGCATGCGGTTAACTTCCGTGACGAAGGTACCGGGACGTGTAATCTTTGCAATGTGTGCATAATGAATGCAACACATTATTTTTGTAGACTGTTCATTTTCTATGAGTAGGTTATTAATTTCGGCGATTACGGCTTTTGCGGGGAATGAGAGTGCCGATGATGGCGCCAAAGAGCGTTTTGCTCTTCCTCACACCGATTACATGGCAGGAATAAGGGCAGCTTGGCAAAGAAGATAGGAGAGGGTCGAGGGGAACCTAAAGTTGCGTGCCATTGCGCCGCGACTGTTCTCATGGACCTAACCCCAATGCCGCGACGGCTTCAGGCTGCTTTCTGTCGTCTCCGAATTGGACACACTCGCGGGATGCACCCCCATTTGATGGGGCACTCCCCTACACCATGTTGTGATGACTGCGTTGTCCCCCAGACTGTTCGGCACATTCTTGTTGAATGTCCCAGTCTGCGTGATCTTCGCGCACGCTATCTTTCCCGGTACCGGGCTGAGCGGAGTCGCTTCCGCTTGTCCCTTGTACTCAGGACGAGTTCGTGCACACTGACTTGTGGACTTCATGATTTTTTGGAGCCTCCACTTTATTTAACTTTTTATTCTTGTTTTGTAGGTTGCATATTCCTGCTCCGGGTGAAGACGGGCCTTCCCAGATGCCGGAGCATTCTTCTTGCTTGTTGCCCTTCTCCTTTTCTTTTTTATTGTTGTTGTTGTTCTTTGTTTGTCATATTGTTATTTTAATGTAGTTCGAGTTAGAGATTTTCGCATAGTTCCTATTTTTCCGGGGCCTTTGTTCCTTGAATGGTCCTGAGGCGGTCCCTCTTGGGTGAGGCGAAACTTGAAACTTGAAAGAGAAAGATAGAATAAGAGGGGGAGGAGTTTGGAGGGTAATGGTGGGAAAAGGAAGGAAGTGGCCATCTCCATTAGTTCTTTTCTTTTCTTTTATTTCTTTTTTATATGCTTGTTGCTCATTAATGTACCACTGCGGGATCTTTTTGATTTATTTCGTTCCTTTTTTTAATTAACCGACTTATTATTTTGCTATTTTTCGCTTCCTTAGTTGTATGTTGGTACTGGTTCCGTTGGCCTGGTAGGGGAGGTATTTTTTGTATCCACCTCCCTCTGCCTCTTGGTCAAGAGCCGCTAGAGATGGGCTTCAATGGTTCCAGACCCGTTTCTTCATGCAGGCTCCTCGAGGTCCGATACTCATACCACCTAGAGTTGGTAATAAACCGGAGGCCTCGATTTTGCACTCTCGGGAGTCTCAACATGTTTTTTTCTTGACGCCGCGTTGAGGGGTATAGCGGGGTACACCAGTTTTGATCTGACTAAACTGGTGTACAACTTCTTTTTATCTGCTATACTGAGGTTTATAAATCGGGAGAGTTTGTCTAGTTCAGTGTTAGCGTATCCAATCCTGGAGGTGACGTGTCTGTTCATGCTAGTACTGGCAAGATTGTAGCCGAGGACTGACACGTGCGGCGAGTATTCTATTTCTGAGTCTTCAAGATTGAGAGGAACGAACGACGTGTCCCTATTGCGGTTGCTGAGAATTTTGATACGTTGGTCTGTATATTCCAGCGTTTCTCGAACCTGGATATTTTTTCGGCCTCTGCTGTCGTAGCTCTGGCTATCTATGAACGATGTAAGTGGGTAGGTGTGGGTAGGGGATAAAGAAAGGGTGTGGGGACAGATAGCTAAAAATAGAAAAGTGGTGAAAAGAAAAAGAAGTGTAGTAAGGTGCATAGAGATGCTAAGTGCCTGGTGATCAGGCCTATCGCTTTTAAATATTTTCTTGTTTTGTAGTTCCTTTGTTGTCTTTGGGATAGTTTATATTATTATGGCGTGCAAGCCATTTGTCTTCAAAAAAATTAATGTTCTTGGATATGTTATGTATGCGCATTTGCTAAGTTTTTTTTGTATATCTTATAGTGAGTGTAAATCGTGTCTTTTGTTTTTTCTTGGATGTCTTCTTCGGTATAGTTGGGTCTTCATCGGTGAATTCTTGTAGAAATCGGTGAGGTTTCATAATTGGGTATTCTTTTTCTTGGTCGGTTTTCTTGGTTTGGGTAAAAACACTTATTTTCATGTGTAGAACGACATTTCTACTCCACCAGCTAAAAGTCGAGCGGAGCTCGGAAATCTGGCGCGACTTATGCCTGCACATTCCTTGCTCGTTCTTTCATGATAATGTTAATGGGACTTAACCCCGCCTCCCGGTGCAGATCTTCCTGGCGTCTTCTTTCTCGCCTGTATGTACCTGTAATTAGGTACAATTGTTCTAAACCACTTGTAGTTTCCTCTTTTTTGTCTTCGAGACACACGGAGGGCGGAAGCGGGGTATAGCAGCGTCGATCTTACAAATGCATTGTAGATCTTTTTCTTATTGCTTTCACGAAGATTTCTGAACATGTATAGAGTTACTTCCCTCTATGATGCTGGCCGAGTCCTCCCGGCGATGAGGATCTCTCCTCCGTCCGGAACTCGGAGTTATGCCCCAATTTCGAGATAATTTCTGGCTTATGCTTCCGCTGTGGGCTAGTCCTCAAACCAGTTTTCACATAAGCCCTTAATTATGTCAGTCCAAGTGGCCGGCATAGTTAAGACATAATCAATGAATGGCAGACATCCGAATTTTCGGTGAAAAATAGTGTTATCTCTTTTTGAAGGGTGAAGCGAAATTCACCAAAAGACTTCCAGAATCGACTCTTTTCTATGTAGGCGGTGCTCAAAGTCCGTTACTAAGCAAGTAAAAATGCTTTATCTGTAGGTAATCAACATTGCATATGAATCGAATATTCGGCCGTCTCTGACTATCATCCTCGCAGAATTTTTTCTCCGAACTACAACTTGAGTGACATCGTCCGCGTATTGTATATTGAGAGTTCTTCCATCGGTCGGTTTAGGGGTCTTTCTTAAAGATGGTGAAGAGAGTAGGGTTGAGACATCCTCCTTGAGGGACGCCAGACAGGAGCTCGAAAGTAGCTGCAGAGGATCTTTTCAAAGTGGGGGTGAGTCTCAGTTGCGAGGTTTTGTATTTCAGGCCTTCAATCCAAACTTTCTCTAAGGCCTTCTTTACGTCTCTGCAAACAACGCCGATCCAGCACCCCCTAGCCCGCCCTGCCGCTGTAGCGTAAGAGATATTCGGCCTGTCAGCTGCGTCCCTCTTCTTTTGCAGATGCTCCTTCCGGACTGGGCACTGAATGCTCAGGGTCCGGCGGTGACCCGCGCAGTTAATGCACATCGTGTCACTGACGCAGTGCATCCAGTCGTGGCCTGTTTGTGCGCACTCGGATCAGATCTTAGCATTCTCCTTGTCTGCGCAGGCAGTGGTAGGGTGTTCTTCTACCTTGTAGCAGGAAAAGCAAGTTAGTAGTAGCTCGAAGAATCTTCCTTCTAATCTGCTCTGGGGAGATTATCATTGAGAATAGCTTCAGTCCTGCTTCCTTCGCCTTCGCCGCCATCTCCATTTCTATGAACAAGGTTTTAAACACGTCCTGTCCTGTCAGCCGCGTCTTTCTTCTTTTCCAGATGCTCCTTCCTGACTGGGCATTGCATGCTCAGGGTTCTGTGGTGACCCGCGCAGTTAATGCACATCGTGTCACTGACGCAGTGCATCCAGTCGTGGCCAGTTTGTGCGCACTCGGATCAGATCTTAGCATTCTCTTTGTCTGGGCAGGCAGTGGTAGGGTGTTCTTCTACCTTGTAGCAGGAAAAGCAAGTTAGTAGTAGCTCGAAGAATCTTCCTTCTAATCTGCTCTGGGAAAATGATCATGGAGAATAGCTTCAGTCCTGCTTCCTTCGTCTTGGCCACCATCTCCATTTCTATGAACAAGATTTTAAACACGTTTGTGAGGTTTCGAAATGCTATCACTTCGGCCACCTCAGCCCATTACTGATATTTCTCTATTTCTTGCTTGATATCTTCTGCTGATCGTTCGCCTACCCACGGGTCAACTCGCCTGCACAGGATAGCCTTCCTTGCTGCAAGGGCGGTGGTAGGTTTGAGCTCTAGTCCTATGGTGCCGGTTGTTGAGGTCAGCTTCACCAGGTCCTCCCCTGTGTGGCAGATCACGGAGTATCCTCTTGGCCTCGATTAGTCTTTTTAGTACGATCTCTAGTTTCCCGAAGATAGTCCCCAAAACCTTCTTTTTGTCTGGTTTCTCATTCCTGACGAGCCGTATGGGACCCGAAAGCCCAGAGACTCCCCCGCTTCGTTCATGGCGGGGACGTCCTTTCATTGGTGGTGGTGGTTGGGGGGAAGCACTCCGGTTCCGTAGAGAAGAGGGGGGGGGGGCACTCCGGTTCCGTAGAGCAGCACTTTCCTTCCCCACAGGCGAGATAGAAAGAGGAATTATCTCCAAATCAGTCTAGTGAGGCGCAATCCGTTTCTAGCCTTTTTCAACTTATCCAATTACTGATGTGCATACGTAAGGTATTCTTTAATTTTGGCCATTGTGTTTCGAGATACGAAAATATAAAACCTTTTCTTTACGCGCCCCAAAACGACTTTAAAATGTTTTTTTTATATATATTGGAAGCATATAGCAGTTGTTTTTCGGAACTAACCTAGAAAATAACAAAAAAAATTAAAAAGCTAGAAATAACAAAAAGGGCTCGAAAAAGAGCGGCGCTCTCTTTGAAAATTACCGCGAATTTTGGGACAATTTTTTTCTGACATATTTAGGGGTCAGGAACCCGAATATGAGGTTCATTGCCTTCCCAAATGGACCATTTTTTCGGGGAAAAATAAGCGATTTTCGGAGACCACGATGGTGATATATCGCCTAAGACTGCAATACGTATTCTAAGGTGATAACCCCCTTTTAATGGTGGGCATTACACCCACACCCTGCTAATTGTAATCAACTAGTAGTATACACTATACAAAGTAATTAGGTTTTTGTTTTGAAGGTGGGTGGTATTGCGTTTAATAGCCACGAGTATATATATAACTGTGTCTTTTATCAAAGACATTTGGGGCAATTAATTTCCTTCAAAAGTAAACGGGAGAAGCGGGTCCATTCCCTGCCCTCCTCTCCTAAAAAGACTAATAAAAAGAAGACAAAAAAGACTCGGGGTTCTTCTCCCTCCGCGGGGACGGACGAGGCCGCCACCATCCTTAAACGTGACCAAGTCAAGATCGGCACGTCCGGCCCCGGTGCTGGCCTGGGCGTCGATTTCACCGGGGATCCTCATTCGGAGATTACCTTTCGTTTTCGAGCCCGCTGGCTTTAAACGCTTCTGTTGGCAGCATGTTGGCCAAGGGCAACATGATCCATCAGAGGAGAGCTTTAGCTAGTATGATTGGTAGAGAGCCGAAGGTGACCCGTTTCTCGGACGGGAGCCTTCTGGCGAATGCGGCGGTCCCTCCGAGCCGGCCAAGATAAGTGCTCTTCTGACACTTGATGACACCCCGGTGAGTGTGACGCTGCACTCTACCATGAACTTTGTGAAAGGAGTAGTTTATGCGAGGGAACTCGTGGACTACTCCATAGAAGATATCACTCTAGAACTGGCCGACCACGGGGCGGTCAAGGTCGAGCATGTGATGAGAAAACAGGGAGGGGCCTCGAGACCCACCCATACACTCTTCGTCACGTTCGACTGTGATAAGCTCCCTGAGTCGGTGCGTGCCGGTTGGTACTGCTACCGCGTGAAGGCATTCGTCCCACGGCCACGGAGGTGGCAATACTATCACCGTTTCGGCCATACGAATCGCTCATGTAGACATGGAAAGACGGGGTCACCCGAAGTCTGTAAATTTCTCCAAGGCCACACACGATAAGTCCAAATCGTGTGTGGTCAAGTGTGTCAATTGCGGAAAGTCGCACCCTGCTTCTTCGAAGCAATGTGGCGCATATTTTCTTGAGAAAGAACCTGGCCGTTCAGGCCCAGGAACGTCTCTCATTCCGCGAGTTTAAGATATGTTCCTGGCACGCCCGGCTCTGTCTGGGACGTATTGGGCCTCAATGCTAAGAAAGATACCCTCTGCTCCTGGCCCATCCAGGCAACGAGCAAGGTTGTTTCCGCGCCATATCGGAGCCCTTCTGCATGATCTACTCAACCCGGGCGCTCCCCTGGTAAAGCTGGCGGCACAAACCGTTAACACCCAGCCCCGGCTAAAACTAGCCCCCCATCCCTTAGCGTGACCAGTTCTCGTAAGGCGAAACGGCTACGCGCCTCCAATGAGTCGTTAGGCTCACAGGAGTCAACGCCCCAGAAGTTGGTCGCTAGACCACCTTTCGGAGTTCCTAAAGCTGCCCATCTAAAGGAGGACAGCAATAAACGAGCCTCACATCCTTCGCCCACAGCTGGTGGCGAGCGGGGTGGCTCTCGGACGGTGGATCCTCGAAAAGATGGACCAACGCCCCCGATGCCCCAACGCTCGCCTAAGATTGCGAGGCGAGCTCAACCTTCCCCAATAAGTCCGAATGCGTTCGCGCCTTCGGCGCATCGTCCGGCCAACAGCACCCGGAGTTCTGCCTCTGGGAAGAGTACGGCCATTCTCGTGAGGGTCTTCTCTTCGAAGAGGGCCCCCGCGTCTCCTCAGAGTTAGGCTTGGAGGGCATATTCCTTTAATGGAATTGCCACGGACTCCGGGCCAACTGGGAGGAGCTGTGGAGGCTCGTCTCGTCCCGTTCCCCGTAAGCTATTTTTCTGCAGGAGACCATGCTAGTTGCCTGCCTCATTTCCATCCCCCCGGGGTATAAGGGTTTTGCGACCCCACTACCACGAGATGGGGGCCGGGCTGGGGTATGCGTGGTTTGCACCCGGAATGATGTATCTGTTCTTCTTTTCACTTTAGATACCTCCCTTCAGGCAGTGGCTGTGCAGCTTCACCTGGATAGGAGGTATACTGTTATTTCAGCGTCAGCTGACTTCGACGCGGGGACTTCCGCCGCGTCGTGGCACGGTTGCCGAGGCCCTTTTCTTGCTTGGAGATCTGAACCACAGACATCCTCTCTGGGAAGACTACTCAATAAATCCCACGGGACAAGTCCTTGCCTATCTAATCGAAGAGCTTGAGATGGGTGTCCTAAATGTGGATGAGTTTACGCTTCACTGCCCGAGAACTGCTTCATTTTCTTGCCTTGATCTATCTATGTGCTCTCCGGATGTACAGCCTGATTTTGATTAGATGGTCATTGATTACCTCCATGGTAGTGATCACTTTCCCATTCAAATGTCATTTTCTCGGCGGCTGCCGCCTGAGAGCCCACCTCGGTGGTGCTTGTCGCTGGCACGGAGGCCTGCATTTCAGAAAATGACTGAATTCTCTATCTCAGTCGAGGAGTTTAGGTCGGTAGATGAGGCCGTTGAGTTCTTCTCCGGGAACTTCATCGCCACGGGCCTGACTACTATTCCCAGAACGTCTGGTCGTTTTGCACGCCGACCACTCCCGTGGTGGTCGGCAGAGTGCGATACTGCCCTTAAACAGAAGCGTTATGCCTACATGCGCTATAAGCGCCGCCTGAACGATTTCACTGTCGCTGAATTTCGATGGGGTAGGGCTAGGTTCCGGTATATTTGGAAGCACGCCCGCCGCTCTTCTTGGCGGGCATACGTGTCTTCACTTAACTGGAAGACGCAGGACCCCCCTCCCGTTCTCTAGGAGAATGGGACCGCAATCTCGGACCCTGCGTCTGTGGCAGAATCTTTCGCAACCGCTTTCTCCGCATTATTTAGCCAGGATGCTGCTCCGCCATCATTCAAAGCACGTTGTGATGTCGCGGAACGCCACCGATTGGATTTTACCTCCAGCGGCGGAGAACCCCTTCAACGACAGGTTTAATCTGAGTGAGTTGCGTTCTGCTCTCGCTTTGTGCGCGGACACCGCCCGTGGGCCGGAGGATGTCCCATACGCCATGCTTCGACACCTGGGTGAGCGAGGCATGACATTTCTGTTAGCTTTGTTCAACAGGATCTGGGTAGAGGGTAACCTCCCAGATTCCTGGCGAATCGCTACTGTGCTAGCTTTTCGCAAACCGGGAGAGATCATTCTACCCCTGCTGGTTTCTGCCCAATTTCTCTAACCTCCTGCGTGTGCAAGTTGATGGAGAAATTGGTAAATGTTAGATTTACCTTTTTTTCTGGAGAGCGGAAGCCATTTGTATTCTGCGCATTGCGTCTTCCGTAAGTTCGATTCCACGTCGGATGCTCTGCTTCGACTGGAAAATGCCTTCTGCGAGGCTTTCCTTCGTAGACAGCACTTCGCCATGGTATTTTTCAAACTGGAGAAGGCTTATGATACCGCATGGCGATACGGTATCATGGAGACCGTCCACACGATGGGGGCGATGGGACGCTCCCGCTATTTATATCTGAATTTCTGCGAGATCGTCGATTCCGCGTACGGTTGAGGGGGGAGCCCTCTCCAGCCAGAAGCAGCAGGAAGAGGGTGTCCCGCAGGAAAGTGTCACACTCTTTGACCTAAGCATCAACGGCATCACCTCGGTGCTGCGGGAAGATGTTCTCGCTACGCTCTACGTGGACGACCTTTCGATATCTTTTGGCGCGGCCCAAATGCAAACTCTGGAGCGTCGAATCCAACAGGCATTGAACCGCGTCTCTCGATATGCCAAAGCGCACAAGTTTCGGTTTTCTTTGGCCAAGACTAAGGCGGTGCACTTCTGCCACCATCCACGGCTTCACCCTGACCCAGATTTGTTTCTTAATGGGGTGCGCCTGGAAATGGTTGAATCGCACCGTTTCTTGGTCTTGTATTTGACCATCGCTCCACCTGGGAGGCTCATATTCGCAGCCTTAGGGTCTCTTGTACCAGCACCATGGACATTCTCCTTCCGTGAAGTTCAGCGCTTGGGGCGCTGATAGGGCTACTGCCCTACTTTTTTATCGATCCTTTGTCCGTTCGAAACTCGACTACGGATGTGAGTTTTATGCATCTGCAGCCGAATGTCTATTGCGGAAGGTGGACTCGATCCACTACACCGGCCTTCGCTTATCGACCGGTGCCTTCTGCACTTTCCCTATTGAGAGCCTGCTTGTCGATGCTGGAGATATTCCACTATCTATGCGTCGTGCACTTGCATTACTCGCCTGTACGCACGAATGCACCGTCTCCCTTTTTCGCCAACCGCTCTCAAAGAATCCGCAGCTGATCTCGACGGTGCCTATGCCGCCGAGAGACGCAAGTCATACCCTAAGCACTTTGGCTTTAGGGCTAAGAAACTCATTCGAGAGCTAGATAGCTCTTGGGCTGGTGGCGCCCCTGGTTCTGCCAACAATGC
This sequence comes from Ceratothoa steindachneri, assembly GCA_963969495.1. Classification (NCBI taxonomy): domain Eukaryota; kingdom Metazoa; phylum Arthropoda; class Malacostraca; order Isopoda; family Cymothoidae; genus Ceratothoa; species Ceratothoa steindachneri. The sequence goes on along the minus strand of OZ018335.1, from coordinate 71,446,197 downwards.
CACCCTGGAGGGTACCACCGTTGGCTATTTGTTGCCACGCCTCTGCTCCTAAAGCTTGTACAGCGCCGGGAGTATTGCGTTCGGCCTTTTTGGAGCACATATCGTGCCACGCTCGAACTGTGGCAGTGTATACGGATGGCTCCAAGTCCAAAGAGGGGGTCGTTTTCCACGCTGCATCCCCTCTGTTTGAAGTCAGCGGGGCTCTACCGGGCTCTGCGTTTGTCTTCACGGCTGAGTTGGTGGCAATACACCACTCGATACTGGAGATTATGTGATGTGCCCGTTTCGGAGACCGTTCGTGATTCATAGCGACTCACAAAGCGCCCTTAGTTCTCTCGGGGCATGTGGAATCTCCGCACCCTCTGGTTCGCAATATCCGTGATGACACGGTTTTAGTGAGCCGGGTGGATATAGACATTATCTTCTGCTGGGTTCCTGGACATGTAGTAATTGCAGGGAATGACCGCGCCGACAAAGGCGCCAAAGAGTCCGCGAGGACTCTGCGACCGGACCAGCGTTTCGCTTCTCCACACACAGACTACATGGCAGGAATACGGGCAGCTCTTCGGACTGCTTGGCAAAGAAGATGGGAGACGGTCCAGAGGAACCTAAATTTGCGTGCCATTGCGCCGCGACTGTTCCCATGGACCTATCCCCCAATGCCACGACGGCTTCAGGTTGCTTTCTGTCGTCTCCGAATCGTGCACACTCGTGTGACGCATCGCCATTTGATGGAGCGCTCGCCTGCGCCCTATTGCGACGACTCGTCGTCCCCCAGACTGTTCGGCACATTCTTGTCGAATTTCCCAGTCTGAGTGTTCTTTGCGCATGTTACCTGTCCCGGTACCGGGATGGGCGGGGTTGCTACCACCTGTCCATTGTACTCGGGACGTGTTCGTGCACAAAGACCTGTGGACTTTTAGACTTTTTGGAGGAGGCCGGCCTTCTCCCCCTTATTTAAGGTTTGACTATGGATCGCGTGCTTCTTCACCTGCGAAGGGCGGACCTTCCCCCGTCGACGGAGCTCGCTTTATATTTTTTCAATTTCCTTATTTTTCTTTTGTTTTGTTTGTATTTTTTTTTATTTCTTTTATTTGGCTTCTAATTTAGCCTAGATTTAGGCTAGGATGAGTAAGGCGATTTATGCCATAGAAAGCAGTCGCTAGATGAGATATTAAAAAAAATGCAGCCAGAGGAGGGGGAGGGATAGAGAGGAAGGAGAGGGAGGGGGAGGAGAGAGGGAGGGATGAGGGGAGAGGGAGGGGGAGAGAGAGAGATGGGAGGAGGAGAGAGAGAGAGAGAGAGAGAGAGAGATAGCTACAAGGATAAGAAGTATCCTAGAAGAACTTACGGTCCATTCAGAGAGGGTACCTTTGGACTAGCTGTCGAGCAGGCACAGTTCTGCTGGGAACTCTACAGTAGCAGGTTCGACTTTTAAATTAGACGTTATTTTGTCCACCATGATGCTTTCCATGAGTTTACCAACTATCGGTTGGCTAGAGTCTCCTTTCTTGAAGATGTGAGTCACCCCCGCCTCATGCCAGTCTCCAGGAACGCATCCAGTCCGGATTGACATGTTGAAGATTGTACTCAGATGTTGTGACACTTTGAGTAGAAACCCGTCCGGTTCAGGAGGCTTATTCGTCTTTAGGTCGTTGATTTTCTTCTCTACGTCGAATTGGATGAAGTCCATTGCCTCTGGCTTCTTACCTAAGTAACAGTCCATGGGCTGGGGGATGTGACCACAACTTTTCAGTGAATACTGAAGGGAAGTAGTCGTTCAGGAGGTTAGCATGTTCTGCATCTGAGTGCTTTAATGCCCACTCCACATTCCTCAAAGGGCCAATCGTTCGCGACGGATTGGTTTAGGCTGTTTACATATCCAAAGAACTCCTCCGGATTTTCTCTACAAAGTATCGCCAGTCGGGAGTTTCTCGGCGCGTTTTGCCGCACGTATGCTGGACTTCACTCTCCTAGCTTGCCTCCAGGACTCCTCAAAGTTCCCCGAAGTCTTTGACTGCCGGTACACAGATCTTTCCTCCCTCAGCAGTTGACCAATTTCTCCGTTAAACCACCTTGGTTGAACAGAAGACCAACGCAGGCTTTTCACAGGGATAAATTGCGATTGAAGACTCATGAGCGTAGATTTGAAACTATTCCACAGGTCTTCAACATTATCATACCCTCCCAGCCTCGCATCAGCCAATTCTGCACGGAGACCTGCGGAGTCTGCTCTTCTCAAATCAGGTTTCCTTGACTCATGAGTCGCAGACTCTACCCTGGGGACTTTGACAATAAATCTAACTAGCCGGTGGTCACTGCCACCGAGCTCCTCGCCTACAGAGAGATCCTCAACGATGTCGTCCTCAGAGGTGAAAACCAAGTCGAGGGTATTATTGCCTCTCGTCGGCTCTCTCACCCATTGAGTCAAGAACTCGTTGTTGCGAACTCCAGGAGCAGTGTTCTCGCCACAGGGTTCTCTGGTTTCCCAGTCAACTTTGGTTTTGAAGTCTCCCATGACGATACACACTCTGTCTTGAACAACTTCACCCAGCAGCCGGTACAGCATCCTGGCCTTTTCAACGAGTTGGGCAGGGGGGTCTATAAAGCAGCAGTGTCCTGTATCTGGTAGGGCCTATCTCTAGGAGCTCGTGGTCGGATATAATGTTGCAGTTCGTCGTTTTGAATGTTTTCCTAACATACAACATCACACCGCCACCCTCTCTGTCTAGCCTATCTTTTAGAAAGAGTTGGTAGCCAGGAATCATGAATTCCCCTCAAAATCTCGGTTCGAGGTTTTTACCCATGACTCGGTTATGGCCACTATGTCGGGTTCTTCCGTCGCTACAAGGCCACGAAGTTCAAGAAACTTGTTCCTGATTGACCTCGCATTGAACAGAAGAACTTTCAGGGAGTCCCCGAATGTAGGACTCCTCACCCTCTTCCGTTTTCCGGGTTCTTTATTGGCGCGGTGGCACTCCTCTTAGCGACCTCCGAAAAGGTCGTCGTACCAGGAGTGACGCGGGCGTACTGGCGCACAACCACCTTCACTCTGGGCCGGATACTCCTTTGGGTCCTCTCAATGACATCCTGGATCATGTTCGACAGAAAGGCCTTTCCTTTAAAGGAAAGATGTACCCCATCCCCTTTGGTAGAGATCATTCCTACCATAAAAGGTCCGGTACGGGTCCACATAAAAGACCCCCTCTGCCGTACACAAATCTGCCAGGCGCCGGTTCAAAGAGACGTTCATCAAGTGAGCGGTCCATGTTGGACCACTCCTCGGGAGCATCCAGACCACAACACGCATGCAGGTTTTCAGCCTACAGTCGTCCACGGCGCCCATGACTGTGTGGAGGATTTTATCTTCCACCATCAGAGCAACGACTGAGCTCTCAGAAATCTGAGATATTTCCGCCTCTACTTTGATGTGGTGGTTACCCCGTCCTGGCAGGCTACTTACCTTCACACTAGTGCGAAGGCGGGTCTCTAGCACGGGCTGCAGACCCCGTGCTTGAGAATCATCAATAAGGGTGACCCTTTTGCGACTTGCCGGTTTCCTCTTTTTTCTCTACATTTTTCTTGTCTTCCTTTGTCTTTCCTTCTTCTGTTTCTCGTTTCTCTTCTTCTGTTTCTACTTTCTCGGCTTTCTGTTTCCACTTTCCTTTCCTCTCCCTCCACTTTCTCCTTCTCCTTCTAATTTTTCTTCCTTCTTCTTTCCCTTTTTCCTCTTTTTTTCCTTCTTTTTGGCTCGTTGAGCCAGTCCTGTAGCAGAAAGCTCCTGCTCTTGGACGTCGGAGTCCTTCTCTCCTTCGCACTCGCCGGAGCATCTGCACCTCTCTGGTTTTAAGAGGTAAACCTCCCATTTGAGGACGGAGTTCTCCTCTCTCAGTTGAGCGATGCTCTTGCACAGGCGCTTCTCGAGTTCGCAGAAGTCACAGACACTAACGGCATCTGTGAGCTCCTTGCAGCTCCTGCCCCCGAAGTCTTCACACCATCTATAAACTTTGCAGATTTTGCAGGTTAACTTGCGGAACGGAGGACCATTCTTCTTCGCCATTTTAAGTCTGGGACCATATGCATTAAAAAAGGTTTTTGTGTGTGATTTTCTCTCGGTGATCAGAAACTCGTTGACAAAGCACACCAACCCTAAGGTCTCCCCTGGGCCGGATGTCCTCAATCGTGCCGCAGCTCCCAACTGAGTAGCACGAAAGCTCCAGAGAAACTGGATCTCTGATTTTTCGACTAGGCCCTACTAATCAACTAAAAACGGCCAGACTTAAAGCAAATAGTAAAGCTAAGTGCCCACGACTTCATCCGAGATCTTTAGCTGATCTGGCAGCCAGCAAGGCACAAAAGCTCTCTCACTAAAGAGCAGTTGAGCTTTTGCTCACCAAGTAGCGGTCACAGGGGGCTGGTCAGGCCATTACACGTTAGGAGAAAGCTTCTAAGGGGTACCTAGCATTTCTCCATTAATCGTACCCCAAACGCCTGAGATCCCTTCAATCTGTCTCTCTATGAGTGATCTAAGGCGTTCTTTATAAAGAGGTTCCAAGGCCTCTCTCCTCATACGGCATAATGTAGCTGGTGAGGCCTTTATAACTAAACAACTTATGTGTAATAGAGATGAATGTTTGTTTTTTGTTGTTGGATTTTTTTCTTTTGACAGTTGAAGAGAGTTGGTGAAACTTAGTACTAACAGAATCGAAGAAGTTAGTAGGGGGATGCAAGGAGACGCATCAAAGAAGTGGTAGAGAAGTTTGACAATCCTTAGTCTGGACCCTACTAAAGCTATTTTACTGGCATGGGTGACCCTGCCCGAGTAAAAGTTCCCCAGCTTAGCTAGCTTAACTCAAGCAGATCGCGCAAGCTCTCTCACCGCCGTAAGGTGGCTGTTTAGAGAGACATAGAGAAGGGGTGGGGGGTGGGGGGGTGGGGGGAGAGAGAGAGAGAGAGAGAGTTACAAGGAGCTACAAGGAAAGAGAGTACCCCAGGAGACCTTACGGTCCATTCAAAGAGGGTACCTTTGGACTAGCAATCGAGCGGGCACAAGGCTGCTCAATTTTTTTGCGTCCCTAAACGGCCACTTTTCAAGACTTTGTCTAGTCTTGACTTGAACTGGTCAACAGATTCACTGTTGACAACTTCCACTGGAAGTGCGTTCCACTTACCGCAGATACTGTAAGCGAAACAATTTCCACACACATATTGCGGTTGTAACGCTTCAGTTCAAGTTTGAAGCCGTGATTGCGCGTTCTGTTCTCACTCAGTGTGAAAATATCCCGGTAGTCAACATTGTCGAACCCTCGAAGTATTTTGGAAACTTCGATGAGCTGACCACGCAGTCTACGGGTTTCCAGCGAAAACAGATTTAATTCCCTTAATCTATCCTCATAACTTTTATGTCGGATAGAGGGAATCAGCTTGGTTACCCTGGCTTGTACGCGTTCCAACCTTGCGATATCCTTTTGAAACTAAGGACTCCAAAATTGTACGGCATACTCCAGGTGCGGCCGAACGAGATAGTTGTACAGACAAAGTACTATCTCCTTGTTACGGTAATATCTAATATCTCTAGACAAGAGATTGCATGAACACAAAAGAGATATTAGAGTGGGCAGCGAAAGCAGTGGAATATTTTGCCATGTTAGAGACTTGAATCATACGATCGATTTCAATGGAAGTAAAATGGTATTTAAATCGGCTAACTATGTTAAGAGAAGAATCGTAGAATCGAGCTTGATATCGTCAGTTCCTAATTTAAATCTATCTGAGGGTCAATTTTCTTTTAATCCTGTAATAAGAAAGCAAATAAACAAAATAGTAAAATGTCAGCCCTTCAATATGTTTAGGCCTAACCCCCCCCCCCCTCCCCAGATTAGCTACAAGTAGGGGATTGGGGGAAAAAAGAGGGGACTTTCACAACCTGACCCTGTGTTATGTTTGTATGCACTTTTCTTATATTTTCTATCCAGTGTCAGTTGAAAAAGGGTGTGAGATACACTGAAACTGTTCTGAATTAAATTGTCTTCGGAGAATGTGGTTTAATTCCTCATATTTTCTTGCGATATTGCATTAATTTTAATCATATATATATATATATATATATATATATATATATATATATATATATATACCAGGCAATTGTTTCGCCACTTCCCCCTACGGGGGGAGCTTGCGCTTCGCTACTAAGATTAAAATATAAAATCTAAAAAAAGCAGCCATGGTTAAATTTTTATAAATTTTCTGAACTTCGCCAATTATAATAATTTTAAAAAGGAACTCTAAACTAAATTTCTCCCTTTCAAAATATCACGTTGGTAAAATATAGTTATAGAAGATATATAAAAATAAATTACTTCACCATTTGTAATTCTTTGGGTTTTAAAAAATTCACAAAATTTCGATATGTAAATATTCATTTCTGAACTTTACCATTTTGATTTTTGATATTATAAAAGTGTTATTAGAAATAACTTTAATAAATAAAACATAATTCATAGCCAAACTAAGATGAAATTATTATTCAAATACTAAAAAAAATCCCCTTCTTAAATTATAGTTAGTGATGATGATGTGATAATAATGCGGTTCCAATTAACAATGTAAATTGCGGCGTTATTAAATATCATATTCGTGTTTCTAAAACCTAAAATGTATTTTAATGCCAGAGATTCTTGGTAGATATTCTTTTAAAATTTACCCTATGATGAGTTACGTTAGGGTAGGTTTTAGTTTGTTGGGTTAACTTGGCAATTTATGATCGCCATTGCCTCTACAAATTGCTTATTTTTGCTGAAAATTGTATTTTGTCGTAACGTCTGTCTTGAAAAAGGTATAAGATAAGTAAGTATATAGTAAGAGTAGAGTGGACATTCTTGTTGCCAATTTAGCGCGCGCGTTTTAGTATTGCTTAGCGCGAATTATTATTATTTGACGCGGTCGCGCTATTTTAGTGAGTTTTAAATTAGATTCATTTGACAATCCACTTTCCATCGAGGCCAAATCTGTTTCAGGGCTGCCAAAGTTTGTACGTTCGTACAAAATTGCTACCATTTACCTCCTAGCTGTTGTACGCTTATACAGGGCCTTGGCTTACATTATATTACGACACCTGATATTTTTGGTACTTCTAAAAACGTTTTGGAACTGACTGAGAACACTACTCCTTTAAAACTCTGAATTTGAAACTGCTTCTTATGAATTTAGCTCATACAAATATTAAAACGATAAATATATAATAAAATTCAAGAAATGCACATTCAAGAAAAAATAATAAAGTTATCTACCTTAGTTACATCGTGAGTCGTTACCAAAATTTTGAAACCTAAAGAGGGACGTCACGCGGCGTACATGTTCGAAACTTGTGTTTTCCTGGAACGTAAACATTGCAGTTTGATTGGCAGCACTGATTAGTTTTGCCGCAAATTGTGTTGAGTGAGCTTTCTTTTAGAGTGGCACAAACAAGTGCTGCGTTTTAATTCAATACCCCTTAAAATGAGTAAAAAATATTCCCACCGTTTCCGAATAGAATGGCTTCAAAACCCAGACTATAAAAGTTGAAGGAGACCAAAGTAAGTGTTTGTGTGTATATTGCAAATGTTCAATCAGTCAAACTAAGTGAAGGCATCGCAGCACCACTTAAGCATAAAAGTGCAGAATCCCCTTTCAGTTCTCAAATACAAACTAAATTACCATTCATTCCTAATGTTGAAGCGAACACTAATAAAATAATAGAAGGGTGCATGTCATGTTTATTGCCTAGCACTGTTCGATAAAAACTAGATCATTTAACTGAATTGTGCAAAGAATGCTTTAATGAAAAATTTTAAAAAACATTATGCTAAAGCGAACGAAATGTAGAGAAATTCTGAGAAATGTTGTTGGACCTTATTTTAGAACTGAATTAAAATATGATCAGAAATGGAAGATATAGCCTAATTATAGAAGACATCTGTCACGAAACTTTTAGGTATTATCAGGTATTACTCTCAAACTAGAAAACAAATTATTGTATCCTTGGATTTGATTGGATTGCAAGAATGCAATGTTGAAGCAATTTGCAGTGCAATTAAGGAAAGTTTAAAAGAACATTCCCTTGGTTTAAAGAACTTGGTTGGACTTTGTACAGACAACGCCTGCGTCATGACGGGAATTGACAATGGCTTCTATGCACTCTTAAAAAGAGTGATGAAATGCAGTGTCCCATGATGCAGCCGAATGCTTACCTAGTCATTTAGACTTCACGATTAAGTAAACTTATAACTGGTTTTCGCATTCCTTTGTCAGTTAAGCAAAATATAAGGTTCTATTCGCCTCAATAAACGACGGTAATTTACCGTTAAAACTTGTCTCGCCTAGTCCCACCAGATGGCTCTCAATAGAAGTTGCTGTTTTAAGAATTTTGGAACAGTGGGTTGAATTGCGTTGCCATTTCAGTATGGCCAGGGATGATGCTTTATAACTGAAACTCTATATTCTTTGTTCAACGACAAGAAAAATTTGTTTTTCTGTTGTTTCTGAAACAAATACTTCAAGTTTAAAGGTTAATAAAACTTTTGAGGCGCAAATACAAGATCCGACAAAATTATTGAGTGATCTCCAATTTCTGATATTCTATTACTTCAATGATTTTAATACCAGGAAAAAAATTCGGTAAATATGTAGATTAGCGGCCCGGCCGAAAAAATATTTTGTGTATAAATATTATCGTTCACACGTGTCGGAATATTCATGCGCGTTTGAGTCCTTTTCGAATTATTATTCTATAAACAATTAGGATTACATACTGGGGGGCTGTGCCCCCCAGACCCCCCAAATTTAATGAAACTCAGGATCATCGTAGTGTAGTCTCCCCATTGTGTTTACCCCCCACACGAGCCGTCAACTTAAATGTACTCCAAAAACGTGAAACATTTTGGAACACGGACGAAATAGTACGTCCTATCGTTCGAGCCGATAATCTACATATTTACCAAAAATTCCTCAAGATGAGTGTCTTCGGGATTTTATAGACCCGAAACCCTATCTGTTATGAGTTTGAAAATGAAATCTCACAATGCAACTTTCCTCAACAAACAGAAAACTAAATACGTGAAAGATGCATTAAATTCGTCATTGAGCTTGTGCAGCAAATTAAGCAGCGACTACCAGATAATGTAAAAGTTCTAGAATCCATGAAAAATTTTAGTACGACTGAGTCCCTTAAACCCATCAAACCTCCAATTGTAGACCTTGCGAAACATTTTTATGAAAATGAGACCAAAACTAAGATAGAATTTCAATGGAACCAGTTACGGAATCTATCCTGTCTTGATTTTTTTTTTTTTTTTTAATTAAGGGGCTATCTGGCGACTGCCTACTCCTGTCTTGAAATTTCGAACACCATTTCATTCTAGATAAAAGTTTCTATGTATAGGGATTCTGTGGGGGAAAATCCGTTCAAATAACTCTGATTTAGCATTGAGACTACTTATTTTGCCGCATTCCAATGCCGATATGGAAAGACTTTTGTGTCATAAACATCCATTCAAAATTGCGCAACCGCATCAATTTAAAAACATTTGAGAGAAATTTTATCCTTAAAATATGATCTAAAGCGTAGTGTAAAATGCTGCTTCAATTATAAATTGCCAAATGACATCTTGCGAAAAATTGGAACGATGAATGCATATGAGGCCTCGACCTCAGAAGAAAAAGTTGACGAAGGCTATGACGATTTGGAAGAGAACAGCGATTTAGAAATCTTGAATTCCGAGTATATTAAACGTAAATCGCTTTATATTCATTTGTTTAAAGTTGATTCTATGTTTTAACGTATTGCTTTAACTTTCCTATTTTAGCGTTTACCTTTGAAATATTTGGCAACACTGGTGGACAGTGGGCTTTTCGATAAAGTGGTGACCAGCCATCTCCTTGTTTCTTCTTACTAATTCTTGTTCTTCACATTATTATCTTCGTTTGTTGGAAGCTCTCACGCCTCTATTATTCTTCGTTGTTTTTTTTTTTGTCTAAGACAGATTCTTTTGATTGGTTGTTTGGGTTTGTGTAGTTGCTTACCAATCTCACCTACTCATGTATATTGGGGGCGGATGCTCTCTCGAGTTGGGTTTTCCGCTCCTAAAACTCCCTCTGTTGTTTACCCTGTAATTTTGCGGGATATCCATGCCTCTTTTTTTCTTCTCCACTAAGTAGTTCGTTTAACCTGTCTCAACCTGTTGTCATCTACTTGAACTGCCAGAGTTTTGTGATGCCTGTGCTCACATAAATGTGAAGCTAACTCCAAACTAAGACACTTGCGGCGGCAATTAATACCATTTTGGGGTTCTTGGCCCCTAAATATGTCATAAAAACATATTTTATGTAAAAGAATTCGTGGTGTGGATGTTGTTAAAATTTACCGTTTTCCTATGCAATTTTGCCTGTTCTTTTTAATTCTTTAGTTTGGTAATTCTACAGACGAACAACTCGGGTTTGGGTTTTTTTACAAAAATACTTTCAATCTATTCTATGAGCCTATCAGAATTGTATGTTGCTATTTATTTGGCGCGCAAAGCAATACATACTTTGCGAGTTATAAGTACTTAAAAGTAGTATTTTCCAAGGGATAAAGCTATTATTTGCCGTTACTATGCAGTCATAACCCTCGGAGGGACGGGGGGATGGGGCATTTCAGATTCAAGAAATACATATTACCAACGATGATGCTAATTTAACTACGATGTAGAAAGTTATTGCTAGTAGATTATTTAAACGCGTTTAATTTAAATCTTTTGAATTACCAAAAATGGGAAAGGCTATACGACGCCGTGTAGATGGAATAGGCTTCTTGTTTGGTTCCTTCGTTGCGGGAAAAGGCGCACAAGCCCTAACATTTTACCCAGCTATCCTATCCTTAGTTAATTCACTAGAGCATATAACTGAGCCATAGCTTTTAACAAGGTCTGCTGACCAAAGTCGCGTGCTCTCACTTGTCTGATTTTATGTCCTTCAAAACTTTCAATAATTCCCGGACTAATCTTGGGAGGACCTTGGCAGTTATATCATTCGAAAGAAAATATAAAACAACCTAAGGCTTTCAGATTTCGTTAGAATCGGCCGAATAGCTGTGATGTTGCTGAATAATTCCCGGTTAACCTTGAGAGGACTTTGGCAATTATATCATTCGAAAGATAATGTAAAACAACATAAGGGTTTCAATTTTCGTTAGAATCGGCCGAATAGTTACAATATTATTACCAAATAAATATAAAGCAAAACGAGGACCGACCGACATAGTGAGATATAGTCGCACGCAACTAAAAAACTATGCATCATTTCATTGGGTGGAATGTCATGAATGAATAAATATCTGGCAAAGTATTTATTATAATGTTCCTTAGTGCCTGCGCGCTGTACCCAATATTCGACATCCTTTCACAATTTCTCAATATTTTGAGTGTTTGCTCAAATTTGAGGTTGAACGAAATTTAAAGAATGATTAACTGTTAAATGAGTATACCCAATATCACTTAATGAGTCGTAAGCCTTCCACTTGTCACTTGTAATTACTGAACCGGGCGAAATGTACTCTCGTATTACTCTATTTGCCGAATGGTCCAGTACCGGGTATTGCAAAAGGTCCTGTTACACTCGTTACGACGCTCTCAACAAACTACTTAATGATAGTCTTGATGCAGTTAGACAGACTTTTATTGTTTTAACATAAACACGTGTTTAAATTGTAATATTAATCAATGTGGGCGAGCGCACGCGCTCCAGGCGACCTGTAGGCCGAGCACACGTTGCGGACGAAGTCATATCGTGCTGGCTCACCTGCTGTTGACGAAGGACTTCAACTCGTCGGCCTCGCCCTCGACATGCGCCAACACGCTGTAGTTGAGGGGTTTGAGGTCGGACGACTGCAGTGGTCGAAAGTGCTTCGACCAGAAGTTCATGTTCGATCCTAACCGCTCTTGCATGGTCTTGGCCGTGTGGGCCGGGGCATCATCCATCTGAAACACCTAGTCCACCTTTGTGATCTTTCTCACTAAGGGCAGTACTCTTTTGGCCAAGATGGCCCTGTAACCGGCCGCAAACCACACTGGCGGCATCTTCTCGCCATTCGAAACTACGACCCCTAGCAGCATCACGAAGGCTGGGTCCTCCGTCGTGAACACGTAGCGGACTCATATTCTTTTCACTTCTATCTCGACACACCTGCACACAATGACAAAAAAAAACAAAACACGTTTTTATTGAAACTTGCTGGAAAAGTAGAGCGTTAAGTTTGTTTGACGGAACCGTTTCTATTACAGGTAATCCTCTCGAAATATAAAAAAAAAGAAAGTGTAACGGAACTTTTACGAAACCCGGTATAGGCAAAATAAGTTCCTTTTCGATACTCGTTCAATACCCCTATATACCCTGAACACCCATAACTTCCCTACATATATTATATTTATATTTTTCAAACTTGCTTTCATCTATCTCGACAATAATCAGGTTTCGAAAAAAAAATTGGGTTGGTTTCTAAACCAAAGTTCGCAAACTTCCGAAGACATCGATTTCCAGGCGATAATGCTTGTGTTTGTGAACTGATATCTAATAGCGTTTGGCATAACAAAACAAGAGGACGAACTTGCGCTTCGAAGGCAGACCTTCGGTCTGTAGTCTAGGGAATATCCGGATTTAGTAAAGGTGTTTTGGTTTAAAAAAATATTGTAAAAGGTTTCCAGTACACATCTCGAAATAATTTTCTCTTGGTCTATCTTTTGTTTAATGGATGCTTATTTTATAGGTCTAAAGGCAAGTAAAAAATTGGAATTCGTTTGAAATACGGGAAAAAAACCCAATTCACATGACCTCCATTTTTTATCTAAATCTGCTGTAATTTCATTTTGCATTATTCGTTTTTAGAGTCTAGTAGCTATTTCCTCCTGCTAAAGATTAAAATGAAAAATCTAATTTAAAAAAGAATATCAAAACCTTCGAATTTACGAAAAAAAACCCAAAGAAAACAAGTCATGCCTTAATATAATAAATTTTATAATTTTTTTTCAGATTAACCATTTGTAATTCTTTTTGATTTAAAAAAATCCCAAATATTCGATAATCATTTATTTTTCTTAACTCTTAGAAAGAACTGCTAAAAAGCTTCAAATACAGGGGGACCCTCCCAAAACGGGCCCCAACTTTCGATAGGCTTCACTCTTAGTTTCCTGCAAGGATTGAATGAAACTTTGGTGATAAGTAGTTTATTATGTTTAAAAACATCATATCAAAACATGGGAGTATTTGGACTTTTGTTCTTTATTCTAGAGCACGTGTTCGAGAGGACCTCCATTTAGCTCTATGCATTTCTTGAGGCGCAGCACAAAGTTGTCCATGACGTCCATACAAACCGACTGACTAATGGCTCTGATCTCCTTCCTGATGGCTTCCTTGAGTTCTGTGATTGTTCTGGGTCTCCCTGCGTACACTCTGTATTTAAGGTAGCCCCAGAGAAAGAAATCTGGGGGGTTAAGGTCTGGGCTGTAAGGTGCCCACTCAAAATCAGTCGAGACTGATCACACGGCCACCAAAGTTCTCTCTCAGCCAATCTCGGGACAGGTTTGAGGTGTGAGCTTGTTTCATCTTGCTGGAACCAGAACTTCCTGATAAGCGACGGGAACAGGGTCTGCAGCTTCTTCTTGAAGGTTTTGAGGACCTCAACATAGCGCTCCTTGGTGACTGTTACTGTCGCGCCAGAGTCCTCGAAGAAGAATGATCCGATGATGACTCTGGCTGAGATTGCAGTCCATACCCTGCACTCGGGGGAGTGTAGGGGCTTGGTGGCTACCTCATTTGGTCTGGAGGTCCCCCCAGAAGACATTTGTCTTCGAGTTTACCTTTCCTTCAAGATAGAAGTGAGCTTCATCTGAGATTCAAAGGAGGTTAAGGAAAGTTGGGGGCTCCTGAATCTTCTCCAGTATCTTGACTGCAATATCCTTTCTCCTCTCCTTGTCTGCTTCGTCTGTATTCTGTATGGGTAGATCTTTACATCCATTACTAGCACTCTCCTGCAAGTATCACGGGATATACCGAGGGACTGACTTCGCTTGCGCTCAGAGCGTTTTAGACTGCTGATCCGACTCTCACGCTCTCGACCAGCTCAGCTGTACACTTCCTGGGGCCTCCTGAATGGCTTGGACGGTTGTCACTGGTTGAATTGAGGTTCTCCACTGTCCCATAGTTCTCTAAGTGGTCCACCCAGTCCTGAATTCTGCTCTTGGAGGGGGCTTTTTCACATTCGAACTGATGCACGAAAGTGTCCTGCACTTTCTTGAACGAGCCTGTATTGTAGTAATGTTTGACCCAGTATATTCTTTGCTGGAGCCCCCTTGATATATAAGTGTATTCACAGGCGTTGCTTCTGTCATGTCCTACAAAGTAAGGGTGATTAGTGAATGAATGAAGGATATATCACAAAAGGTGTATGCAGACCCGTTTGGGGGGCGGGTCCCCCAAACTAGCCCTGCGGGCTGTTTTTCGAACTGTAAAGAATATCTTACGAAAGAACTTGGATAAAAGCTCAAACTATCCTTTGCTCTTTGATTATCTTTCGTTTTGTCGACGTCATTTGCTTATTTTTAATCCGTTCTTTTTTCTTCAATTCTCAAATGACTCGTAGTATAGGAAACTCGAAAATATTAATTAAAATATTGGAACATCACGAATGAACGTAGTGTGTATTTAGACGACATAAAGATTTTACCAAGTTATTAAAATATTAAATTATATTTAGGACAAATCTGTATTTGCACAAAAAATGGATATCAGATTTAAAGAAATCGCAAAAAAAAAGTCTCGCTGTGACCTATATCAAATAATATCGCCTATCTAAAACCTAACTCAAGCATTATTTGGGGGTTTCAAAACCAGCTATCACTTACAAATGGCTGCCAATCTATTTTTCGTATAACATCTTAATTAGAAATTTCCATTCCTTAATTAGTGAAGGTGATATATATATATAGTGTATATCATTTTGCGTATTTAAAAAGATAAATATTTATAACACAGCCTTCGGTTGCGTTGGAATTGTTAAATCTGTAGAATTATCCTAGTTTCTTTTGCAAATACATAACAAAATGATTATTTTTTCTTATGCATAAAATTCTGCTATTTACTAATACATACATCATGTGAGTTGCCTTTTTCTTTTTCTTTTTTAACAAGAGTCCCGAACAGCTTGGCCAAAAACATAACTCCGAAAGTTCAGATCAATTCTTTGAAAGCTGTTTTTTTCGTTCATTACTTCCTTCACCCGGCCGATCTCACTGACAAGTCACCCAGTTTGGTCCATTTGTTACATTGTAGATATTTAGTCAGTGTTTTTCCAGAAGTAGAGCTATCTATTAGTCAGTGTTTGTTTGTCCAGATTTAAATATGTCAGAATTATTAGTTACGTGTTTGGGAGATTGGTAAATTTCCAGAACATCCACACCACGATTTTTTGACGTTTTTAGTGGTCAGGAACGCGATTAGGAGCATCATTAGATCCGCAATTCACCTACTTTCTCGATAAAAGGTTTGCTTTCGGTTTTATTTCAGTAAATTGAATACCATTGTCGGCAGTGCGTGTGGCGGTCCTGGGTCACCGCATAGAAAAAAAGGTCCAGACCTAAGTCGCGTGCTCTCAATTATTCTGACTTATGACCTTACGACCTTCAAAACTTTCAACAAGTGGGGCAATCCCACCCATAGTTATTTTTCTTTGAATAATTCCCGGACTAACCTTGGGAGGACCTTGGCATTTAAATCATTCGGAGAAGAATGTAAAACAACATAAGCGTTTCAAATGTCGTTAGAATCGGCCGAACAGTAACGATGTTATTGCCCTAAAACTCATTGAAAAGTAAAATGGTTACCATCCGACCGGCTGACCTACGTACCGACATAGTAACGAATAAAGTCGCTTACACGCGACTAAAAATGGAGCGCCTCACGACGTTTGGCAATCCTTATCCACAATACGATGCGTTAGGTACTTGTCGGAATTTGCCAGCTTGATGGCAAAAGACTTTGGAAGTGAAACAAAGTTCCGAGGTGGGACGTGGGGAGTTTGGCCTTGGTGATGAGGGCACCATTTTCTACCATTACTTGTTAGTGTGTTTTTTTTATATTTCTGATGTTTTTCTTTTTCGCTTTTTGTTGTTTTTGATTCTCACACTCTTTTTGATGTTCTTATTGTAGAACCTTTAAGCCTTTTTATCCGAACGAGTTCGGCAATTTTACCTTGTTAAGTTTTTGTTTGGGGGTTTCTAGGTAGCTTTGTGTTCATAACACTACATTTTAGGAACGGGTTATTTTTGAGGGGTTGAATAATACACAACACTATATTTTAAGAACCGGGATTTTTTTGTAGGTTTTGAATAATAATAAGTTTTTTCTCTTAGTTTGGTAAGACCTAGGTATATTTTAAGTTTTATTCCAAGTTCATTCTAAGAGTTCCTTTAAGAGTTTGAAAAGGCAAAATGACGAAGTTAAGAAAAATAAATATTTATCGAATGTTTTGAATTTTTTTAAAACAAAACGAATTACAAATGGTGAAGTTCAGAAAATTTATTAAAATTTAGGCATAGCTGCTTATTTTATTTTGTCGATAATTTGAAAGTTTTATCGAAGTTATTTCTAAAATGGATTTTCAATTTTAATCTTAATCAGGAGGAAATAGCTAGTGGCCACTAAAAACGAGTAAGGCAAAATTAAATTATTAGAGCAAATTTCGATGAAGAAAAAAAAATGAATCGTGAGGATTGTTTTTTTTCCCGTATTTAAAAAGAATTCCGATAAAGTTTTTATGGCCTTTAGACCTAGAAAGTAATAATCTATTTTAGAAATAAATAGACCAAGAGTAAATTATTAGACACTCGCCCAGTTGCGCTTCGCTACTAAGATTAAAATATAAAATCTAAAAAAAAGCAGCCATGGTTAAATTTTTATAAATTTTCTGAACTTCGCCAATTATAATAATTTTAAAAGGAACTCTAAACTAAATTTCCCCCTTTCAAAATATCACGTTGGTAAAATATAGTTATAGAAGATATATAAAAATAAATTTTCTGAACTTCACCATTTGTAATTCCTCGGGTTTTAAAAAATTCACAAAATTTCGATACGTAAATATTCATTTCTGAACTTCACCATTTTGATTTTTGATATTATAAAAGTGTTATTAGAAATAACTTTAATAAATAAAACATAATTCATAGCCAAACTAAAATGAAATTATTATTCAAATACTAAAAAAAATCCCCTTCTTAAATTATAGTTAGTGATGATGATGATGATGATATGTAATGGAAACTTAAAAAGAAAAAAAATAGACCAAAAGGCCGTTGCCAAAGCCGGATAGGCTGTTAGCCCCTTCGCCACTCATCTTGATCTTTGTATTTGTCTTTTCTTTTTCTTCCTGCCTTGTTTATGCGTGCGTGTTTGTCTTTCTTGTGTGTGGTTTTTGTTACTATGTAGTTTGGTATTTTGATTTGTTTGTTGTGCGTGTTTATTCCGTGTTCAGGGCTTATTCAATATATGATTCTTGTTTGTTGGTGCGCACACTACCAGGTAGACTTCAGAAATTGTCAGCTTCTCAGGGAACGGCACCTGTTCCATGGCATAGTGTTTTAGATCGATCCTGTCCCCATCGTACTTGGAGGTCTTTCTGTTGCTCTTTAACCTTTCGGAGATTTTCAGAGTCTGAGTGTTGTTCATCTCTCTAGATCCGACGAGGTGCTGGAGGTCATATCGTCCGACTTTTTTGACAGCTTTCTTGGCTTGCTTCTCCTTCAGTCTCCACTCTCAGGTCCTTTCTGGGGGATCGTTTGAGTCCTGGCTTTGATTCTTAAGGGGAGTTTTCGGCAGAAGGTGCCTCTGAAGTGGGTTACAGTTGAAATTGCAGTTGCATGATGTCTCCTGAGGGGCGGTTGTCGGGGAACCACATTTCGCTCAACTGGGGGCATCACGTAGATGGACAGTGGATGATTGGAACCGTGGATCAGAGGAGTGGATTTTTGGTTCTAGTCGAAAATAGAGAGAGATCCAAGGGACTTTATTAAACATAATTAAAGAACGTATTCGACCTGCTACGGCAATTGTTAGTGATTGCTGGAAGGCTTACGCCCGCATTGAGAAAGAAGATTACCATAATTTTACAGTTAATCATTCACAATATTTTAAAGACCCAGTAACCGCGGCGGGCACATAGGAGCGCAATAGGAGCCACCTGGTGAACGATTAAAAGATCACTCCCGACTTCCGGCTGCTGTAAAAGTCACTTCGCAAGCTATCTCGACACGTATTTAGGGAAGAAGATGAAACACAACTGGAATTTATTTCCAAACTTCATCCAAGCAATTGCCAAATATATATTAGACTTGCGAAAGGGTATTTTTAAACAGCTGTTTTATTAGCTTAGCTGCATGTTCTTTCGTTATTGGTAGATTGGTTTAGGTAAGGTTAGGTTAGTTTAGCTTACCCTAGGTAAATTTGGCTTAGGTTAGGCTAGTTTAGGTTGTGTAACTTTAGTTTATTTTACGATAGGTTAGGTCATAAGAAAAATCATAATCCATCATAAACGTATTGTCTTCGTATCAGGCAGGTATTGGTCATAAGAAAAAATTCAAATCAACATAAGTGATTGGAATAGTTCATTTTTCTTCGTATGAATAAATAAATACTTCCTAACAAAATCAGAATTGATATAAAAATTTAAAGCGACGAATACGTGCATTGAATTCAAAATTAGTCAGGCTATTTGGAATCAAGGCTCGATTAGCTTAGTAAGGGCGATGACAATTTGCTTCCTACAGTTTAGGCCTAGGCGTATGCTTCGAGTGACGCCATCAGAAATCTTGCGCTTTATAACGAGAAAGTGAAAAACTACGCATAAAATCAAGGCGTTTTTTATCACTTTATGAGAAATGAAGATTTTAAATTGTCCGAAACAAAATGACGCCTCGCAAAAGTGCTGTGTCTAAGATATATATATATATATATATATATATACCAGGCAATTGTTTCGCCACTTCCCCCTACGGGGGGAGCTTGCGCTTCGCTACTAAGATTAAAATATAAAATATTAAAAAAAGCAGCCATGGTTAAATTTTTAGAAATTTCTGAACTTCGCCAATTATAATAATTTTAAAAGGAACTCTAAACTAAATTTCCCCCTTTCAAAATATCACGTTGCTAAAATATAGTTATAAAAGATATATAAAAATAAATTTTCTGAACTTCACCATTTGTAATTCTTTGGGTTTTAAAAATTCACAAAATTTCGATCCTTATATTTATTTCTGAACTTCACCATTTTGTTTTCATCATCATCTCTAACTGTGATTTAAGAAGGGGATTTTTTTGAGTATTTGAATAATAATTTCATCTTACTTTGGTTATGACTTATGTAAGTATATATTTTAAATTTTATCAAATTAATTTCTATGAATTTCTTTGGAGTTTGAAAAAACAAAATAGTTTAGTTCAGAGAACATAAATATGATTATCCAATATTTAGTATGTTTTAAAAGAAAATGAATTACAATTGGTGAAATTGAGAAAATTTATTAAAATTTAAGCAAGGCTGCTTTTTTTCTTTTTGGTATATTCCAGAAAATTTCTAAAAATGTAACTGGCTGCTTTTTTTCAGATTTTAAATTTTAATCTTAGTAGCGAAGCGCAAGCTCCCACCGTAAGGGAAAGTGGCGAAGCCATTGCCAGGTTTGATATTATAAAAGAAGGATTATAAATAACTTTTATAAAAAAAAACTTAAGTCATCACCAAACTAAGATGAAATTATTATTCAAATACTAAAAAAAATCCCTTCTTAAATTTTAGTTAGTGATATATATATATATATATATATATATATATATATATATATATATATATATATATATATATATATATATATATATATATATATATATATATATTTAAAAACAATTGTTTTTTAATGTGATAATTTTTTTCGTGGGAAAATTCCCCCCCAAAGTGCTCTTTTTGTTAGCTTATTGCACTCGTCTCATATTGAATTATATGTCATTTCTAAGGTAATTTCGAAATGGGGGGGGGGCATACCCACCACTTAATTGTGGGAGTTACACACCATACACCTCATTTTTTAAATAAACTCGTAATATTCGTAATTCGAAAAACCTAACATTAGATTCGAATTCAAAAGTCGATTGATAAATGTTGTTAAGCCTCTAATTTTTCTACCGCGTTCTTTGACTTCAAACATATAAGCCTCACCCTCCATGCTATTTAAATCAATCATATTTCAATTCAGAATTTTAAAATCACTTTAAAATGATATATAATACACTATAATGTGATTCCAACTCACAATGTGTCTCCCAAGATGGCGGCCTATCTATTTTTCGCCATAACATCATAATTAGAAATTTGCCCACATTGCATACTTTTTAAAAATAGAGATATTTATAACAGCGCCCACAAAATTCGAGGGTGGGCATAATCCCCCACTTAATCGTCAGTTTAAACCTACTTGGCTCTAAAATGTAAAACTTAAACTGCGCAGGATTCTCTTTATAAATGTTTTTTTAACGAAATATTTTCCTTTGCTTACTGCAAACGCGAGCTAGACCTTACCTAGCTCTGATTCCCTCACGTATTGGAAATCTATTTCCCATGAACTGTGAGAATTTTGTCCAGAGAAACAACCAGGTATAGGTGGTGAAGGAGTGTTGGTAGAAAGAGACGAATCAAAATTTGGCAAAGTAAATAGAAAAGACGAAAACTTAGGTAGTGCTTGGGCTTTTAGGGGTATAAAAGGGAAAACAAGGAACAAATATATCATGCCCATTGAAAACCGATCAGCCGAAATCCTTATTCCCTTTATACAAAAATATATTCTTCCAAAAAGCGTATTAATTTTTAAAAGACCTAGGGTATAATCATTTAACTCTCAATCATTCTCAATATTTCCTGGATCATGAGAACGGTGTTCATACGCAAACTATTGATGATCGGGAAGGAAGCTAAAAGCTGGATTTTAGGGGCTGGGAATAAAAACATTTCGTTCGGTACTTACTTTTAACATTTTTTTCGCCCAAAAAACCCACTGCAAATTACTTCCTCAAAACAGCGTCCGAGGAGGCGGTTAAGGTAGGTAATTGAGTCACTCATTCCGTATGGCAACAGGTAGTTAATTTAGCTCTGGTATTTAGTTGATAACTTATGATAGAATTTTGAGTTGCCTATACTAAGAGTTGATTAAAATAAATCTGGGTGGGGGGGGGGTATGGGGGCGTTGCTGCCCATTGTTAGAAATAAAGGGTAGTCATAGTTTCACACTAATTTTTCTAGTTTATTTCAGGGTGCTTGGAAAGATCTGATTTTCATTTTTTTGTGCAAATGCCTAGTTTTTAGGTTGTTAGTTTTAGGACAAATATATTGGGTATTTGCACAAAAAAAATAAAGTCAGATGTTTGTAAAGAATCCTGAAATCGAGTAGAAAATGATTTTTTTTTAAACTGCACTGGTTTATCAATTAATAATGCATTTTATCATCTCCCCTTATAACTAATAAATTCAATTTTAAACCCTTTTTGTCCTTCTAAATGTTTAACAAACTTACAACCGAATCTACCAAAAAATTCGATTTGTATTGCCTGTTTGGTTTGTGTAATTTACAGAGAAATTACTCCATCGTATTCGAAGGCGTTTTAAAATATTTGTATTTTGAAGAAAATAAAAAAAAAGAGGTAAATTTCCATAACATTTCCACCACGATTTGTTTGCCATAAAATGTATTTTCCGACATTTTTAGAAGGTTAGGAACGCCATCACGATTTCCATTACCTTTGCAATTTACTTTCTGGATAAAAGGTTTGATTTGAGTTTTATTTAATTATATTGAATGTGCTTCACGACGTCTGGCAACCCATTGAGAGCATTGAGGGGGTCGTTCCCATCCCCCTTTAATGGTAGTAAGGGGGGGGGATTACCCAACCTTCACACCCCGAATTATTTTAACCAACTCGTAGTATATGCAAATCGAAGTCCTAACGTTAGGTTCTCAACTGAATGAATACCAGAGCCTAATGGTAGGCTTTCGATTTACTTATACTACGAATTGATTACAAAAATCGGGGAGGAGGAGAACCCACTACCATTAAAAGGGGGAATGGGGTCTTCTCCCACTTTTTATAATATAATCACCTTAGAATTTACACTTTGAAGTCGAATTTAAATGCTTTCAGTGTGGTTGCCAAACATTGTGAGGCGTATTCAAAATAATGAAATAAACAAATAAAAGCTACTATCAAGAAAATAAGTGAATTGCGAAAGTAAAACTTCAGAAAAATGCATTCTATGTCCAAAAATCATGTTGATGTTCTGGAAATTTACATACTATAGCAGCACCCCAAATTTCTAGAATTGAACACAGTCTCAAGTTGCAATTAAGCTTGCCATTTAAATCCGTGTAATGGAAAAAGCTGTTACCACTCCTTGCACACATAATAGCTTGACAACCCTTTCTTTTACACCTCCATACTTTATAGTCTTTTCCGCGTACTTTCATAGTTGTGAAATTAAGTGGTCTGTTGCACTCAACTTTTGGCTAAAATACCTCTATCTAGTAAAAACTTTGCACCAGTACTTTCGTCACTAACAACTTTAGTATCAAATTGGAGGGTTTAGCTTAGAAATAAATATCGTTCTCAAACTATGTAAGACGAAGACTAAATACTTTCGCTAAAACCTTCTTAAGAAAATTCCCATGTTGGAGGTTGGGGAAAATTCCCTGTTATTAAGAAATTTCCTATGTTAAGGTGGGATACATGCTATAGCAGTTAGCCAGTTACCAGCAAAGGTAGGCTACATACTATAGGAGAACGATCTTCACCAGTTATACTGCGGAAATTAATACTTAGTGTTATAAAGACTAGAATAAATAGATTGGTCGCCATCTTGTCAATGATAGCTTGTTTTGAACTAAAAATGTTTGGATTAGGGGGTGAGGGGTAGTTTGTTTGGCCTAGCCTAGGTTTTGTTGGTTCGTTTGGTTTGTTTTTAGTAAGTTCTATAAGGTTTTGCGTGCTGTTTTTGTTACCGAAAAGGAATCACAGGACAAGCGTATTCTAGTGACACTAGTTGCCGTGGCGTAGCCTAAAGTTCAAAATGGCTAATCTTTGCGACGGTTATGATACAGCCGTGCTTGCGTTCTCGAGGGAATATAGTCATTAATCTGTGTAATTACCAAAACTAAACCTTTTATGGTCAACAGCCGTCTCCTGAATTTTCTGTAGGAAAGTGACTGGTTTTCACCCTATCAGTATGGTTTCAGGAGAGGCCGGTTCACTCAAGCGGCCGTGACCATCTTTCACGACATAATACAAAAAGCACGTCAGAAAACACATTCCATCAGCAAGGATGTGGACAAGGCCTTCGATAAAGTTTGGTATGAAGAACTGCTTTCGTTAGAAACTAGCTAACAACAGAGCTCCCTCGCTGCACCAGAAGACTCTCACACTACCTTACCGACCACAGATCTCGCACAAAATACAATAACACTTACATAACGCCCATTCACGAATTCACCGCTTGGATCGCCTTCTCCTCATTGAATCACTCACGCTTGATAAAGCAATCACCGAAGATAATTTTCGCTGCCGAGTTTGGACGTTTAAATACGAGGGAAGTTACGAAGAACTACATCTGTAAATCTGGAAGAAAATCTCAACCTCACCCCCATCCTCATTCTTCATTTTAATTTCAAATATTGTATCTTACACCTTTTCTCTACCACACCCAAAATCCTCCCATTCGAGAGGTACTAAAAAGAGAGAATTAATAATTTTCATTAGGCGCATCATACTCATCATGGCTGCCTAATCACCCCCACCAACCTGGGCGCTATACCTTGACTAGTGGACGCTGTCATTTGAACCTCGTCTCAACTATGCAGTGCACTTGCGATTGCATAATTGGGGGTACGGGAGGAGGAAGGTCTGAGGAATAGCCCACTGCCAGATACCCGTATCAGAGGAGCTCCCGGAAAATGGGCCGGGTTGCAACCTTCGCAGGGGAGCTTAATCACTCCACCTGTGAGGGGCAACCAGAATCGCTGAGGGACATACAACCGTCTCAGCCTATGTCAGATGCACCCGCGGTTTTTTACTCCATCGAGGAGGTGGCACCCCCCGTTAGCGCTGGTTGATTCCACGCTAACCAACAAAAAGTCTCGTCACATTTCACCCCTCGAGAGGAGCCCACCCGGGTCCACTATTTCATCCATCATCAATTCATTCTTGACAGCCAAACTAGTGAAGGCGGGGCCAAAAGGAATGGGGAGGGTCCAAAACACCACACCAACATGGATAACAATATGGAATATAAAAGACTCCCACTGAGAATGGAACCCGGAGCACAAAAACTCGAAAGAGGAGTACTAATAAGAACTCTTTACACTGAAGTGAAGATTACCCTTACTAAATTGATAGAGGTCCCTAACGGCTACGTTGCCCTATGTCATAAACAGAATGACATAGAACGCCTGGTGGCACCCGAAGGACTAAAAGCTCTAAGGAACTCCTGGCAACCCACTCCTTCGTCTGTCGAAAGGTAGACCTCTATGTGGGATCCCACAAAAGAGGAGATCAAAAGGGGAACTCAACATCTGAAGATCGCAGAAATCATCAAATTTGGACACCGCACGCACGTGTTCAAAGTCATTTGCGCCTCGGCGGAGATGGCAAATAAGGCAACCAACAACGGGATCCTCCTTGCCTTCAGAATGAGGATACCCAGTAAAAATATGGAAAAGGAAAAATTTGTAAACGTAAAAACCTGCTTCCAATGCTATGCCATTGAGGAGCACGTGACAAAGAACTGCCCAAATAAGGACAAAAAAGTATGCTCAGAATGCGGAGGTAAAAATCACACATTCAGGGAATGCACAGAGACTACAAAGAGATGCGTAAACTGCCAAGGTCCAAATAGAACAATGGCAGTAAACTGTCCAAAGAGATGAGAAATAATAATAAATAAGAAAGAAAATAAATTAAACAATAATCAGACATACGCCAGCGTAGCAAAAGCTACGGTAAAATATATTAAGGAAACCCCCAAATCAATGTTAATGAAGGAACAGGGCTGCACATTCTAGCATGTATTAAGTACGCGCACGTACAAAACATCGCCCAATCAGGATAGGGTTAAAAACCCCCCCAAATTTTGAAACAGTCCCCCCAAACCCCGGGTTTTATTCTGGGTTTTTTCAAATCTTGGGTTTTTCAGAAATCAAATGCTACAAGCATTAGGATAACATAGAAAAAGAATAGCTATCTCTATTTTTATATAATATTAATATTTACTTATTTTAATAATTATATTATAATAAGAACAGATCACTGATCGAGAATTGTGGGTACCCATGATAGCCATAACCTGTAGAAGGAGAGATGAATTCTGTCCTCAAACCAATATGGTTATAGAAAATACCGCTCCACACTAGATCCTTTAACCGTCCTTGACCACGACGTCGGCCGAGCATTCGGCGAAGGTAAATTTGTCACAGCGGTCTTTTTTGACATTGCCAAGGCGTATGACACGGTTTGGCGACGTCATATACTCAATAACATACACGAGCTAGGAATCAGAGGTCCACTCGCACTCTTCATCAAAAACTTTCCTAATAATAGAAAATTCACAATAGATCTCCATGGAGCTAAGTCTGCACAATTCAGCCAACACGAAAGATCACCACAAGTAAGTGTGCTCAGCACAACCCTCTTCATAATAGCAATCAACAATTTGACTCTCCAAGTACCACCTAACATTAAATGCTCATTATATGTGGACGACATGGCAATTTGGCTCCCAGGCACCAGCACAACAGAAGTATCAAATCGCCTACAAGAAGCAATAGACAAATTAGAGACCTACTCAGTACAACACGGCTTCACAATTTCAAGTGAAAAAACAACTGCCATAACCTTTACAAGAAAAAGACAAATTCCGCATATCCCATTGCTACTTGAACGACGCCCAATCACTTTCCAAAATAACATAAAATTTCTCGGTCTCACATTGGATCAGAGGCTTACATGGAAACCCCACCTCAAAAGACGGTGCTACAAAGCCACAAACATTCTGACTAAACTGTCGCATCATCCCTGGGGGAGCAGACAGAAGCACCCTCCTGTACCTTTACGAAACTCATTGTTTCTAAAATAAACTACGGATGCCATCTGTACGGAGCAGTCTCAAAATCTGTAATCCAGGAATTAGATCCTGTACAAAACCAAGCCCTCCGTCTAGCCACCGGTGCCTTCAAATCAACCCCAACATCATCACTTTGTGCCGAGACCGGAATATTACCTTTGCGTCACCAAAGACAAGTTGCAGAACTCAAATACTTTGCACGTGTTTACAGACATTACAACAAACTAAAAAGAATACTAAAAAATACGCTACCAGCATGCAACCCAAGGACCCGCAGCTACATCACCTACACGGTAAGGGTTAAAAAACTCTTACAAAGTTTAAACCTGCCAGAGTCAAACATCCTCATTGACAACTATTATACTATTCCCCCGTGGATTATTCAACTTTCAGTAATATGTCAAATAACTCCCATCTTCGAAATCGACAATGACGTCCGTAGTGCTATCCAACATTTCCCAGGACCACCAAAGGTCCCATCAACCATGTCAGTCCATTTTCACATATGAATTGAAATCGGCGGATGGCGTGGCATGTGCAACAATTCTCCCGCACCACATACGAGCAGCCCGACTTCCGGATTGCGCTTCCTTCCTCGCGGCAGAACTCACTGCCATCTACATAGGTCTCAAGTCAGTCAAAACAGGTACCAATAAAATCACAATATTTTCAGACTCAAACAGTGCGCTGACAATGAAAAAAATCACGCATCCAAACCCATCCCCTAGCCATTGAAATTCAAAGAAAGATAACGCCGCTTTTATGTAACGTAACCCTATGCTGGTGTCCCGCATAGGGACGCTGACAGAGCTGCAAAATCAGCAGTCTCAGATAACTCATTGCCCACTGAACCAACATACCACAAAGATTATTACAACCTCTTTGTCGAGGCAGTTAAAAACCATTGGAAGTCTGAATGATATGTACACGGCCATCAACATCTACGACACATAAAAGATGACATCAACAAATGGAAGAGCTCTTCCAGAAATTCTCGAAGAGATGAAGTCGTCTTAGGACGCTTACGACTAGAACACACAAAGCTTACCCACAGCTATCGCTTCGCCAATTCTCCCCCAACACAATGCACTACCTGCAACGCCCAGCTATCTATCCCGCACATACTACTAACCTGCACTAGATTCCACCGACACCGGAAAAAATATTTGGGTAACAGCCCAACACTAAAGAAAGTGCTCGACGACGAACCCCAAACAAGTAGGCACTGATTGCAGACTTAAAGGAAAGTAAATTATATACTGAAATCTATAACAAGAAAAGAAGCAAAACCCGATAAATTATGAAGATTCGCTTCTTTCAATTTTAAAAACCTTTTAATTCATGCACAATTTCATTACTACCACCCATTCATTTCAATTCACTTCATCCATCACATCACCATTCACATATTCATGACTATTATTCACGCTTTTAAATTTTAATCACTATAAAATACCGTGCCTGTTTAGACCCATAAAGAGGTGAAAGAGGGCATAAAACGCAAAAAAAAGTCCTACTCGAAAGAGTGAAACTCAAGCCAATTAAGATGGAGGTCCAGAGGCTAGGGAGAAAGACATGGGATAAGGTAGAGGAAGAAATGCTCCAAAATATCAACAATAATGTCGACATACTTCAACGCAGACAACACAAAGTAGAAAGAACAGCACTGTTGTTACGGTAGCGACCCCGCCCATCCCGGTACTGGGACAGGTATCGTGCGCGAAGACCACCCAGACTGGGACATTCGACAAGAATGTGCCGAATAGTCCGGGGGACGACGCAGTCGTTGCAATAGGGCGCAGGCGAGCGCTCCATCAAATAGCGATGCGTCACACGAGTGTGTCCGATTCGGAGACGACAGAAAGCAACCTGAAGCCGCCGCGGCATTGGGGATAGGTCCATGGGAACAGTCGCGGCGCAATGGCACGCAACTTTAAGTTCCCTTCGACCGTCTCACATCTTCTTTGCCAAGCAGTCAGAAGAGCTGCCCGTATTCCTGCATTGTAGTCGATGTGAGGAAGAGCGAAACGCTGGTCCGGTCGCAGAGTCCTCGCGGACTCTTTGGTGCCCTCATTCCCCGCAATTCCTACATGTCCAGGAACCCAGCAGAAGATAATCTCGACATCTGCCCGGCTCGCCAAAACCATGGCGTCACGGATATCGCGAACCAGGGGATGCGGAGATTCCAATGCCCCGAGAGCACTCAGGGCACTTTGTGAGTCGCTATAGATCACAATCCGGTCTCCGAACCGGGCACATCGCGTAATCTCCCGTACCGAGTGGTGTATTGCCACCAGCTCGGCCGTGAAGACAGACGCAGCGCCTGGTAGAGCCCCGCTGAATTCAAACAGAGGAGATACGGCGTGGAAGCCGACCCCCTCTTGGGACTTGGAGCCATCCGTATACACTGGCACGGTATCAGCGTGACACGATGTGTGCTCCAAAAAGGTCGAACGCAATACTCCCGGCGCAGTACAAGCTTTGGGAGCAGAGGCGTAGCGACAAATAGCCAAATGTGGTACCCTCCAAGGTGGCGTCCTGGGCAGAACCAGGGGCGCCACCGGCCCGAGAGCTATATCTAGCTCTCGAAGGAGTTTCCTAGCCCTAAACCCAAAGGGCTTAGGGTATGACTGGCGTCTCTCGGCGGCATAGGCACCATCGAGATCAGCTGCGGATGCAGTGAGAGCTGTTGGCGACTGAGGGAGGCGCCGGGCTCGCGCGTACAGGCGAGTGATGCACTGCACGCGGAAACAAGCAAGAACATATCCGTCAATGGTGGTCATTAAAACTATAGAAGGATGAGACGTAAGAAAAAAAACTAAAAATAAAAAGTGAGAAAAATGCTAGTGATGCCCTCAACACCAGGGAAAACTAGTAAACATTTTCCCACCTATGAAAACCTACCACACATTCCATCACTTTCATTAACTTGAACTTTCTTTTCATTCTGACTCCACCATTCTTCACCGATAAATGAGGAAAGACACACTGAAGATGATCGCATAGATCAAAAGCTCAGAAATTAAAGTCAAGTTTGGTTTTACTAAACACATTTCATTATAAAATAGAGATGAACGTAGGAGTAGTTGTTTACCATGTACAGGATAAACTAAAAATGATAATAAGAAAAATGGAAAGTTTCCAAAGTAAATTAATAAAGGCGAAATATAATATGGTCTTTAACAAAATCTGCATTCAAGAAGGTCTGCTACCCATTTACACTAATATATATATATATATATATATATATATATATATATATATATATATATATATATATATATATATATATATCTATATTTATATATATATATATGAGGAATTAAACCAAATTCTCCCGAGACAATTTGAGTCAGAACAGTTTCGGTGTATCTCACACCCTTTTTCAACTGACACTGGATAGAAAATATAAG
>OZ018335.1:71206920-71409420 GCA_963969495.1 Ceratothoa steindachneri | reverse complement strand
AAAACTTCAGTGACCTATCTACTACTACGCCTAAGTCCTTCTCATCCTCAACTGAATTCAGCCAATGCCCATCCATTTCATAGCTAAATTCCTTATTAACCCATCCCATGTTAAGAACTGCATTTTTTAGGTTAAAAGTCATTTGGCATTTCTGAGCCCAAGCTAATCCTTGGGAATCTGATTTGTAGTAGGAATATGAAGACCCAGGTGATTACACTAATCATTTATTGGCCGAACGTTTCGGACCTTCACTAGGACCATCTTCAGCGACTGTATCCACTAATGAGAGGGGGAAGGAACAGTTAAAAGAATGCATTTTATAATGGCTAAAAAAAGCGGATGAAGACAAGTTAAAATATTAAAATTGACAATTATTGAGATTAAAGTAAAAACACAAATAGAAAGAAATGAAGTTATAACATAAACTGATTTGAATATAAAATATTATAGGTAACTGGAGTAAACAATAAAATAACCTATTATATTAAATTATAAAAAAAAACCCGAAAACAAATTAGAATGAATTAAACAGAGGGTCTAACCTTTATCGTGGGAGTTGAGAAATCAACTAACTAAAGATATAAAAACTACTAACGAGATTTATTTGGCTGGCTAGTTAATGTATTGAGTGTTGGTTGGTTATATAGTGAATAGTTTAATTGAGGAGTAATTATTTAGGTTTGGATTTATTTTATTGATGTACAATGACTAAGATTTTCAAATCGAGAGAAGTTACGGCTGAAGATAATATGGTAAATGAATCAGAATTAAGAGGATGATGGTGATACTCCGAGTGTTGCGTGATTTCATATCTAAAATTTATAGAGATACTAAAGTTGCTTAGTATATCTATAAAGTTTAGATATCAATCCACTTTATATAAAATGTTAGTCCACAATAATACTAGGGAAAAAGGTGGATTTACCTTACTTCGGGCAAACTGGTAAATCTTTATCTACTAGAATTTACCAACATAAGTATAATATTAGAAGACGTGAAATAAACAGCTTGTACTAAATGAAATAACTTCATAATGCAGCCTGTTGTCACTCTTTATTAGTGTAATATTCGCATGCTGTCCTCCCACTGATTCTTAATCTCATTAACACTTCACTTGCCACAGGGGTGGTTCCCTCTTCCTTCAAGCATGCCTCATTTCGTCCTATCCTTAAAAAAAAACACCTTAACCCCTCTGAACCATCTAGCTATCGCCCTGTCTCACAGCTTCCATTCCTCTCTAAGATCCTAGAAAGAGTGGTTATCTCTCGCCTTAATGACCATATTTCTAACTGCAATATCGATGAAATACTGCTGAAATCAGAGATATTTTTATTTTTTTACACAGCTTCCTATAAATTGCGTACGGTCCCCTTAATTTATAAATGGGGGCCAAAGCCCCCCATTCCCCCCGCAAATTAAAAGAATAAACAAACTCGTAAATATTCCTAATTCGAAAAAGCCAATCCTTGGCTTCGAATTCAAAGGCGCGATGGCCAAATCTCGTAAGGCCTCTAGAGATTTGTTTATAGCGTATTACGTAACCCATTCGCACCTATATGTAGACAATTATAGCATCTTAATTAAAAAAGAAATATTTAAAGTGTTTTACAAAAATAAAAAACTATACTATATAAACCCCTACGTAACCGATTCTTTTGAGGCGAAGACCTTATAAAAATTAAACTGACTACGAGTAGCTTCTTTCAATTCGAAAAGGGCGGCTAATCTATTTTTCGTCATGACATGATAATTAGAGATTTCCCCACATTAAGTACTGAAACCGCTATATAGAGTATACCTACACTATCTATCCAGAGATATTTATAATAAAGCGCCCACGAAATTCGAGGGCGGGCAATAAACCGGAAAATAACCTGGAACTGAAATAAATGAGTAGAAACAAATCATATTAATCCCACGGACTGTGTGCAATACTATTTCGAGGTTCAATTTTTTTCTAAAAAATATAAATCTAAAACGAAGGGAATCTCAGGAAAGTTTGTAAGGAGCTATTTGTAAAAGGAAGGGGAGTTCTATTGCTGTCGCCCCATACTTTGAAGAAGATTTGTAGACTACTACTTTGTCGTCTTTAAAAACAAAGCTCAAACTAGAACTTTCTCGAATTCATAGCATCCCATATACGATGGAAACTGAGACTAATAGCATAATTCAACGGATGACAAAAGGGCCTATCAGAAGTCATCCGAATCAACACACACCCCATAAATTTCATCTAGAAGATTGTCTCTGAACTGATCCAAAATGAATCGCCATCATGTCTCATCAAAACACTAAATCATGCAATACACATATTTATATTACAATATGTGATTTGATGCTAATACAACTTAACAAACATGATAACCCACCTTCTACATATCCTAACCTGCGCTTGAAAACATTTAGGTTTGGACTGTTTATTGTCTTCTGTTGTAAATTATTCCAGTAATCTACCACTGCTGGTGAAAAAAATACTTTCTCACATCCAACCTACACCTGTTTTTTTAATTTTCAAATGGTGGCCCCTTCCAACTCTAAGAACTTGCTCAAATCCAACATATGTACCCCAGCACATATTTTAAAAAGCTCAATCATCTCTCCTCTCACACACCTCTCAAAGGAGAACTTATTTAGCGCTCTCAACCTCTACAGGGTGGTCCGAAAGTCTTGTTAGTAGGGGGTATTCACTTTCATTGCAGTGAAGTCATGTCGCACATCTTCCATGCTATTTCCAGAATAGAATCCACACGATCATGTTCCCATAGATTTGCAATCAGCCTCTCTCCCAAACTGTAGGGGCTCGTGTCACCCATCTAAGATAGAAAATGAAAACAATATGAACGGAGAGATTCAAGACTTTCGGTCATCTGAAATATAAAATTGAAACATTATTTACAGGTGGTAACAAGACTTTCGGACCACCTTGTACATATTCAAGGTGCTTCAGGGAAGGAATTATTTTTGTTGCCCTCCTTTGTAGTGACTCTAGCAGGTTGATGTGTAAAATGTGGTGACCATGATTGTATACAGTACTCTAAATGTGTACTGAAGTATGAGTTGAGTTT
This sequence comes from Ceratothoa steindachneri, assembly GCA_963969495.1. Taxonomy (NCBI): domain Eukaryota; kingdom Metazoa; phylum Arthropoda; class Malacostraca; order Isopoda; family Cymothoidae; genus Ceratothoa; species Ceratothoa steindachneri. Next base: position 71,406,355 of record OZ018335.1, on the reverse strand, counting down.
AAGGATAAACCGTTTACTTTTGTAGCTAACATTCCTCTTAATAAAAGTTATGAGGATAGACTAAGGGAATTAGATCTGTTCTCGCTGGAAACCCGTAGACTGCGTGGTCAGCTCATCGAAGTTTTCAAAATACTTACGAGGGTTCGACAATGTTGACTACCGGGATATTTTCACACTGAGTGAGAACAGAACGCGCAATCACGGCTTCAAACTTGAACTGAAGCGTTACAACCGCAATCTGTGTGGAAATTGTTTTACTTACAATATCTGCGGTAAGTGGAACGCACTTCCAGTGGAAGTTGTCAACAGTGAACCTGTTGACCAGTTCAAGTCAAGACTAGACAAAGTCTTGAAAAGTGGCCGTTTAGGAACGCAAAACAATTGAGCAGCCATGTGCCTGCTCGATTGCTAGTCCAAAGGTACCCTCTTTGAATGGACCGTAAGGTCTCCTAGGGTACTTCCTTTCCTTGTTACTCCTTGTAAATGTATCCTAGCACCCTATTTGTTATATGTTTTGACTCAATTCACTACTTTGAAAACTTCAGTGACCTATCTACTACTACGCCTAAGTCCTTCTCATCCTCAACTGAATTCAACTAATGCCCATCCATTTCATAGCTAAAATCTCTATTATCCTTTCCCATGTTAAGAACTTTTCATTTTTTAAGGTTAAAAGTCATTTGGCACTTCTGAGCCCAAGCTAATAACTTATTTAAGTCATTTGGCACTTCTGAGCCCAAGTTAATAACTTATTTAAGTCATCCTGCACTTTAAAGCTACCCTCAACTTCTTTGACTACAGCTGCCAATTTAGTGTCTTCAGCAAAAATTTACACTTTGCGATTTACGCCTCCCCCAAATCATTTATAACAAGTGTTCCAATAACTTGGACCGATTTTAAATGTGAGTTAAGTTTAAGCGTCTAATGATTTTTTTCTTTTTCTTTCAGATTTAACAATTTCAGTCTTTGGCATTTTCAACCATGGAAAGATTACCAATCGAACAACGTGTTAAAGTTATCGAAGCCTATTACGAAAATAGACGTTCAAACAGAAACGCATTTCGGGCACTTCGCGATTTTTTGGGTCAACATAATCGACCAACCGTGAGTGCAATTGGGAAAATTGTTCGTAATTTCAAACAAACGGGGTCGGTGGCAGATATGAAAACGCCAGTGCGTGCTCGTTTACGCCGTTCAGTTGAAAACATTGCTGCAGTGGGCGAGAATATGGCCGAAGATCCAGACACCTCTATTCGTCATCGCGCGCAGGATTTGAACCTCTCCACAACAACGTTACATCGAATTTTGACAAAAGATTTGTCTATACGCTTACAAAATTCAATTGACACAAAAGCGCAGTACATTCGTCAATTCGGTGCACGAGCAAAGACAAGCCGATAATGATTTTTCGCAAAAAATTATCTTTAGTGATGAAGCCCATTTTCATCTTGGTGGATTCGTTAATAAGCAGAATTGTCGCATTTGGGCAGATGAAAATCCCAGGAAGATTGTTTAAAAGCCACTGCATCCACAAAAGGTCACTGTTTGGTGTGCATTTTTTGCTAGCGGAATCATTGGGCCGTATTTCTTCGAAAATGATTCCGGGAATTCTGTTACGGTGACAGGCGAGCGATACCATGCCATGATAACCAACTTTTTATGGCCTGAATTGAATTCTATGGATGTCGAAGATTTGTGGTTTCAACAGGACGGCGCCACATGCCACACAGCCAATGCAACAATGGCTTTATTGAATGAGAAGTTCCCAGGTCGCATCATCTCTCGAAACAGCGAGGTCAATTGGCCACCACGATCGTGTGACTTGACGCCTTTAGATTTCTTCCTTTGGGGTCATCTCAAAAGTAAGGTCTATGCCAACAATAATTCAACAGCTGAAGGATGAGATAATAAGGCATATTGGTGAGATCGAGGAGCAACTATGCAGAGACATCATCAAAAGTTTGACCATCGAGTGGAGGTGTGCCGCCGAAGCCTTGGCGGACATTTAGGCGATATTATTTTTCACACATAATTGCCATGACTCAAATAACATGATCCAATAAGGAAATCAATAAATTTTCACCAATAACACTGTTTTATAAACTGCTAACCTCGATCCGTCTTTATAAACTATGAATAATAAAGGGTTTAGAACTTATTCCTGATGTAAGCCATTGATAACGTCTCCCCACTGTGACTTCACTCCAGATTCAGTACCACTCTGTTTCCCGTCTTTCAGCCATTCAGCTATCCAATTCAAAACTTTACCACATATCCCATGCATTTTTAACTTGTGAACTAGTCTCCTATGTGAGACCATCAAAAGCTTCGCTAAAATCTAAGCAAATTACATCAAACATTCTCCCCCTTATCTAATTGTTTAGTTACATAATCCATAAAATCCAGTAAGTTCGTTTAATATGATCTACCACTTCTAAACCTTTAATGAGCATCATTTATTAAACTAACTATTTCTAGATGCTCACAAATACCTTTCTTAACTACCTTCTCAATAATCCTTCAACTTATAGATGTTATATAAGAACTTTTAATGAGTTAAACATAAAATGAGCAAAGAGAATGATAAATGATTGGCTTACCTTGGGAAAAGGACTGATGCTGTATCCAGGGATTTATGATATTTCGTTCCAGAGAATATCGTTGCCGTCTGGAGTAGCTTATTCCTCTTGTTAGTATTTTAGGTAAGCTATCATTAACTTTATCTTGTAACAATGAATTTACTGAAAAAGACGTCCAGAACGCCGTTTGTTAACAATACGATGAAATTGATCTTTTTGAGAGAACTGAGAGAGCTGACGCTTTTTCTTTTGCGCCGGAGCCTTTGTCAGGAGTCACGCGATATTAAATTTTAGTGAAAAATGTAACACCTGGTTATCCTCAAAGTTTAGCCAAGCAAAATTATCATTCTCTAGAAAATTAATGATCATTGAAATATATAAATTAATGAAAATGACAATGAAATCAAACATAAATTATTATAGTTAAGCTAACATTTCTTAAAGTTATTTTGGCGCATCTTGACGTCCCTTCTTAAGAATTCGCTCTTTATTTGCTATTTTCCAATCATTAGGTATTTATTTCTCCAAATTCCAGTTATATATATATTCCTTAAGAGTTACTGCAATACTTTCCACACCTTCTTAAGTAACTAAGAATGAATGTCATCTTGGCCAGATGCCTTACTAGTATTCAGATTAATTATAAGCCCTTCAATGATTTCCCTACACACATTATTGTAATTCAATACAGAAGCAAAATTATCATTAATTACTTCTACTATTTCCTCATCAGATTCATATTTAAGTCCCTATTTTGTCTGCCAGATTTGTTATTGGTTTTATAATAGATAAAGAATTTTCTTGGATTTTTATAATTATTTTCAGCGAAATTAATTTCTGCTGCTCTTTAAATTCTCCTAATTATCTTATTTAATTCATTCCTAGTTACCCTATAATGATTGATTTTCAGCTGTACCTTTCCCATGTAATCTTTGAAATCTTTCTTCTCAGAAATTTTCTTAACTATCATGATTTCACCATAATGGCTTCCTACATTCTTTCCTAATTTCTTCGTTGGGATTCACTACTCCTGTAGGGGGAGAGGGACGTATCGTAGCGGGTAGATCATTTCACAGTCTCGGCAAATGAAAACAAAGACTATCATCACCCATGCAGCACAGAAGACTACGAGGGTCAACAGTATGGGAGCAAAAACGGAGACGAGTTCTCAAAGTGAGGAAGAGTCACTTTTGCAATTTTTTATATAAGGCGATCCTTATCCCAAATTCAGACATTTTCAAATATATAGGGTGTCCAACCAAAATGTATTCACCCTTTGACTGCCGATAACTAATATATATTTTCTTTCTTTTAGGTTCAACAAACATGAAATATTGGCATAAATTCGACTAAAGTTTTGAAATAAAAATTGTCATAAAGTGCTACTGGAATTACGAAAACCATAGAAGTTTAGAGACGACTTAGAAAAGTTTTACAGAGATCCACTAATGCGCGACAACATTGCTCGCATTGAAGATATAAATTTGAAGCAGATGGAACTATTCACGATTTGATAGCTTACCCGTCTCAGTCCTCCCTCCCTCCCTGTACTTGGTGAAGTGAAAGTTCGAAGCTTTTTTGATTCCTTCTCGCAGTTTTTGGTGTTAAACTCGCAAAGTGAGTAGTGAAAATTACGGGAAGTGAATTTAAAGTGGCACGTTCGTGGTGCATTCTCGAATTACGCCAATAAAGTTCAGTGAATTTTTTCCCCACATCACGGAACACCGGTGGAAAGAACTGGCTCCCCTAGCCACAAAGATCGCTGGAACCTCATGCCTTGCCGGTTTATTAGAGAAGCTCTCTCTCCTGAAAGGTAAAGTGCTTGGACAAACTTCTATTTTGTTGGACACTATATCTCAAATACTTTCCCCACCCTGGTGATACGTTTTCTCACATACATTGGTGCACATATAAAATACACTATATGTGCGATCTAAAATAGCGCTCGTGAATGCTAATCGACATTCACAATGGATATGCGGCTATCTGAGCTAATTAGGCGGACTTTGAAGCTCTCACCCCCACAAAAGGTTCAGAATACCTCAAGAATATAAACCTCAAATCCCCGACACTGCCACAAATCAAATCTAATTCTCCGCTGAAGAAATTCATCCGGAGTTCGAAAAAAACCCACACATGGGCAAAGGTAACTGAGTTAATTAAATTTAAAGATTATATACTCGTATATTCAAGGCAGTATTCCACGTTCGCGTCTACCCCAAGCATATTGAACGAGAGGAGTTCATCGATCTTCAAATGTACTTTAAATGTTACAAATACGACGAACACACCACGGTTAACTGCTTGTGTTACATCTGCGCTTTAGAAGGACATTCCTGGAGAGGTTCCAACAACAACTATCTAAAATGCTTTGAGTTCGCTGGGAAACATTGCCAATGACGTACCAAGTAAAAAAAAAACTTTTAAAAAAATCTCAATTAAATATACAGGCCGAAGAGGTAAAGGCCAACAGTACCTATGCTAAAGTCGCTCAAGCTGGCGTTGTAGAGCAGCGCCCCGTCCGGCCCCAGCTTAGCCTCTTCTTTCTGACACACTTTTTCCTTCCTCACTTTCCCTACAACCTCTCCCACAACTTTCTCTGGTCGGCATCTAATTTCACAGCTTCCTCTCACCCAATCACCCCGGATCGGGACTGAGGGAGGATGGAACGCCCCCTCACCCCGGTTGTGTGTGTGTGTGTGTGTGTGTGTGGGGGGGTAACAACCTGCCTCACCCCCACCCACAACTTGCCTTCCCAGGGTTGATTAGTGTTTGTGTCCCGTGATACTGATAAGGTCATCATGCCCAATGATGTAAATCTCGCAAATACCCTTTTCACTTCCCCCCTTACCAACGTAGGAGACGCTCTCGGCCAGCTCCACTAAAGAAAAGGTTCTCCACTCTGTGCTTTCTCAAGGGACCCTCTAAACCTCTCTGACCGGAGAGGAAGCTTACTCCTCTTCTAGTTCTACGGGTGCAGGGGACTCCCCCTCCCCCCTTCTCTGGAGACTCCCTTTTACCAGCGGCAGTACCCCCTTTACTTCCATAGGGGACTGCCAAGAAAGCACGCCAGCGGCCCATAATTGACTCGATAGAGCCAACCCCTTTAGGGAGGCAAGGGATGGCAGGGCCCATCGGCCCGTGATCTCTAAGTCCTGCTGGCGTGCATATCAAGTTGACAGGGGGTCACTGTACGTGCCAAACTCCCTCTCGTTCCCGACGGATGCCGGTTTGTCGGCCTAAGACGAGACAAAAGGTACCTCGAATGGGATCCGTGGTCTTGGGGGGTGGGGGTTGCCACATGAGACCCTCCTCCCTGAGTTGACACAGCCTCAGACGGTAGGATCTTCCATGGGGTCGAACCCTGGCTCGGTGCCAAGCACAGAACCCGAGTCCGCCCCTGTGAGAGCTTCTCCCGAGACGGTTCGGGCCCCCGAGGATTCGCAAGGAGAGGAGGGACCTCCTCCCTTGGCTGGTGCCCCTTTGACAGCCAAGACTTACGCCATTTCAGAGAAGGATCTTGCTGAGGCTGGTCCATACGGCCTAAGGGCTCGTTCCGGCGGAGGAGAGAAGAGGGTTCATTTCCCACCCTCCCTTCCTAAAAAGAAAATAAACCGTAAGACGAAAAAGACTAAGGGAACGGAACGGTCCGCTGCCGCATCGCTGAGCGACCAAACCAAGATCGGCAAGTGCGCTACGGTGCTCCACTGGGTGGGGAGTTCCAGACAAAGACCAAAATTGCAAGTGCGCAGAGTGTAGCCTCGATTACGTCGGGGCCACTCATTCAGAGACTACCTGTCGTTTTCAAGCCTGCAGGCTTCAAACGCTTTCTGGTTATTGGCTCCACCGATAGCAGCATGTTGGCTAAGGGCAACATGATCCATCAGAGGAGAGTTTTAGCTAGCATGATTGGTAGAGAGCCGAAGGTGACCCGTTTATTGGACGGGAGCCTTCTGGCTAATGCGTCAAATCCCCCCAAGGCGACCATGATTAGTGCCCCTAGGACACTTGATGGTACGCCAGTAAGTGTGACGCCGCACTCTACCATGGACTTCGCGAAAAGAGTGGTGTATGCGAGGGAACTCTTCGACTACTCTATAGATGGCATCACCTTAAAGCTGGCCGCCGACCATGGAGCAGTCAAGGTCGACCGTGTGATGAGAAAATAGGGAGGGGCCTCGAGACCCACCTCTACACTCTTCGTCACGTTCGACTGTGACAAGCTCCCTGAGTCGGTGCGTGCCGGTTGGTATCGCTACCGCGGAGGTACTAATATTGCCACTGCTTCGGCCATACGAATCGTCCTGTAGACGTGCAAAGTCCGGATTACCCGAAGTATGTGCAAGTTGCTCCAAGGTAGCACACGATTAATCCAATTTGCATGTGGCCAAGTGTGTAAATTGAGGAGAGCCGCACCACGCTTCTTCGAAGCAATGTGATACGTATCTCCTCGAGAATTAAATCCTGGCCGTTCAAGCCCAGGATCGTCCCTCATTTCGCTATGTTAAGGACTTGGTCCTGTCGCGCCCTGCGCTGCCTGGGAAGTCTTAGGCCTTAATGTTAAAAAGACACCCTCTATTCCTGCCCCCCCTTCCCCCAGGCCTACAAGTACGTTTCCGCGCCCATTCGGAACCCTCCTGCGGGTTCTATCCATAGATGGGCGTAATAACGAAAAAATGTATCGATAACGATAACCTTATCGGCGATAATCGATAACTGGCGATAAATTGATCGCCTGATAAGGTGATAACCAATAAATCCTAAATTCCGATACTGCGGGCACAGTCTCTTGCGACGCCATCACTAATTCAATACTATAAAATAAGCAAAGCACTGCACTACTAAATTACAATAAAAATAGGATCAGTTTAGAATAGGGGCGTAACTTCGTAAGTGTTCAAAACGTTAATAAACGGATATTAAAGAATAGCCCCGAATAGTACATGCATTCATATATACTTGCACCAAAAAATTAGAACGGAAGAAGCATGGGAACATAGGGAAAAAAAATCATCAAAAAACGCCTAAAACCGGTAGCGTGCAGGAGCAACACCTCATAACCTCTCGTCCGACAGTTGGTGAGAGACTGAAGCTGAGCGAACGTTTTGAGAAGACGTCAAGACCGGCCGCCCTGCACTCCGTTCAGTATACGTTCGGTTCCCAGCTCAGACACCTATTTCTGCCTCCAAGGCACGCAAGGCTCGCCCCTGTGCTAAACTGGAACCAAAAACTGAAATTATCGATTATCGCTAGTTTGGAACCCAAAGTATCGGCGATACCGATGAATCGATAACGAGGAGAAAAATATCGGATAACCGATAACCCAATATCGTTATCGCGATAAGTACTGGTAAGGATACTTATCTCTTCCACATATTATACAAAAAGAAAAAAAAACCCTACTACTATCATGTCACTCTTACCCTTTTTTCCTCTATATCTACCTATAAGGACCTGGCAGCTACCTCATGCGTAAGAAGAGAGAGGCTTTGGAACCTCTTTAAACAACGCCAATCGACGCTCACTGGTTGCAAGAAACTAGGACTAGAGGTGTCCTAGGCGTTGGGGCACGATGAATGGGATGAGGGTAGTGCCCCGTTACCCCCTGCCTGGCACGTAATTATTGACTATTCCCAGCGACCGTTGACGGGTGCCTCTGGTAGCATCGGTCCGAGGTGACGGCCCTTTGTTCCCAGGTTGGTTGCCAGGCTAATTAAAAACCTTGGGTCGAGTCTCTTGGTGTGGCGAGATATCCATTGAAAGCTACTCCGAGATCCTGGCCGTCGTGAAAGGAATTAGTAGGAGTTTAGTACGGGGTGTGCTCCGTTGTTCACCTGGTGACCAATCGATGGCCCCTTCGGGGACCGTCAGTCCTGCTTGGTTGGGAGCCACGGCATGCCGAGGTTTGACGACTCGGTCGGACGAACAGCAGCACATGGAACGTGCCTTCTGAAAGATCCGAAACCTCTCCGATGGTTAGGCGGGAGCGACTCACCGCCCCCGTTCTTTTTTATTGAGTGATCACAAATTACTCCGAGATATAAAGTGTTCAGCATGACTCGAAAGAAAGGACCTGGTGCGCTAAAATATACGTGCTCCAAATGCCCAAAAGACAAGTGGTGCGTAGATTTCCCGGAGGGGGTGTTTCTCAAAATGCTACCCTGGAAGTACCTGCACGACTGCGTCCTAAGGGCAGAATTGCAGGAGCTTAACGAAATGTTCAAAACTTCTGAGGAAAAATCACGACGGCTGGAAGAAAAATTGAAGATCCTCGAATCTGAGCATGCGAGCAACATGAAACTCCCAACGATGCGGGCGGCTCCTCTGTTGAGCCCTCAAGCACGGCGTCGAGAGAGGCAGGCCACCCATCCGACGTCCCAGAGCCAGCTGCTGCTGGGGTTACTCAGGGCGTCAAAAAGAAGAAAGGAAAGATAGCAGAAACAGTAGATAAAACAGAAGAGAAAGTAAAAACGGAAGAAAAAACAAAAAAGTGGTGAAGAAAGACGAATCGAAAGAGCCTCTACTGAAAGGAAAGCCTCTGTCCTCTGAACCCAAATGCGCGAATGTCATCGTGATCGGTGACTCCCAAGCGCGGGATCTACAACCCTTGCTAGCGGCCCGCCTTCGCAACAGTGTAAAGGTAAGCTGCCTTCCAGGAAGGGGGAACGGAGAAATAAAGGTAGAGGCTGAGAAAGTTCAGATCTGTAAGAGCTTAGTAGTTGCCGTGATGGCAAGTGGCAACGATCTCTACCTACGGGTAGGTAAAGTCTGCGTCAGCGGGAAGATTCTGACCACGGTTATTGGAGCAGTTGACGACTGTGGGCTGAAAACCCGCAGACGTGTCGTGGTCGGGATACCCCCAAGACGAGGTCCATCCCGCAATGCTCAGTCTGACTTCGATAGTCGGTAAACTCATGGAAAGCATGATGGTGGACAAAATGACGTCGTATTTAGAGTCAAACCTGCTACTGAGGAGTTCCCAGCACGGCTTCCGAAGGCAACGGTCATGCCTGACGAATCTTGTGGAATTCTTCCACTTTGTCTTCAGTGAGTACGATCGGGACAAGGCGGTGGATGTGGTGTACTTAGACTTTCAGAAAGCCTTTGATAAGGTACCACACCGCCGCCTTCTCCGGAAAGTGCGGGCGCTGGCCATAGACGGAAAAGTAGCCGGCTGGATCGAGAACTGGCTAAGTGGCAGACGGCAACGGGTGGTGGTGAATGGACAGGCTTCTGAGTGGGTGCCCGTTACTAGCGGGGTGCCTCAAGGTTCTGTCCTGGTACCACTACTATTCATCATCTACGTCAACGACATGGACGGTGACATGGTTGTCAAGATTTCCAAATTTGCCGACGATACCAAGCTTGGTATGAACGTTGCAAAGGATGGAAATACTGCCCGCCTGCAGGAAGATCTTGGGAAGTGGTCGGACACGTGGCAAATGCCTTTTAACGTGGGGAAATGCAAAGTGATGCATATCGGCCACAGAAACCCCCAATCTCAGTATATCCTTAAGGGTACTGCTCTTGAATCTAGTGACACTGAGAAGGACTTGGGTGTGACTATCACTAGCGACCTCAAGTTCTCGAAACAGTGAATCGAGACAGAGAAGAAAGACCAAAGGATGTTAGGCTACATAAAGCGCCAGTTTGGATACCGTAACAAGGAGATAGTACTTTGTCTGTACAACTATCTCGTTCGGCCGCACCTGGAGTATGCCGTACAATTTTGAAGTCCTTGGTTTCGAAAGGACATCGCAAGGTTGGAACGCGTACAAGCCAGGGCAACAAAGCTGATTCCCTCTATCCGACATAAAAGTTATGAGGATAGATTAAGGGAATTAAATCTATTCTCGCTGGAAACCCGTAGACTGCGTGGTCAGCTCATCGAAGTTTTCAAAATACTTCGAGGGTTCGACAATGTTGACTACCGGGATATTTTCACACTGAGTGAGAACAGAACGCGCAATCACGGCTTCAAACTTGAACTGAAGCGTTACAACCGCAATCTGTGTGGAAATTGTTTCACTGACAGTATCTGCGGTAAGTGGAACGCACCTACAGTGTAAGTTGTCAACAGTGAATCTGTTGACCAGTTCAAGTCAAGACTAGACAAAGTCTTGAAAAGTGGCCGTTTAGGGACGCAAAACAATTGAGCAGCCATGTGCCTGCTCGATTGCTAGTCCAAAGGTACCCTCTTTGAATGGACCGTAAGGTCTCCTAGGGTACTTCCTTTCCTTGTTACTCTCTCTCTCTCTCAGTAGAGGGGGAGGTGACGCCCCCTTGTCGCGGGAAGAGAGCTTGTGTGTTCCTTTGACTTTTCGAGCTATGTCGGCGGGGGTACCTCTTCTGGGTACCCCTGGTAGGGCGTCCCTTGTCGATTTGGTCGGAAACGAGGTTCCAGACTAAGTGCGTCATTCCGTCTTTTTTCTACTCTATCCTTCTCTTTTTTTACTTTTATCCTATCCCTCCCACGTATACAAAAAGAAAAAAAAAGTGCCTACTCCTATCGTGTCGCTCCCCTTTTCCTTCTATCTACATATAAGGACCTGGCAGCTTTGGAACCTCTATAAACAACGCCAATCGACGCTCACTGGTTATGAGAGACTAGGACTAGAGGTGTCCTAGGCGTTGGGGCACGATGAATGGGATGAGGGTAGTACCCCGTTAACCCCTTCCCTTGCGCGTAATTATTGACCGTTCCCAGTGCCCGTTGACGGGTGCTTTTGGTAGCATTGGTCCGAGGTGACGGCCCTTTGTTTCCATTTTGGTTGCCAGGCTAATAAAAAGCCGTGGGTCGAGTTCCTTGGTGTGGCGGGATATCCATTGAACGCTACTCCGAGATCCTGGCCGTTGTGAAGGAAACTAGTAGGAGTTTAGTAAGGGGCGTGCTTCGTTGTTGTTCACCTGGTGACAAATCGATGGCGCCTTCGGGGGCCGTCTTGCTGCTTGGTTGGGAGTCACGGCACGCCGAGGCTTGACGACTCGGTCGGACGAAAAGCAGCACATGGAGCGTGCCTTCTGGAATACTCCGAAACGACTCCCGATCAATAGGCGGGAGCGACTCACGCGGGGAGAACTCACCAAACACCCCTTTTTATATATTGATTGGTCACAAGCATAAGAAATATAGAGTGTTCAAAATGGCAGGCAAGAAAGGTCCAGCAGCGCTAAAATTAACGTGTGCCACATGTAATAAGGACAAGTTGGGCGTTGACTTCAAGGAGGGCTGCTATGGGAAATGCCACCCAGGCAGTGTATGCACCACTTGCATCTTAAAGAAGGAAGTGGAAGAAGTAGTGTCCTACTACAGGGAAAGGACTACAGACCTCGAAAAGGAAATCGAGAGGTTCAAGGAGGAGCACTCCCACCAGATCTGCAGGCTCGAAGAGAAGTTAAACGAGCTCTCGAGTCCTGTGGCAAACACCACCTCTGCAGAGAGGCCGGGCCCGAATGCGGCAGAAACGCCAAAAGGAAAAAAAGAAAAAGAAAAAAAAGATGAAAAAGGGAAAGAAGAAAGAGGAAGAGAGAGAAATAGAAGAAGAAAAGGTAGAATTTATTGAAAAGGATGACAAGGGGGGAAAAGATGATAGAGAAGAGGAAGAAGAAAAAAAGACTGAAAAGACTATGACGGAGAAGAGAGAGGAATCGGAGAGCTTGCCTCAGAAAATAAAGACTCCGAGCTCAGCAGGCAAATGTGCCAGGGTCAGCCTTGTGGGTGATTCCCAGGCACGGGGCCTGCAGCCCCTGCTAGCGGCCCGCCTTCGCACAAGCATTAAGGTGAGCTGCCTCCCAGGCTGTGGGAATAAGCAGGTAAGAGCTGAGGGCGAGAAGTCTCAGATTTCTGAGACTTCAATCGTTGCCTTCATGATAAGTGGCAACGACCTCTACTTCAGAGGAGGTAGGGTAGGCCCTATAGGCAAGATTATGAAGACAATTATGGGCGCTGTCGACGACTGTGAATTGAAAACCCGCAGACGCGTCGTGGTGGGGATGCTCCCGAGGTGAGGTCCAAGCCGGACTGTTCACTTGAACATGTCGCTAAACAGGCGCCTGGCAGAACTCTGTACGGCCGAGGGTGTCGTTTTTGTCGACCCCTACGCCGTATTCTATGGTAGAAAAGATCTCTACCAAAGGGACGGGGTGCACCTCTCCTTTAATGGCAAGGCGTTCCTAGCTAACGTCATCCAGGATGTGGAGCGCACCCAAAGGAGTGTCCGGCCCATTGGGAAGGCGGACGTACGCCAGTACGCCCGAGTCACTCCTCAAACAACCTCCTCGGAGGTTGTCAAAAATGGTGCCACCTCGACAACCAAGAAGCCGGGAAACGGAAGAGTATAGGGGGTCCTACATTAGGGGACTCCCTGAAAGTTCTTCTGTTCAATGCGAAGTCAATCAGGAACAAGTTTCCTGAGCTCCGTGGCCTCGTAGCGACGGAAGAAACCAAAATGGTAGCCATAACAGAATCGTGGATAAAAACATCAAACCGAGACTTTGAAGGCGAATTCACGGTTCCTGGCTACCAACTCTTCCACAAAGATAGGCCAGACAGAGAGGGTTGTGGTGTAATGTTGTATGTCAGAAAATAAAGACTCCGAGCTCAGCACGTGTTTCATAGAGCTCTCAGTCTGTTGATTTATTTTTCAGATTTTTCTAGTTATTTTTTGTTTTTCACCACAATCAGCGAAAGCTAAGTTGCACTTTTTTGTCTTATTACTACTTAAGTTCTTTCTTTGTTTGAATAAGTGATGGAATTCGGGGATGAAAGTGAGCATGAGTGTCGGAATGTATGCATTGTTTGTGGTGTATTTGGTAAGGGGTATACATGTGTTGTATGTGGGCTGCGTGAATGCATTGTAGATTTAGAGGGGATGAGAATGCAGGATTTAGACAGGATATGTAGGCTGGAGGGGTTAGTTGCTGAGCCCAGGAGGGAACTTAGTGTTAGGCCTAGAGCTGGGAATAGGTTAGGTGGTGAGGTAGGCCAGTTAGATGTTTCCGGTGAAGGTAGAGGGCCGGTAGAGGAGGTAGGATATGATAGTTCTAGGGATAGTGAAGTTAGCCCCCTTAGATTAGTTAGAAATAGGCCTAGTGAGGATGGGGGACAGTGGAGAGTGGTTAGGAAACGTGAAGCTAGGGAGGCTTCTCCTGTTCTTTGTGAGAATAGGGTTGCCTCTGTTGAGGTTGTTAGCCAGGGGGAGAATAGGTGCGTGAGTCAGAGGGACACATAACCTATTAGCTTGACTAATAGATTCAGTGCCTAAGAGAGGAAGTAACTGGAAGTGATATGACTGATGGGGGTGGGGGTAGAGGTAGAGTGACTGGTAGTTTGAATGAGAATAGGAGTGGGGATGGAGTTAGGTCTGTGGGGGTTAGGAATAGGAGTCTGACTGAAGTGCTTGTGATGGGTGATTCGTGAGTTAGATATTTATATATGAAGTTAAATGCAAGTAGATTAAATGGTTTGACGGTGTGTTTGCCGGGTGCTGGATTTTTTATTTTTTTAATTAAGGGGCTATCTGGCGACTGCCGACTAAGGCATAAGTTGCGGTAAACAAACAGCCTAGTTCTAGGCTACTTTAAAAAATTGAACAGGAAACAATAAAAAGAAATAACAATAACAAAGCAATAACAAAAACAACAACAATTAAACCGGGTTAAATGAAAGGGAGAAGGCCGGCCTCCCCCCAAAAGTCAATAAGTCCACCAATCAAAGTACACGCACTCGTCGCGAGTACAAGGGACAAGCGGTAGCGACCCCGCCCATCCCGGTACCGGGACAGGTGTCGTGCGAGAAGATCACCCAGACTGGGACATTCGACAAGAATGTGCCGAACAGTCTGGGAGACGACGCAGTCGTTGCAATAGGGCGCAGGCGAGCGCTCCATCAAATAGCGATGCGTCACACGAGTGTGGCCGATTCGGAGACGACAGAAAGCAACCTGAAGCCGCTGCGGCATTGGGGGATAGATCCATGGGAACGGTCGTGGCGCAATGGCACGCAACTTTAAGTTCCCTTCGACCGTCTCCCATCTTCTTTGCCAAGCAGTCCGAAGAGCTGCCCGTATTCCTGCCATGTAGTCAGTGTGAGGAAGAGCGAAACGCTGGTCCGGTCGCAGAGTCCTCGCGGACTCTTTGGCGCGCTCATTCCCCGCAATTCCTACATGTCCAGGAACCCAGCAGAAGATAATCTCGACATCTGCCCGGCTCGCCAAAACCGTGGCGTCACGGATATCGCGAACAAGGAGATGCAGAGATTCCAATGCCCCGAGAGCACTCAGGGCGCTTTGTGAGTCGCTATAGATCACAATCCGGTCTCAGAACCGGGCACGTCGCGTAATCTCCCGTACCGAGTGTTGTATTGCCACCAGCTCGGCCGTGAAGATAGACGCAGCGCCTGGTAGAGCCCCGCTGACTTCAAACAGAGGGGATACGGCGTGGAAGCCGACCCCCTCTTGGGACTTGGAGCCATCCGTATACACTGGCACGGTACCAGCGTGACACGATGTGTGCTCCAAAAAGGTCGAACGCAATACTCCCGGTGCAGTACAAGCTTTGGGAGCAGAGGCGTGGCGACAAATAGCCAAATGTGGTACCCTCCAGGGTGGCGTCCTGGGCAGAACCAGGGGCGCCACCGGCCCGAGAGCTATATCTACCTCTCGAAGGAGTTTCCTGGCCCTAAACCCAAAGGGCTTAGGGTATGACTGGCGTCTCTCGGCGGCATAGGCACCATCGAGATCAGCTGCGGATGCAGTGAGAGCTGTTGGCGACTGAGGGAGGCGCCGGGCTCGCGCGTACAGGCGAGTGATGCACTGCACGCGGCGCAGAGCGAGTGGCATCTCCCCAGCATCGACCAACAGGCTCTCAATGGGGGAAGTGCGGAAGGCACCGGTCGCAAGGCGAAGGCTGGTGTGGTGGATCGAATCCACCTTCCGCAATAAACGCTCGGCTGCGGATGCATAAAACTCGCATCCGTAGTCGAGCTTCGAGCGAACAAAGGATCGATAAAAAAGTAAGGCAGTAGCCCTATCAGCGCCCCAAGCGCTGAACGTCACGGAACGGAGAATGTCCATGGCGCGGGTACAAGAGACCCTAAGGCTGCGAATATGAGCCTCCCAGGTGAGGCGTCGGTCGAATACAAGACCAAGGAAACGGTGCGACTCAACCACATCCAGGCGCACCCCATTAAGAAACAAATCTGGGTCGGGGTGAAGCCGTGGATGGCGGCAGAAGTGCACCACCTTGGTATTGGCCAAAGAAAACCGAAACCTGTGCGTTTCGGAATAGAGAGAGACGCGGTTCAATGCAAGTGGGAGTCGACGCTCCAGAGTTGGCATCTGGGCCGCGCCAAAAGAGATCGAAAGGTCGTCCACGTAGAGCGTAGCGAGAACATCTTCCGGCAGCACCGAGGTGATGCCGTTGATGCTCAGGGCAAAGAGTGTGACACTGAGGACACTTTCCTGCGGGACACCCTCTTCCTGCTCCTTTGGGCCGGAGAGGGCTCCCCCCACCCGTACGCGGAATCGACGATCTCGCAAAAATTCAGATATAAACATTGGGAGGTGTCCCCTTGCCCCCATCGTGTGGAGAGTCTCCATGATACCGTATCGCCATGCGGTATCATAGGCCTTCTCCAGATCAAAAAACACCGTGGCGTAGTGCTGTCTACGAAGGAAAGCCTCGCAGATGGCATTTTCCAGTCGGAGCAGAGCATCCGACGTGGAGTGGAACTTACGGAAGCCGCACTGTGCAGAAGACAGATGGCCTCCGCTGTCTAGGAAAAAGGCTAATCTAACATTTACCAATTTCTCCATCAACTTGCACACGCAAGAGGTTAGAGAGATTGGGCGGAAACCGGTCGGAGTAGAGTGATCTCTTCCCGGCTTGCGAAAGGCGAGCACAGTAGCGATTCGCAAGGAGTCTGGGAGAAGACCTTCCACCCAGATCCTGTTGAACAAATCTAACAGAAAGGCCATTTCTCGCTCACCCAGGTGTCGAAGCATGGCGTACGGGACATCGTCCGGACCATGGGCGGTGTCCGCGCACGAAGCAAGAGCGAAACGCAACTCACTCACAGTAAACTTGTCGTTGAAGGGTTCTCCGCCTCTGGAGGTAAAGTCCAGCCGGCGGCCTTCCGCGACATCACGACGTGCATTGAATGCTGGCGGAGCAGCATCACGGCTAGAGAATGCGGAAAACGCGGTCGCTAAGGATTCCGCCACGGAAGCGGGGTCCGAGATTGCGGTCCCATTCTCCTGGAGAACGGGAGGGGGGTCCTGCGAGAACTTGCCCCGAATCCTTTTGACTCGCTTCCACACCTCAGCTAAAGGGGTCTTCCCGTTAAGTAAAGACACGTATGCCCGCCAAGAAGAGCGGCGGGCGTGCATCGAAATATACCGGAACCTAGCCCTAGCCCGACGAAATTCAGCGACAGTGAAATCGTTCGCGCGGCGCTTATAGCGCATGTAGGCATAACGCTTCTGTTTGAGGGCCGTCTCACACTCGGCCGACCACCATGGGAGTGGTGCAAAACGGCCAGACGTCCTAGGAATAGTAGTCAGGCCCACGGCGATGAGGTTGCCGGAGAAGAACTCAACGGCCTCATCTACCGACCTAAACTCCTCGACTGAGATAGAGAATTCAGTCATTTCCTGAAATGCAGGCCACCGCGCCCGCGCCAAGCACCACCGAGGTGGTCTCTCAGGCAGCAGTTGCCCTGAAAATGATATTTGAATGGGAAAGTGATCACTACCATGGAGGTCATCGACCACCCCCCAATCAAAATCAGGCTGTGCATCCGAAGAGCACAAACATAGGTCAAGGCAAGAAAATGAAGCGGTTCTCGGACAGAGATGCGTAAACTCATCCACGTTTAGGACACCCATCTCAAGCTCTTCGATCAGATCGGCAAGGACTTGTCCCCTGGGATTTATGGAGTAATCTCCCCAGAGAGGATGCCTGCCGTTCAGATCTCCAAGCAAGAGATAGGGCCTCGGCAACCGTGCCACGACGCGGCGGAAGTCCCCCGCGTCGGAGTCAGCTGACGGTGGAATGTACGCAGAAATTATAGTATACCTCCTATCCAGGTGCAGCTGCACAGGCACTGCCTGAAAGGAGGTATCTAAAGAGAAAGGAAGAACGGAGACATCATGCCGGGTGTAAACCGCGCATCCCCCAGCCCGGCCATCCCGCGGTGGTGGGGTCGCAAGACCCTTATACCCCGGGAGGGTAGGCAGCGGGCACGCGCCTAGCATGGTCTCCTGCAAAAAAATAGCTAACGGGGAACGGGACGAGACGAGCCTCCGCAGCTCCTCCCAGTTGACCCGGAGTCCACGGCAATTCCATTCAAGGAATATGCCCTCCAGGCCTAGCTCGGAGGAGACGCGGGGGCCCTCCTCGAATTGAAGACCCTCACGGGAATGGCCGTACGCTTCCCGGGGGTAGAACCCCGGGCGCTGTTGGCCGGACAAAGCGCTGAAGGCGCTGTCGCCTTCGAGGACTTATTGGGGGAGGTTGGGCTCGCCATGCGAGTCTTTTCCTCCCTCCGCCTTGAAACCTTAGGCAGGCGTTGCTGCTTGGGAGGCGGGGGGGCCCTCTTTTCGAGGAACCACCGTATCCGAGCCACTCGCTCCACCTCGGGGCGTGGGCGAAGGGGCCGAAGCTCCTTTGTTGCTGTCTTCCTTTCGGGGAACAGCTTTAGGAACCCCGGAAGATGGCCTAGCGACCATCTTCAGGGGTGTTGCCTCCTGTGAGTCTAACGACTCGGTGGAGGCGCGTGGCCGTTTCGCCTTACGGGAAACAGTCACGCTGGGGGAAGAGGGGGGAGCCCTGGTTTTAGCCGGGGGAGGGTATGAACCCTTTTTGCCACCAGCTTTACCAGGGGAGCGCCCAGGTTGGGTAGAGCCCGCAGAAGGGCTCCGAATGGGCGCGGAAACAACCGTGCTCGTTGGCCTGGATGGGCCAGGAGCAAAGGGTGCCTTTCTAACTATTGAGGCATATGACGTCCCAGGCAGAGCCGGGCGCGCCAGGACCAAGTCGTTTGCCTCGCGGAATGAGAGTCGATCCTGGGCCTGAACAGCCAGGATTTCTTTCTCAAGGAGATATGCACCACATTGCTTCGAAGAAGCAGGGTGCGGCTCTCCGAAATTGACCACACACGATTTGGACTTATCGTGTGCGACCTTGGAGCAATTTACACATACTTCGGGTGACCCCGACTTTGCACGTCTACATGAGCGATTCGTATGGCCAAAGCGGTGACAGTAATAGCACCGCCGCGGTAGTGGCACGAATGCCTTCATGCGGTAGCGGTACCAACCGGCACGCACCGACTCAGGGAGCTTGTCACAGTCGAACGTGATGAAGAGTGTAGGGGTGGGTCTCGAGGCCCCTCCCTGTTTCCTCATCACACGTTCGACCTTGACCGCCCCATGGTCGGCCACCTCTAGGGTGATGTCCTCAATGGAGTAGTCAACGAGTTCCCTCGCATAAACTACTCCTTTCACAAAATTCATGGTAGAGTGCGGCGTCACACTCACCGGGGTGCCATGAAGTGTCCGAAGAGCACTTATCTTGGCCGACTCGGCGGGATTCGTCGCATTCGCCACAAGGCTCCCGTCCGAGAAACGGGTTACGTTCGGCTCTACCAATTGCACTAGCTAATCCTTTCCTCTGATGGATCATGTTGCCCTTGGACAACATGCTGCCATCAGTGGAGCGAATAACGAGGATGCGTTTGAAGCCAGCGGGCCCGAAAACGCTAGGTAACCTCTGAATGAGGGGCCCCGATGTCATCGAGGCTCCGCCCTGTGCACTTTTGGTCTTTGTCATCGTCAGGAGCTCCGTACCCGGGGGGGGGGGGCAGAGGGGCCGGATGTGCCGATCTTGGCTTGGTCGCTTGCCAAAGTGGCAGCAGACCCATCCGTCCCCGTAGCCCCCGCGGATGGAGAGGAGCCCCGAGTCTTCGTCTTTTTCGTCCTTTTCTTTTTTAGAGAGGAGGGCGGGGAATGAACCCGCTTCTCACCTCCGCCGGCAGAAGTCCCCATGCCAGATGGGCTGGCCTCTGCCAGGTCCCTCTCCGAAATGGAGAAGTTCCTGGTAGTCGTGGGGGCACCTGTCGGAGGAGATCCCTTCCCTCCTTGTATTGCCTCGGAGCCCTCAGCCGTTTGAGGGGGACCTTGCATAGGGGCGGACTCGGGTTCGGTGCTTGGCGCCGAGCCCGGATTCCCTCCCATGGAAGGCCCTACCCTCTGAGGCTGGGTCTCCTCAAGGACCATGTCTATCACAGGAGGGGCCTCCAGATGGCCATCCCCTCCCAGGACATCGCAGGTCCCCTTGGCAGCATCAAGAGTCATTTGTGGGGAGGCACAAGCCTTAACCACGGCAAGGTTTAATATCCTTGCCAGCAGGTCTTTTGAGGGAAGCGACCGAAGGGGCCTGGCTTCCCTCTCCCCCCTAAGGGGGTTTTCCCTACCGAGCCGCTTACACGAGGGGCGGTCGGCAATGGGCTGCCTGCTGGCTTTCTTGGCAGTCCCCTTAGAAAGAAAAGGAGGGACTGCCGCTGAAAATAGGGAGGTGCCCGAAAGCACCTCCAGAGAAGGGAGTGAGGGGGAGTCCCCTACACCCGTAGGCGTAGGAGAGGAGTAAGCCTCCTCTCCGGTTAAAGAAGTATGGAGGGTCCCCTGCGCAAGTACGAGGGGGGGGGGGGTACCTCCATTTTTTTGGTGGAGCTGCCCGAGGGCGGCTCCTTTGATGTTCTTGGGGAAGTTGGGGGTTGGGGTTTTTTTATACTCATCATTGGGCATGGTGACCCTCTTATTTACACGGGACGCAACAGCTCACCACCTCTCACAGTTGCCCGCACTGCAAGAGGTGCTTGCAGGCCCGGCAGAGCCAGGCGCCGCCATTTGGCACCAACCCTCCCGCCTGGTGGCCTGGCAGTCCATCGGCATGGCGGCTCCACCTTAGACACGGCGTAAAAAAGATAGATTTTGAAGACGAGAGGAAAAGGGATGTGAGGAAGGTATGGGTGGGGATGAAGCATGTTGTTAACAACCAACCACCTCAGACCGAAGCTCAGGGGTTAGGGAACATTGTCCCCTCCCCCCCAGCCCCGATCCAGGACGGTTGGCCGAGAAGAAGGTCAGCATCTACCCTGTGAAATTAGAGGCTGACCAGAGAGAGTTGTGGGAGAGGTTGTATGAAAAGAGAGGAAACAAGTGTTTTGTATGAAGGAAGAGAGGCTAAGCTGAGGCCGGACGGGGTGCTGAGTCCCGTCAGCACGGCGGCCAGGATGGCAAATCGCCGCGCCCCTTACGGGGTGCCGGGTGCTGGAGTGAGAGATCTGTCTGATAGGTATGAGGAGCTGGTGTCTGGCTGTGCAAGGGATGCGGTTGTGATTACACATGTAGGAGTGAATGATGTGAAGAAAGTGGGTGCATGTGAGTTACGTGAGAGGTACAAGAGGTTAATTGAAAAGGTGAAAGAAAGTAGAATGAAAGGTGTTGTGACAGGTGTGCTTCCAAGAATGGATGTTGGGGTAGAATGGATGTCTCGTGCGATTGGGCGGAATGATTATGTGAGGAGGATGTGTGAAATGAAAGGTGTCATGTTTGTGGATGTGTGGGATAGGTTTGTTGGAATGAAAGAAATGTATGCGATGGATGGACTGCATTTGAGTAGGAGGGGGGGGTAGATATGTTGTGGGAGGAGTATGATCGTGTTATTAGGTCTTTGCGGGCGGGAAACTAGATACTAATAGTGGTCAGGGAATTATGAGAGGACATTATAGTACTGAAAGTAGAATGGACTTGGCAGATAACAGAAATAGGTTCCAAGGCGATAGAGGTGAGGTCATTCAGGTTTCAAGAGGTGCTTCAGGGATAGGGGGGTTAAATTGTTTCTATACAAATGCTCGTAATCTTAGAAACAAGAAGGATGAGCTATTTAGTTATATTAGCAATGAGGATGTAGATATATTATGTGTTACTGAATCATGGGTTAATGAAATAGAATTTAATGACACTTTTAGTGAATTTGATTTGCAGGGCTATAATATGTACATTAGTCAAAGGACAGGTAGGATTGGTGGAGGAATAATTATCTATATAAAAAACAACATTGTTTCAAGTTTAAATACTTCAATAAAGCAGGATGGAGTTGAGTCACTTTGGATAGATATTAGGTTCAGTAACAATAGAATGGTGCATTTGGGAGCTTTTTACAGGCCACCTGGGCAGACTGATGATATGGATGAACTAATGATAAGGGAAATAAGCCAACGAGGGGGGACAATATATTAGATTTAGTACTTTCTAACAGTGATCATTTAGTTCAAGAATTGACTGTTGGGGAAGCATTGGGAAATAGTGACCATCAGATAGTTTGTCTTAACTTGGGAATTGAGAAGGGTAAACTAACCGAGAATGCTGTAAAAGTTCCAAATTTTCATAAGAGAGATTATGTAAAACTCCGAAGCTTACTAAATTTGGTAGACTGGGATGTAGAATTCAGAGGTAAAAATGCTTATGGGATGTGGGATACTTTCAAGCATATAATAAATGTAATCCAAGAACAATGTATCCCAATGAAGGCCATTAGGAACAAAAGTTGGAAACCATTATGGTGGAATCAGGAGATAGCTAGAAAAATTTCAGAGAAGAAAAGGGCATATAAAAAATTACAGGTACAAAATAATATTCAAAATTTAAGTGATTATAGAATGGCTAGGAATGAGTTAAATAAGATTATAAAGAAGAACAAAAGGGTGTCAGAAATTAAATTAGCTCAGGATAGCAACAAAGATCCTAGAAAGTTCTTTAGTTACTATAAAATTAATAATAAGTCTGGCCTATCAAATATGAAGGGGTTGTGAGAGAAACTGATGAGGAAATAGTTGCGGTACTAAATGGTCATTTTGCATCAGTATTTACAAAGGAGAAACTAAATAGTCTTATGTATAGTACTCATGGGTCAGGGAAAGAGGTGTTTACTACCATTAGTGAGATTGGAGGACGATAAAAGAACTAATAGGTGAGTTAGATACTACCAAGACCTCCGGCCCTGATAATATTCATTCTAGGATACTTAAAGAAGGGGTAGAAAGTATCTCAATAGCTCTGGAGAAGTTGTATACTAGGTCACTGGAATATGGAGAAATACCCGATGATTGGAAGAGAGCGAATGTAGTCCCCATTTTCAAGAAGGGTAGTAAAGAGGATCCAAATAACTTTAGACCGGTTAGCCTAACTCCTGTAGTCTGTAAAATTCTTGAGAAAATAGTTAAAAAAGGGATTTGCCAACATCTAGAGAGGGAGGGGTTAATCAGCGATGCTCAGCATGGGTTTAGATCAAGTAGATCATGTTTGACTAATTTACTAGACTTTCTGGAGTTTGTAACAGATCAAGTAGATAAGGGAGAGAATGTACATATAATTTACTTAGATTTTAGTAAAGCATTTGATAAGGTACCACATAAGAGACTAGTTCATAAATTAAAAATGATTGGGATATGTGGGGGTGTTTCAAATTGGATAGCTAAGTGGTTGAAAGACAGGAAGCAAAGGGTAGTGATAAATGGTGTAAAGTCAGAGTGGAGGGATGTTATCAGTGGGGTTCCTCAGGGATCAGTTCTCGGTCCATTATTATTTGTCATCTATATAAACGATCTTGGGGAGGCAGTTAATAATAAAGTGTCAATTTTTGCGGATGATACCAAATTAGCAGCTGTAGTTAAAGATATTGATGATAATTTTAAAGTGCAGGAGGATTTAAATATATTGTTATCCTGGTCACATAAGTGGCAAATGACTTTCAACCTTGATAAGTGCAAAGTTATTAACATGGGAAAAGATAATAGAGAATTTAACTATGAAATGGATGGGCATTGGCTGAGCTCAGTAGAGGATGAGAAATATCTAGGAGTAGTAATAGATAAGTTATTAAGGTTTTCTAAGCAGTGTATTGAAGCAAGAAATAGGGCAAATAGAGTGCTGGGTTTCATTAAGAGAAATGTCAGTTACAAAAGTAAGGAGGTTATTCTTAAACTCTATAACTCTTATGTTAGGCCACATCTAGAGTACTGTATACAGGCATGGTCCCCACATTTTAGACACGATATTAACCTTCTCGAGTCAGTGCAACGGAGGGCAACAAAGATTATTCCTTCCCTGAGGCACCTTGAATAAAAGATAGTCTGAGGGTATTAAATATGTTCTCGTTCGAAAGGAGGTGTGTGAGAGGGGATATGATTGAGCTCTTTAAATTTTTTGGGGGATAGATAAATTGGATGCTAGCAAGTTTTTTGAGTTAGATGATGGAAATCGGACTAGAGGTCACCACTTGAAAATTAAAAAGCGAGGGTGTAGGTTGGATTTAAGAAAATATTTTTTCACCAATAGAGTGGTAGACTTCTGGAACCAATTGCCACGGAGGGTAGTAGGTAGTCCAAATTTAAATGTATTTAAGAGTAGGTTGGATGAGTTTATGGGGAGGGAAGGTTGTGATGGTTCCTAAGTTTTGTATATATTAATATTGTTTGTATATATCTATAGCTGCATGATTTAGTTCTTGGCAAGCCTTGATTGGTGATACCCTTGTTTCTAAACGCAATCCTCTGGATGTAGTTTTCTTGGGAGTTTGGGTGCCTTAAAAAAAGAGGCCGTTTGACTCGGATAACCTATGATGAGCGCTTGTGGCTTTTGCCATCTGTTATATTATATTGTGGGAGACTTTGATTTTGTCTTCCTCAGGTGATGGTGCTTTTTTGGTTGGGTTTTGACGGATGCGGATGACCTTTGATAGGCCCTTGTGGCTTTTGTCATCCGTGAAATTATGTTATGTTATGTTATGTCGAGGATACAATCGAATCTACGAAATCCGACCAAGAGCTCCTAGTTTTCAACAGTGAATCTGTTGACCAGTTCAAGTCAAGACTAGACAAAGTCTTGAAAATTAGCCGTTTAGGGACGCAAAACAATTGAGCAGCCATGTGCCCGCTCGATTGCTAGTCCAAAGGTACCCTCTTTGAATGGACCGTGAGGTCTCCTAGAGTACTTCCTTTCCTTGTTACTCTCTCTCTCAACAACCACCTTGCCGTCGGTGAGAGAGCTTGCGCGATCTGCTTGAGTAAAGCTAGCTTAGCTGGGGGACTTTTATTCCGGCAGGGTCACCCATGCCAGTAAGGTAGCTTTAGTAGGATCCAGACTAAGGGTTGTAAAACTTCTCTACCATTTCTTTGATGCGTCTCCTTGCATCCCCCCTACTAACCTTTTCGATTCTGTTAGTACTAAGTTTCACCAACTCTCTTCAACTGTAAAAAAAACAACAAAAAACAAACATTCATCTCTATTACACATAAGTTGTTTAGTAATAAGTGCCTCACCAGCTACCTTATGCCGCGTGAGAAGAGAGGCTTTGGAACCTCTTTAAATAACGCCTTGGAGCACTCATAAGTTGCAAGCCACTGAGATTGAAGGGATCTCAGGCGCTTGGGGTACGATTAATGGAGAAATGCTAGGTACCCCTTAGAATCTTTCTCCTAACGTGTAATGGCCTGACCAGCCCCCTGTGACCGCTATTTAGTGAGAGAGCTTTTGTGCCTTGCTGGTTGCCAGATCAGCTGGCCGTTTTTAGTTGATTAGTAGGGCTTAGTAGCAAGACAGTTACAACTAAAGCACCCCTGTCGAAAAAACAGTTTACTGGGGCTCTCGTGCTGCTCAGTTGGGAGCTGCGGCACGATTGAGGACGTCCGGCCCAGGGGAGACCTTACTTAGAGGGTTGGTGTGTTCGCCGAACGACAGAAAACCTCCTGGAAATAATACATAGATCACCCCCTTCTTCCTATTTTATTTATTTTCCCCCAATTTCTCTCACATCCCTACTACTTTTTTTTTTTTTTTTTTTTTTTTCCCCTAACAAAAACAAACTCGAAATAAAAAAAAAGGTCGCCCAACGTGGGGCTCGAACCCACGACCCCGAGATTAAGAGTCTCGTGCTCTACCGACTGAGCTAGCCGGGCTTGATCTATAACCTTTTTGTAATACACTCTTATAATTAAAAATTCCAATTGTCTTATAAAATTAAATATTTATGTCAATGTTCTAGTGACCTAGTCTATGGGGAAACTTCCTGTGCTCTACCTATCCCGATTCTACGCCAAATTAAATTGTCTGTAGTTCTGGGCTGGAGTCTGAGTATTTTGCAAATTTCTTGTTTCAGCCACAACCTATCTTAAAACAAAATAGGAGAGATACCTGTGAAAAATGCTGCATATTGATAAGCAAATACAATAACGATGATGACGTCTGGTTAAAAGAGGCTCAATAAGCCATATCTAAGCAATGGCAAAATAATACACACAAAATGACCCTAGTAGGATCACAAATGGGGTAAGTCGATCTCTATTAGAACCTACACAACAGATAGGAGCTACCCCAGAAGAGATTGACTTCAACTCAGTAAAAGCTCTCGCACAAACCCTGGCTAACATCTCAAACATACCAAACACCCAACAACAGATTCCAAACTCACCTAATGCAACAAATCACAACATATCCCACAACTACAACAAACACTCAGAAACATACTAAAAATTCCACTTGCACAACAAACACCCAACAGCAGATTCCAAACTCTGTTAACGCAACAAACACACAGTCACAACAAATCACAACATATCCCGCAACTACAACAAACATTCAGCTACTCGGTCCATGATACACAGCTATCAGATCATAGACTGTTAGTAATCAGAACTTACTGCCCATTCAACACATTACCTACAAACTACAGTACAATACCTAAATGCCTTAAACAAAGACATAAGACTGGGACAATTTAAAAACAGAAATATCCCAACCAATCAGCAATATTACCGCTGATAACATAGAACCTCAAGAAATTGTAACCTCACTAACAGAAGCTTGTTATGAGGTCAGTAAAAAAAATGTCGCACCAAAAAAGTCGAAAGATCCGAGGTATGAAAGGAAGATACCCAGAGACAGAAGAATATTGATGAAAAAGAGGCAGAAACAGAAACTTTTAGAGCCCAACACAAGAAAAGGAGCAAAACCTACGGACTTAGCTCATCAAAATAGAACAACTTCTTGAGTCCCACAAGAAGCAACAGCTAAGAGATGAAAATAGGGCAGTAGAGGCTATATCGACGAACAGCAAATATTTTTTCAGTTATGTCAGAAGAAATCAGAAAACCCCAAACCCAAATAGGGCCATTAGTAAAGGAGGATGGCTCCCTAACAACAAATGACCCTGAAATGGCAGAAGCCTTAAGGAAACAATATGATACCAGCTTCGCTACCCCCAGAACAGACATGATCATAAATGACCCAGTTCCGTTCTTCGTACCAAATGTCGAGGAAGAAAATCACCTGGGAGACTTTAACATTGAAGACAAATACATTATACAAGCAATTGATAACCTGAAAACAACACCATCATCAGGACGCGAAGGAATGCCCGTAATCCTTCTAAAAAAAATATGCAAAACAGAACTGGCTCCAATACTCAAAATCTTTTGGAGGAAATCACTCGACACTGGCACCATACCAACATCTTTGAAAACAGTCATCATCACACCTATATACAAGGGTGGTGATAGAGGAGACCCTGCCAAATACAGACCAGTATTCCTAACCTCATCCATCATAAAGACTTTTGAAAAATAATAAATAAAATCACTACTCCTTGAAGCCAACAGCGGTTTCAGAACAGGAAGGTCCTGCCTGTCAGCTTCTGTCACCAAGACTCCATCCTGACACATCTCGATGGAAATAACATTGACGTCATATACCTAGATTTTGCAAACGCTTTCGATAAAGTCGACCACGGAATCGGAATCCTACTCCGAAAGATTAAGAATGCAAAGATTGCGGGCAAAGTAGCTGTATGGCTGTACAATTTCCTCTCGGACAGAACACAAAGAGTAGCCGTTAATAGGGTCCTGTTGCAGACCTCTAAAGTAGTCAGTGGCGTACCACAGGGCTCAGTCCTCGGTCCAATTCTTTTCCTATTAATGATTAGGGACATTGGCAACAGGATCGAAAACTCCAATTCAACTTCATTTGCAGATGATACTGGAATCTCCTTAGGAATAACCAGCCCTCAAGATACATTAATCCTCCAAAAAGACCTAGACAACATGATCGCATGGACACAAGAAAACACTCCATTTTAATGAAGGCAAATTTGAAATACTGATATATGGTAGTAACACGGTAATTAAAGACACCGCCAGCTACCAGACCAACTCAGGCAAAATATAAGTTAAGGATCACACCAGAGATCTAGGAGTATTAATGAGTGCAGATGCCACCTACAAACAACATATGAACAGTATCATAACTGCTGCTAAACGGCTCTGTGGATGGATCTTCTGTACTTTTAGAACCAGAGGAAAAATGCCTAATCACTCTCTGGAAAAGCCTTGCGCTTCCAAGACTGGAATACTGCTGCCAACTGTGGAACCCAAGCAGCATTGGAGAAATCGAAAACATCGAGGAGGTACAGAGGAGCTTTACCAGCAGAATAGCTTCCCTAGCTGGCAAAAATTACTGGGAGAGGCTGAAGTCCTTAAATCTTTACTCACTCCAAAGACGTAGCGATAGGTATATAGCGATATATACATGGAGGATGCTAGAAGGACAGGTGGCAAATGTGGGGATCCGAGCCAACACCAATACCACAAGAAGAAGGACCTGCTATGTCAAGGACTACAAGACCAACAGTGCTAGAGTCAAGTAGTCTACCTTGGAGTGAGCCCAGGATCTTCCAATTCCCTACCAGCCCACATAAGAAATATGTCATCCTGCAGTGTTAAGTTTTTCAAGACTAAACTCGACATATACCTGCAGAACGTTAGAGACACACCGCCACTGCCAACATATAACACTTGGCCTTCTACCACGAATGCTGGTAGAAGCTAGTCGCAGTGTTGCAACGTGCAACTGAGGTCGTCAGACCTGAATATCATCAATATTGAACAAGATTGATTGAACTTATTGCCAACAGCGCGCCGAGAATTTTCAAGTTACATTTCAATCATCCTCCCCCCATCCTCTTATTCCGTCACTTTTGAGACCGTAGGAATAAGAAAAAAAATTCACACGACTGCTTAAAAAAAAAAAGAATCTCTGTGCGGTATTTTGTTTTGTTTACTCTCGCGAAACTTGGAATTATACAAAAGGGCTTCTAGAACGAAACATTTACCGTTTAAATAAATAACCTCTTAAACTTTTAAAGCTACCTTTTACCTATCAGCCTGCATATAATGTTGATTTCACTGTCACGTTCGTATACATTCTTTTTTTTTTTAAATCCTAATCTGCGTAATATGACGTCACACCGACAGGGCTAGCTAGCAGCGGCAAATAGCAACATTTGATCCACAATGCTAAGAAAATGATTCGAAGCTGAAACAAAACTTTGGTAATTCTAGAGATGAACGATTCCAACGCAATCGAAGGAGCTTTGTATTTTGGTGTTGGTTGGTTTAGTTTTTGTGTGCTCTTTTTCCGGATATATGATGATTGTGAAATATTAACTGTACATTATGATCGTTTCCAAGGTGTACTTGATATTTGTCAAATAAACGGCCTATCCGAAAAGAACGGTTGTGAACGGTGTGGGAGTAAGGCTGAATTATATTTAACGGGAAGGATATGAAGATGCCAGAGAAATTTAAAGATTTGAAGACAAAAAAAACTATGTAACTAGTCTGAATCAAATTCTAAAACTAACGTGTTATGTAACTTACTACTTCTAACCTATATTGTAATTAAATTACTATCATCGTTGGTAATATGTATTTCTTAAATCGGGGCAATCAATTAAAACCTCCCCTCCCCTGAGGCTTATAACTTCATAGCGGTTTTAACTTTTTGACTAAGAAATACTACTAAAAAGTACTAATACCTCGGAAAATAGTGCTTTTGTACTCCGAACAAATATCATCAGAAAGGCATATAAAATAAATTGAAAGTATTATTTTTTTCTAACCTTTGAGTCACTAGTCTATCGAATGGAGGTCCAAATCAAATGTTAAAATGTATCCTTTAATATGAATGGCCACAATACCGAAATTAGATCGAAAATATAAATTAAAGAAATCCGCAGGAATATCGAAATTTGAATATATAGAAAATATTCTTCAAGCTTATTCTCATCTTGCCTTGCCGTGATCGTATAGTGGTTAGTACATTGCGTTGTGGCCGCAATAACCCAGGTTCGAATCCTGGTCACGGCACTTTTTCTTTTTACTTTTTATTAAAAAAAAAAAAATATATATAAGATGGGCCCGTCCGGGATTTGAACCCGGGACCTCCTGCACCCAAAGCAGGAATCATACCCCTAGACCAACGGGCCGACTATGGATCAGAAAATAGTCCATAGTGTTGGGTTCTTCTACTATCTATGAATTATCATGTTCATTCGATTATTTTAACTTTAAAATTAATTAAAATTAAAGAGTGTCCATCTTTAGGTATAGACGCCAGAAAGTTGGTGAGACACTTGGGATAATATCAAAGACGAATGCGCCCGAAAAAGTGTATTTTCTTTGCGTGTATGTTTCGTTCACCCGAGCATGCATATTCATGCGCGTTTGGATAAATGAAAACGTTAGAACATTAGTCTATAAACCATTATGATTATATACTGGGGCCATACCCCCCCCCCATTGATTGAAACTCAGGATCATCGTCGAGAGGTACCCCCGAGCAGTCCCCTTGAATTTACTCCAAAAAGGCGAAACATATTGGAACACGGACTAAATAGTTTGCGTCCCATCGTAATGTTTACCTTACTCTAGTTTGTCACAATTCATTAATCGAAAGAGCTTTGCTATATACAGTTCAAGATCATATGTAGAATTCGGACCCCTATCAAGGTTGGAGTTCGAGTTATACAGGGTGATCCGAAAGTCATGTCACCCCCTGTTAATGTTGTTTTAATTTCCTATTTCAGACAGCTGACACGAGCTGCTTCAGTTAGGAACATACATGATCGTGTGCATTTTGGTGGTCACACACACCTCGAAGTGTGATATTGTCAATGAAAGTGAATACACTAAACCAGTATGTACATGTTTTTTATATCATTATATCGTTTCTCTATTGTTCTTATTATTTTCAGTAGAGGGTGACAAGATTTTCGGACCACCCAGTACATCAGCGGAAAGAAAGATGGGATCTGTATTCTCCATTGGACTTGTTTAAGCTATTCTTTAAGTTAAGTATTTGAGTTTATTGACCCCCCCCCCCAAAAAAAGAAGAAAGAATACATTAAACATTTAATTTTAACGAAACAATATTTACAGGCATAGATAGATCAATTTCCAAAGATGTTGTGTTGCCTTTGATATCAGTTGTAAACACTTTAACGGTTACTAACTTTTGAAACAGCATCGCTTTCTTACAAGTAATATGAAGTGTTGCAGCTGTAATCAAATTATGAACTGGAGTAAACATTCTTCAGCTCAAGACAAATTTGCATGGAAATACCAAAATAAAGACAACCAAATACAAAACTAGAACATCAAAATGTTCTAAATCATTTATTGCTAATGAAAGAACTAATCAAAAATATGCCATGAGTTAGCTTAATGTTTCAGAAAAAACTATCGTGTGTGTGTGTGTGTATATATATATATATATATATATATATTGCAAGAAATAATAAACCACAATATTTTAATCTGATTTATTTACGAACAGAACTAGTTTCGGCTTTCGCCATTATCAACTGTATCATGAAATGTATGATTTGCGACTCCAGTATATAAACGCGAAAATTCAGACTAAAAAAAATGAAAACAATGGAAATATAATGAAGAAACATATAAATGTTTATATTTAGGGAAGCAACTTTTAATTCCGGGGATTGACCGATTCTTGCGGTTTGTAAATTTAGTCTTTCAGAAATATTAAAATTATCAACCTTGCTAATAATGATTGATTCAGCAATCCTCCTTTCTATATAATTGTTTGATTTATAAATAATTTTGGCTTGGTTAAATTCGATTATATGGTCATAATTTTGTATATGGACGAAGAGGCTAGAGGAAAGTGAGCCTCTCCTGATATCTGCACCATATTCTTTAATCCTCTTACTAAAATGACCCGACTCACCAATGCATGTAGGATTTGTCACAATCTTTACAGCGGATTAAATGTACACCTGCGTCTTGGTTAGTGGAACGAAGTTTGGTCAAAGACTTTTGGATTGTATGTGTGTATTTGAAATATATATATATATATATATATATATATATATATATATATATATATATAATTGCTTAAGTGGCTATTATTAGACCAATGGACAAAAAAAAAAAGATACTAGCCCGTCTGCCGATAGTATTTACTGGGATAACGTCACGTATATTTTTGCTGTCATGAATAGGTATGACCCCACGATATATAAAATAACGATAAAACTAACGGGGTAGCTCTATCACCACCTCAATTTATGTACGTCTCTGAACGACGAAAGTCCATGGCCCAGGTAAAAGAAACCCTTAGGCTGCGGATATGGACTTCAGGAGACACAAGTCGAAAACAAACAAAGGAAACTGTGAAAATCTACCACTAACAGTCGAACCCCGTTTGGGGGGCGGGGGGATGCCCATAGTAAGAAGGGTACCACGCTCCCTGGGTGGGTCCACAGGTATCCAAGAGAGGAGATATTGTACATATGTAGTTGGATGCTTGTGTGAGGTTTGGGCAGTCTATGTTGTCTGGGCTTTGTTTGCATCTGGTGCATGTTGGGGTGGAGTATAGTGGAATGGCCTGACCTGACCTGACCTGACCTAAGTTGAGATAGGACTACTCTGTGTGTTTATTCTATGTAATGATTTCTCTGATGGTTTATTAAGGGGGAGGCTCATTTGGCCTGCTGTTTGGTGGTAGTGTGTTCGTTTCTTTTGGTAATGGTAGTGTGGATGTGTTTAATAAAGTCAAAGTTTGGTGATGGGATAGGAAGGTTATGGTTCTTTACTCAAGTGGGCTTTTCATAGCCCACTGATCTGAAACCCATCGAACATCTATGGAAGGAGTTGAAGAAGCATGTACACAATAGATGCCCTCGCAACATTGTTGAATTGGGAAAGTTTGCCGAACGGCTGTTGTTGAGGCTAAAGGGGATCACACCAGATATTAATTTAATGTTGCCATTATTTTTTTTTTCCCGAACAAAATCTTTGTTATTATTGCACCTACCATTTTGTATTGATGTGTAGTCGCAGTGGAGTAACTACATATACATTATGCAAGTGAAGTCAAACCAGAAAATATTTTCAAAATATGAATCATAAAAGCAGCTGCATGAGTGTGTGTAATGCAACCCGCAAATGGAAAGGGGCATGTAGATTCATACCTGGCACCATGAGGTTTAGCGAGCCTTTCGGTCCCAGTGCCACCTGCTGTCTCAAACTAGCTTGAGTCTACCTGGTCTCATTCCTTCTGAACATTTCCATTTTACCTCCTTTACAAACCTCTAACCTATTTTCTAGGCCACCTGCCGATCTCGCAGTTTTATTCATTCATTTATCCTTGGTCGGAGTGATTTTGTAATGCTTGATTCTTAGCAAAGTTGTCGCGAAAATTGTGAAGTAACAAATTTAATAGCATCATAATCATTCGTAGAATATAAAAGAAGAAAATTTTTCTAGCAAAATTCATTATTAATATTTTTTTCAAACTGAAAACGTGGAAGCTCCTAGAAATGATTGGACGAAAAAATTTTGGGGAAACATTCTTTAGATGCAACTGTTCAGTGGTTTCAACAGAACGACGGATAAGACGTGAAGGAGCTCAAGACGTACCATCACGACGAGTGTTGTGCAGACTAATTAAAACAAATTAGAGACACCGGTAGTGTACAAGATGGACGAAAAGGACGTGTTGGCAGAAAAGGCGAGTTGTGTCAAAACGTCGAACGGTCGCCGCAAAAATCCTTGAAAAGAAGATTCAGGTTGTGAAAAAAATTAGAAGACAACGATTTCGCGAAAAGAAAATCGTATGCAGAATAATTTAGACGAAAGCGCACTTTCATCTCAGCGGATACAATAATAAGCAGAACGATAGAATATGGTCGGATCACAACTCAGAAGCTATACACCAGAAAGAGCTGCATCCTGCAAAAAACACTGTGTGGTGTGCAATAACACCTCAGAAGATCATTGGGCCGTATTTTTCTGAGAATGAAAATTCAGTCACTGTGAATATCGAAAGAGAACGACACATGCTTGAAGAAGATTTTTTTACCGAACTTTCGAATGCTTCGAAATAGACAACTGTTTTTCCAGCAAGATGTTGCAACATCACATACATCAAATGAAACAATGCAGTTGTTAAGACGAAACTTCAGAGAAAAAAATCATTTCTCGAAACAGTGAATTTAAGTGGCTTCCAAGATCCCCTGATCTAACACCTTTGGATTTTTTTTATGGGGATATTTAAAAGATCGTGTTTACTGTAATAATCCTAGAAGTATCCAACAACTAAAAATAATATCGATGGAGAACTTTTGAAAAAGTGATGAGAGCAACTTCGTCACGAGTAAATGAATGTTAGAGAGAAGAATGGTCAGCAATTGAAAAGAAGAATCTTGTTTGAAGGACTTTTCAGTCACCCTGTATTTGCCACTGTATTGCTTATGGACCGATGCCAACTTAATCTGGCCTCGAACACGTCATCTTCATCCATTAGGGATGAAATTTAGTTTAGAACAAGTCGCATGAAGAAATAATAATAACACTGTCTAACCAAATTTAACTTTTTGTCAACTACAAAGATTAGAATAACATTTTTTTAATGTAGTTTTATGTATAGATTTAAAAAATGGAAGTCATTTTTATCGAAATAACTCCAGTTTTATAAGTTGCCAATTACTATTTTTGTTCAATTTTGAAGATTTTAACGAATTTCATTCATTTATTTCTTATTTTCAGCTTATTTAACTAGATAAAATTTTAAATAAAAGCAACGATTTTAATTCAAATGCCAAGAGGACAGTGTAAAAATAGCCCAGATAAATTCTGCTACATATGTGGTTCAGTAACATTTAAAAAAAAAATCAAAGAAAAATTTCTAGTGAAAAAACTATATAATTTGTATTTTGGATGTAAAATTGGCGACGATATGCCTAATTCTTTATCAAAATGGTCTAAAGGAAAAATAAAGAGCCTTCAATTTGGTTTTCCAATAGTATGGCGAGAAGCCCAAGATCATGCCACTCACTGCTATTTCTGTTTGGTAGACATACAAAGTAAGTAATTGTTCATTATCCACTATACCTATATTTTGATGTAGTATACTGTAATATTATTTTTTTTAAATATAAAATTAATTAATTTTAGAAGTACTTTATTGTAATCAGACATATGTAGCCTATATAATATTATGCATATAAATTCCATACTTTTAGGTAAAACAACCAAGTGTGCTTCAGCTGTGCTATATCCCAACCTTAGATCTATGCACTATTCGGACCTATATCTCAACCAAAAGACATTCCAGTATCTGAACCACCTGCAGAAATTGTTTTGTCTAACTCTGATGAATCAGAAATGTAATCATGTGAACCAGAAACTGAAATTTATGTTCCTGAAACTGTTGATACTACTCCAAAACCTTTCTCGCAACTTGATCTAGATGATCTTTAAGAGATCTAAAAATAACAAAGCAAAAAAGTGAATTACTGGCCTCGAGACTCAAAGAAAGAAATTTAGTACAGAAGATGTTTGAATTACTAAGTTTCGTATTCGATCAAACAATTTACAAGACAAATTTTCATTTGACAACAATTTATGCTACTGTAATAATATTCCACGTCTCTTTGAAGAATTAAATATACATTATGAACCCAGTGAATATAAATGGTTGATTTGTGCTGACCTTAAGGTAGTAGCCATTTTTAAATGGCTTGCAGTCAGGCTATACAAAATTTATGTTTTTTGTGCCAGTGGGACAGTAGAGCTCGGGGAGAACATTACATACGCTCAGAATGGCCTTTAAGAGAAGAGACAAAAGTAGGTTGTCATACGTGAACCATTGGTTCCTAAGGAAAACGTAATTTTGCCACCACTTCACATAAAATTAGGTTTAATGAAACAATTTGTGAAAGCCTTAAAGCATGACCAACCAGCCAGCTTTCTTAAATTTCCTAAGATTAGTGATGCTAAAATTAAAGAAGGAATCTTTGTTGAGCCTCAGATTCGACAACTTATGGTAACAACAAGGACAAGGAAAGAAGGTACCCTAGGAGACCTTACGGTCCATTCAAAGAGGGTACCTTTGGACTAGCAATCGAGCGGGCACAAGGCTGCTCAATTGTTTTGCGTCCCAAAACGGCCACTTTTTAAGACTTTGTCTAGTCTTGACTTGAACTGGTCAACAGATTCACTGTTGACAACTTCGACTGGAAGTGCGTTCCACATACCGCAGATACTGTAAGTGAAAAAACTTCCACACAGATTGCGGTTGTAACGCTTCAGTTCAAGTTTGAAGCCGTGATTGCGCGTTCTGTTCTCACTCAGTGTGAAAATATCCCGGTAGTCAACATTGTCGAACCCTCGAAGTATTTTGAAAACTTCGATAAGCTGACCACGCAGTCTACGGGTTTCCAGCGAGAACAGATCTAATTCTCTTAGTCTATCCTTATAACTTTTATGTCGGATAGAGGGAATCAGCTTGGTTGCCCTGGCTTGTACGCGTTCCAATCTCGCGATGTCCTTTCGCAATGAAGGACTCTAAAATTGTACGGCATACTCCAGGTGCGGTCGGACAAGTGAGTTGTACAGGCACAGTACAATCTCCTGGTTCCGATAACCAAACTGGCGCTTAATATAGCCTAGCATCCTTTGGGCCTTTTTCTCCGCCTCAATGCACTGTTTCGAGAACTTGAGGTCACTAGTGATTGTTACACCCAAGTCCTTCTCAGTGTCACCCGATTCAAGAGCAGTGTCCTTAAGGATATACAGAGATTGGGGGTTTCTGTGGCCGATATGCATCACTTTGCATTTCCCCACGTTAAAAGGCATTTGCCACGTGTCCGACCACTCCCCAATCTTCTCAAGATCTTCCTGCAGGCGGGCAGTATTTCCATCCTTTGCAACGTTCATACCAAGCTTGGTATCGTCGGCAAATTTGGAAATCTTGGCAACCATGTCACCGTCCATGTCGTTGACGTAGATGATGAATAGTAGTGGTCCCAGGACAGAACCTTGAGGCACCCCGCTAGTAACGGGCACCCACTCAGAAGACTGTCCATTTACCACCACCCGTTGCCGTCTGCCACTTAGCCAGTTCTCGATCCAGCCGGCTACCTTTCCGTCTATGCCAAACGCTCGCACTTTCCGGAGAAGGCGGCGGTGTGGTACCTAATCAAAGGCTTTCTGAAAGTCTAGGTAGACCACATCCACCGCCTTGTCCCGATCGTGCTCACTGAAAACGAAGTGGAAGAATTCTACAAGGTTCGTCAGACATGACTGTTGCCTTCGGAAGCCGTGCTGGGAACTCCTCAGTAGCAGGTTTGACTCTAAATACGACGTCACTTTGTCCACCATGATGCTTTCCATGAGTTTACCGACTATCGAAGTCAGACTGATAGGTCGGTAGTTCGACGGTTGGTTACGGTCTCCTTTCTTGAAGATAGGAGTCACCTCCGCCTCACGCCAGTCTCTAGGAACGCATTTGGTCCGGATTGACATGTTAAAGATAGCGCACAGATGTCGTGGTACTTCATCGCACACTTCTTTCAACACTTTAGGTAGAAACCCGTCCGGTCCAGGGGACTTATTCGTCTTTAGGTCAGCGATCTTTTTCTTTATTTCTCCTTCGGTGAAGTCCATTGCCTCCAGCTTTTCCCCGGAGTAGGAATCCGTTCAAGGAATAACGAAATATTTTATAAAGGTGGTATATACATATATGATAAACAGCAGAGTAATGCCCCGCCCATGTACAACGAAAGGGCACAACATAGAGAAATATTATCAAAGACGGATATGAAGTATAAAGTCAAATAGATTAGGTCTAATTCCGGAAATTCCAACTGTAGACATTTAGGTCACTAAGATAAATACATAAAAATAAACGAGAGAAGCATAACTAAATTAATAAATCAAAGGACTAAGATTTAATATGGACAATTTCGTTATAAATAAGCCTTTTAATAACAGATGTGTAGTGGATGCTTGTGTTAAGTTTTCTGGGCTATGGTTGCACTGATCCATGTTGGTGGGTTTTATGTAGTGATTTCTCTGATTATTTCATTATGTGAAGCGTCGTTTAGGATATATATTGTTGGTGGTAGTGTTGAAGTGTCTTTAGATGAAGGTAGTGTGAATGTGTTAGATTAAGTTAGGATTTGGAGGATAAAGATGTTAGAAGTATTGTGCTGTATTGGGGAATCTGCTGTTAGGGATAGCACAAAATAACCTCCCCCCCCAAAAAAAAAAAAAAAATAATAAAAAAAAGTACTGCCCAGACCCGGGATCGAACCGGGGACCTTTAGATCTTCAGTCTAACGCTCTCCCAACTGAGCTATCTAGGCTTGCAATTTAATGGCCGCTTTTTGTATTTTTATTTGAGTAAACATTGACACGTGGGCAAAATATATTAGATTTGTGTAAATCCCATAATACGAAATTGCACAAAAAATAAACGACGAGGATGGGATTCGAACCCACGCAGGGAGACCCTATTGGATTAGCAGTCCAACGCCTTAACCACTCGGCCACCTCGTCAACAGAATGAGCCCAAAAAATCATTGTAATTATAGTAAAAAAAAAAATATATATATATATATAAAATAACCTATAATAAATTAATATAGCGAAGTTATACGAATAATTTATTCACAAGTAAGAGTTTTTTTTTTTTTAAATTAAGCAGATGATAAAACAAAATTCTAAAAATTAACGACCGTGACAGGACTCGAACCTGCAATCTTCGGATCCGAAGTCCGACGCCTTATCCATTAGGCCACACGGTCAACTGAAAACTAGGTCTCATTTGTTTATATTTTAGGTTGATCTAAAATCGAGATCTTAGGTTTGTCACTATCAGTTTATATCATTGTTTGCTACCCTCAACAAAGTCACGCAACTATTCGCCATGAATTTTTATTTTTTTCGCCTAATTAAAAGTGACTGGTCGGATCTAGGGTCACCATTTCAAAAAAATGAGTGCACTAAATTCACCATACATAAGCAAATTGAACAATATGTGCCTTTATTTACGAAATATTCTCTACATGATGGCTATTGTTTGTAAACACATACGAGGTCCTCTCTGTCCCACTCTAACAACATAGCCGATGTGATTTCATAACAATTCAACAAATACTACAAGGATCTAGCAGAGATTATTCGATTCAATCAAAGAACCACTGTATGAAGCAATCAACATTCGCCATAATGGGGAAAAAATAGACCCTTCAACGGAAAAACTTTATTCTGGGGACTACTTTCGGAAGTGACTGGCTTCCATCTTCAGTCACTTCCGAAACTAGTCTCCAGAATACAGTTCATACAAGAAACCCGATACTGAGTGAAAGACCTACATTCCCCATAACCTCCATCCACAGGAGTGTGTCTAGAACTCTAGAATACTGCTTTCGACTCCCACACTAGATATCATCGGCGACGGACACATTAACTTTGCGCTCCCTCCCGATCATTCAAAATATCACAACGATTTTTGCACCCAAATCTCTTCCATATTAGATCCCCCACGGAGAATCTTAGAGATATTATTTCTTTCTTTTTTTTTAAGTCGGCTTAAACCGTCCTGCAAGAAGTTATAAACGTGGCGTTGTTAAGGCTTTTCGAATCATCACCCCGGATTCGTAGCTACCTAGGTACTATATGGACCAGGACCGCGAGAAGCTCTTGAACGAAAAGGCCATCAATCAATTCCGACAACTGAAACTCTAGCCAATAGTGCCTGCAAAATACATGGCACAGGACCCCATAATCGGGGAACAGACAGCCAAAGACATTAGAAATGAAATCCAGCAACAGCAAGAATGGGCCAAGGTGGTCCTTAATTAAATTTGGGCTTCCTTCACGGAC
Source organism: Ceratothoa steindachneri (assembly GCA_963969495.1). Taxonomy (NCBI): domain Eukaryota; kingdom Metazoa; phylum Arthropoda; class Malacostraca; order Isopoda; family Cymothoidae; genus Ceratothoa; species Ceratothoa steindachneri. The sequence goes on along the minus strand of OZ018335.1, from coordinate 71,366,689 downwards.
CTTAATAAAGCACTAGAACCAGGGCTGCCTGCTTTCAATTTGAAGGTTACCACTGGATATGGAAATATTTGACGTCGTTCAGCTCAAAACATGTACGAAATGTTTCAAGGTGGATGACCACGAAACGAAAGAATGCTCATCTAAACAGAAACTCTGCTCTGAGTGCAGTGAGCCCAGCCACCTTAAGTTCGAATGCCCTAAAGAGCACAAGAGGTGCGCAAACTGCGGAGGCCCTCGCTCTGCCTTAGCCATGTGATCCCCACTCTCCAAAGGATATAATGAAGGCAAAGAAGGAAAGAATAGCTGAGGAGAAAAAGGCAACGGCAAACAGATCTTACTCGAGAGTCACAGCAACAAACTAATCCCATTCGGAACCCTTCTGCGGGTTCTACTCAACCCGGGCGCTCCCCTGGTAAAGCTGGCGGCACAAAGGGTTCACACAGACCCGGCCCAAACCAGTGCTCCACCCCCCCCCCCTTCCCACAGCGTGGCCTTTCGCCTAGGGAGACGCGCCTCCACCGAGTCGTTAGACTCACAGGAGGCAACACCCCTGAAGTTGGTCGCCAGGCCAACTTCAGGGGTGTTGCTTCCGGGGTTCCTAAAGTTCCTCCCCCCCCACGAATAAAGGACAGCACTAAAGGAGCTTCAATTCCTTCGCCCACGCCCGGTGGTGGGCTGGGTGGCTCGGAGACGGTGGACCCCCGCCCCCGAAGCCGCAACGCCCACCTAAGGTTTCTAGGCGAAGGGAGGAAAGGACTCGCATTGCGAGCCAAACATCCCTCAATAAGTCCCCGAAGGCGACAGCGCCTTCATCGCATTGTCCGGCTAACAGCGCCCGGAGTTCTGGCTCCGTGAAGCGTACGACCATTCCCGTGAGAGTCCTCTCTTCGAATAGGGCCCCCAGATCTCCTCCGAGCTAGGCCTGGAGGGCATATTCCTTCAATGGAATTGCCGCGGACTCCGGGCCAACTGGGGGAAGTTGCGGAGGCTCGTCTCCCGTTCCTCATTAGCTATCTTTTTGCAAGAGACCATGCTGGGCGCATGCCCCCTGCCCACCCTCCCGGGGTATAAGGGTTTTGCAACCCCCCCACCACAGGATGGGGGCCGGGCGGGAGGATGTGCGATTTACACCCGGCATGATATATCCGTTCTTCTCTTCGCTTTAGATACCTCCTTTCAGGCAGTAGATGTGCAGCTGCACCTTGATAGGAGGTATATTGTTATTTCCGCGTACACTCCACCGTCAGCCAACTTCGATGCGGGGGACTTCCGCCGCGTCGTGGCACGGTTGTCGAGGCCCTTTCTCTTGATCGGAGATCTAAACGGTAGACTACTCTATTAATCCCCGGGGTCAAGTCCTTGCCGACCTGATCGCGAGCTTGAGATGGGTGTCCTAAATGTGGATGAGTTTACGCATCACTACCCGAGAACCGCTTCATTTTCCCTCCTCGATCTATCTTTGTGCTCTTCGGATGCACAGCCTGATTTTGATTGGGGGGTGGTCGATGACCTCCATGGTAGTGATCACTTTCCCATTCAAATATCATTTTCTGGGCCTCTGCCACCCGAAAGCCCACCCCGGTGGTGCTTGGCGCGGTGGTCTGCATTTCAGGAAATGAATGAATTCTCTATCTCAGTTGGGGAGTTTAGGTAGGTAGATGAGATCATTGAGTTCTCCCGTAACCTCATCGCCATCGTCGTAGGAGAGGAGTAAGCCTCCTCTCCGGTTAGAGAAATATGGAGGGTCCCCTGCACAAGCACAGGAAGGGGGGGGGGGAGGGCGACCTCTATTTTTAGGGTGAAGCTGCCAGTGGGCGGCTCCGCCGTTGGTACAGGGAGAATTAAGGGGATTTTTTTGATTGACTCATCATTGGGCATGGTGACCCTCTTTTTTATTACGGGATGCAATAGCACATCACCCCTCGCAGTAGCCCGCTCTGCAAGGGGTGCGTACGGGCCTGGCAGAGCCAGGTGCCGCCATTTAAGGCCACTCCTCCCGCCTGGTGACCTGGCAGCCCTTCAGCATGGCGACTCGACCTTGGGCACGGCGTAAAATCAAGGATAGATGGTGAGGTGAGAAGGAAAAGGGATGTGAGGAAGGTATGGGTGGGGATGAAGCAGGTTGTTAAAAAAACACCATCCAGAACCGGGGCTCAGGGGTTAGGGAACGTTGACTTCTCCCCTTTCAGCCCCAATCCGGGACGGTTGGCTGAGAAGGAGGTCAGCATCTACCCTGTGAAATTAGAGGCTGACCAGAGAAAGTTGTGGGAGAGGTATGAAAAGCATGGAAACACAAGTGTTTTGGAAGGAAGAAGAAGAGGCTAAGCTGAGGTCGGACGGGGTACTCGCGCGTACAGGCCCCTCCCTCAGTCGCAAACAGCTCTCATTGCATCCGCAGCTGATTCCGACGGTGCCTATGCCGCCGAGAGACACCAGTCATACCCTAAGCCCTTTTGGTTTAGGGCCACCGGCCCGAGAGCTAGGTATAGCTCTCGGGCCGGTGGCGCCCCTGGTTCTGACCAATGCCGCGAAGGCTTCAGGTTGCTTTCTGTCGTCTCCGAATTGGACATACTCGTAGGATACACCGCCATTTGATGTTGCGCTCGCCTGCGCCCTACTGTGACGACTGCGTTGTCCCCCAAACTGTTCGGCACATTCTTTTGAATGTCCCAGTCTGGGCAATCTTTGCGCACGTTACCTGTCCCGGTACCGGGATGGGCGGGGTCGCTACCGCCTGTGCCTTGTACTCGGGACGATTTCGTGCACATTAACTGGTGGACTTATAGACTTTTGGGGAGAGGACAGCCTTCTCCCCTTTATTTAACTAGTTGTTTTTTTTTGTTGCTTTCTGCTAGTTGCCTTTTTCTTTTTTTAATTTTTATTGGTGTTTTTTTCTTCTTTTTTTTGGGGGGGGTGCATGTTATTTTAAAGTAGCCTAGTACTAGGCAATGGTGAATACAGCGGCTAATGCCCAAGTAGGCAGTCGCCAGATGAGCTCCTAAAATTAACCAAAACAAATAATAATAAAAAATTACACTGATACGGCTATTGGCGATTTACAAGATGTAGACCATGCTCTTCGCTTCTTTACGAAGTTAGTGCAGGCGTCAGCATCAGTTTCTGTTAATAAAGAACCAATTACATTGTGGAATAATGTGTGCACTGGCTGTTAACAACTAAAATTGCTCCGGGGGAATTTCATCAACGTGTTAATAAAATACAGGGAAAATACGCCGAGCATTTTTCACCAAGTAAATGGATCAATTACCAGCAACCAAGTTGAGGTCTCTTAACATACTTGCCTCCTTTATTGCCGAAATTAGTAGCATCAACAAATACCCAACTGATTTCCAGCAGCTAAAGTTACGCGAAGAAAGACGTCAACCCTTAGATTTTTTAACTATTATTCCCTTATCCAACACCTTCACCCTCATACGAAACGACTTCTACTGGACATTTACAATATGATTTGGATCTTGGAGCCACTACTCCTCTGATTGGAGGACTGTCATTGTGCTCTCATTTCAAAAACCTAGCAGAGATCCGTTCTCCTGTGCAAACTATCGTCCAAGTGCAATAAATTACGAAAATCGCCCCTAGAATCCAACGATCCACTAACGCCATTGTCGTAGAATGGACTCCCGACGATATACCATATATAACTATTCGTTGAGGGAACTTCTTTAATTATCTTTAGAGTGCTTTAATGTCTGGCGGGCCGATATTATGTATCTTCGATATGCTATCATTAATAAAATAGTTTTATTAATAATAACTATCAACAAACACAAGACGGAAAATATTGACATAAACAGAGAATGGAAAGGGTCGTGGGGGCTCGGGCTAATCCGAGGATTAAAGGATTTAAAAAGGTAAAACAAATATAGAGTTAAAAAGATGGGATGGTTCGCTAAACCATTTAAAGAACAGGATAGAATTGACAAAAGGGTTAAGTACTCAAAGGTGACGTTTGGCTTACGTAACTTTATACGAGTGGTGCAGTGGAAGGCGACGTGAAGGAATTTTCGGTCCGCTGGCGAGTTCCAGCCGAAGGGGGGGGGGGAATAAAAGGATCCTGACGTGGCGTCTTGAGAATGAGAACCGTTTCTCGACGAACGGCTTGAAGAACAATGGCTGTTCTACGTTGTTCTCTTCCGAACAGGGAGGGGGGGGGTGAGAACCGTCTCTTGTCTACGGGCTCAAGAACAATGGCTGTTCTAATGTTGTTCTCTTCTTGAACAACAAGGGGGAAGGGTGAGAACCGTTTCTTGGCGAACGGATTCAAAAGAACAATGGCTGTTCTACGTTGTTCTCCTCTGAACAACAGGGGGGGGGGGTGAGAACCGCCTCTTGTCTACGGGCTCAAGAACAATGGCTGTTCTAATGTTGTTCTCCTCTGAACAACAAGGGGAAAGGGTGAGAACCGTTTCTTGGCGAAGGACTCAAAAGAACATTGGCTGTTCTAACGTTGTTCTCTATCTGAACAACGAGGGGGAAGCCTTGGGGACTTGGCGTCACGAAAGGCTCGAACCTTGGCACTCAAGGGATATTGTCCTCCTTCTGGACAAGTGATGGTGAATCTCGAGGTCGAGGTCCCTTGGCGCACAAAGTGAGAGAGGGTCGGGGTGATGTTTCGCGACGAAAATCTGGATCTCCAATCTGATCTTAGTGGTAAAGTTTCCATCTAAATAGTCGAGACACTCCCTTGGTGTGGGGGACAATGGAGTGGGAACTTCGAGGGAATGCACAGCTGAGGCTGGGAACAATGCCTTATCTGCCCATAAGCCTAACTCAATCTGGCGAGGTCGGCGTATGGGGCCAAACGGGGGGGACGATAACCTCCTTGTTTAAACATTGACATCCGGTGGCTGTGATAAGGCGCCAAGTTTCGAAGCGAAGATGCACGTGGGAGCATCGTGGTTTTAAATAATATGTGATAGGGGTTGAAATTAACGCGGCCTCAACCCGTTCTATCACACCCCTCCATTCCGGGGGAAGTTGTTACTTCGAAAAAAAAGAGAGAAGGGACAACGATAGAGCTCCGTTGTGGGGAACTCGTTTTCTTGTACCAACCGTACCTTCCTGCACCTAACTCGTATTACCTCATTACATATGATTATTTTGATCTTTTGATTATAAGGGAAAATAACCTTTAATACAAACTTAATAAAAAAAAGGCATGGAACAATGAAATGATATAAATATAGTACATAGGGGACAAAATAATTTATACGTAATTAATGGGTACAAATATATATACATACAAAAAAAAATAGACATTGAGCGTTACAAAATTCAGACATACATTAACTAATTATAATACAAGAGAATCTTAATTTAAGTCGTACAAGACGGTATATACCTACATGGAGATACTAATCCTATGAATACACTTACTCTACGCTATTCGGTAACGCATCCCTACTGAGTGCGTCAGCGACCTGGTTATCGGAACCTTTTATATAATTTATTTTAAATTGATACTCTTGCAAGAATAAACTCCAGCGCATGATGCGGCCGTTGGAGTGTCGCACATTCCTAATATAGGCTAACGGACGGTGGTCGGTTCCTATCTGAAATTCTTTACCTATCAAGTACATCTTGAATTTGTCTATGACCCAGATAACTGATAGAGCTTCCTTTTCTATAGTGGCATATCTCTTTTCGCGTGGTAATAATTGGCGACTAGCATATGCAACTGGATGACTCGTGCCGTCATCCTCGTATTGAAGGAGTACACCTCCAATGCCCTCGTTGGACGCGTCTGTCTTAATCCCAAAGGATTTTTCCGGGTTGGGCAACTTTAAATTTTGGGGCAGAAATGAGCTTACTCTTGAGCTGATTAAAATGGGAAATAGCGACATCATTCCAACGTAGACGATCGGGTGAATTCTTTTTTAAAAGGGAGCTGAGGGGCGCCGAAATTGCAGCGAAATTCGGAACGAATCGCCGATAGTACGAAGCTGATCCTAGGAACGATCTTAATTGCTTCTTTGTAATCGGGAGGGGCATGTCGGCGATTGCCTTAATCTTATCCTCTTGGGGACCCAACTGGCTTTGTCCTATTTTGAAACCCAAATATTTGATGGTTTCGTGGGCAAAATGGCATTTGCTGGGACCAATGGTGAGGCCATTTTCGCGCAGTCGCTCGAAGAGAGCTAATAGGGTGGTTAAATGGTGACTCCATTCGCGAGTAGCGACGTAGACATTATCAAAGTAAAAGGATACGTTTGGAAGTCCATCTAACAACCTTCTCATGAGACGGTTATAGTTGCTACAAGCAGTGACGAGGCCAAAAGGAAGGCGCTTGAATTGCATAAGGCCTTTCTCCGTTGCAAAGGCGGTATACGCTTTCACCTCGGGCCGGAGGGGGATTTGATAATACGCCTTGCACAAATCGAGTTCTGAGATGAACTTGGCGTTTTCGAAAAGGTGGAGGTTTTGGTCTACCAACGGGATGGGCTCGGCGTCGAACACAGTTACCGAATTTAACTTCCGGAAGTCGATGCATATCCGATAAGAGCCATCAGGTTTCTTGACCATGACGATTGGGGAACAATAACTAGAGGTGGAAGGTTCTATGATGTCTAAACTAATTAAATTATCAACTTCGGCGTTAAAGGCTTGGCGTAAATGAATCGGCATGGGATAGGGTTTTGAACGGACGGGTTCTAAGGTTGTTAATTTGATATCATGCTCGAAACTAGTAGCGCACCCAGGCTTCTCCGAAATAACGTCGTCGAACTGACATAATAGTTCTTGTAGCTGACTCTTTTGATTTGGTGTCAGCTGCGCGTCGATATCCAGGTCAGAGGGTTCAAAAGGCTCGCCTGGTAGGGAAGGAAGAGGGTAATCGGCATCAGGTTGGATGCACACTGTCTGGATTACATTAAGGGACTCCGCGGGGTAATCCTCTTCAAGCGCCGATGCTTCGTCCAGTGCTACGAAGGTATCTCCATGGGCGCGCCGGTGGTACTTTTTCAATAAGTTGACGTGATAGAGCTTATCTACCGGTCCTCGTGCCTCGCGGACCGAGTACGGACCTTTCCATTGGCTCAGTAATTTATTACTGGCTGTGGGAAGGAGCAGGAGTACTTCATCACCGGGCTTAAATTTACGATCTTCGGACCTGACATCAAAATAGGTTTTGTATTTCTCCAAATTGACATCGCATTTTTATAGGCGATGTTTGCGCATTTTTCGAGCCTCTGGCGTAGGTCCAAGACATAGGCGTAAGATGACTGGAGTTCTTGATCCAGTTGGGGCTTGATTAACAACTCTTTTAAAATACTGAGTGGCCCGCGTACATTACGTCCATACAGGAGCTCGAACGGGGCGAAGCCTAACGTACGGTGGGGAATTTCCCGAGAGGCGAATAAGGCGACCGGGAGATATCGGTGCCATTCGCGGGGCTGCTCGGCACAGATCTTCTTAATAATGGATTTTAAATTTCCATTTAATTTCTCGCACATCCCGTTTGTCTGTGGCCGGAAGGGGGGGGGGGGTAAAAAGGGGCTTTACCATGAGCAGCTTCCCTACGTACTCCATCAACTCAGAGGTGAATTGTCGGCCTCTATCGGAGAGTATTTCCTTGGGGACGCCTACCCTTGAAAAGATGGAAATGAGGGCCTCGTCGCAAGAAATACTGTCGATTCGGCGAAGGGGGACAGCCTCGGGAAAACGGGTAGCAAAGTCTACCAAGGGGAAAATGTAGCTGTGCCCTTCGCTCGAAGGGGGGTGGATAGGGCCAACCAGGTCGATGGCCACTCTGGAGAAGGGTTCAGTAATGACTGGTCCCCTTTGTAAGGGAGCAGGTTTGACCCGCCCTTTAGCGGACGTCTTCTGGCACACATCGCACGATCGACAATGCTTTGAGATGTCAGCTGCAGCACCCGGCCAATAAAAATATTTAAAAATGCGCTGGCCCGTTTTAGTGTGACTAAAATGACCGGAAAAAATGCTGCCATGAGCCACTTTGAGCACTATAGGGACATGGGATCGTGGAAGGCATAGGACAGTAGTAAGAGCGTTATTACTGTCCTCGGCGGATCGATAAAGTAAGCCACCTTCCTCCAGATACCGGATGACTTTGGGTCCACGGACAGTCTCCGTGTCCTGGTTTTGGGCTTTATCCCACAAGGGTGTTAGTGCTTCACACTCCTTTTGTGCCGTCCTAAAGTCCTGGTTAAGGATCTCCGAGAATTCGGACAGTATCGGGGTTCTGAGGGGGACGGACTCCTGGGCTTCCTTCTTAGCTCGACCTCGAGTAAGGGTGGCCTGGGACACAGGGTCGGAGCTTACTTGAGGGCTCTGTCCTATAAGTACAGAACAGAATTTTATGGGTGCTGAAATGACTTCAGCCCAGCCATCATAATATTGACACTGCAGGTAACATCTAACGACGGGGAATCTGTTCGCCCGCCCAAGGTAGTCATGTACCACCGCAAATTTTTCGTGGTTAGGGTCCACTGGGGGGAGGAGTTCGTCGGACACGATGAAACACGTACATCCTGTGTCCCTGACGAGAGTCGATACTCGGCAGCCGTTTACGCTGCCCTCCTCAAATTTCAAAGTTCCTGGTGAACTTTTAGCAAAAATAAAATTTACCTGGTGGCCTGACGGAGGGGGGGAAGTTGCTGCTTGAGTCTGCACCACCGGGGGAGCCGGGGTGGCATTAATCTGATGAACTTGGTGGGCTGGTCCGCTTTTAAGCCTAGAATTTTGGGGGCAATTCCAGCTCATGTGGTTTTCTACACCACAGGTGAAGCATATGATTGGTCGCTTCGGGAAGAGAGATGGAGGAGAAATCTTAACGGGAGGTTTGGAGTCCCGTTGTTGGTTTTGGGGAAAGAAGTTTTGGGGTTTTACGGGGCCCGGAAACTTTGTCAGCTTTCCTGGGAATGGGCGCGAATCCTTCCTTCTTTCCTGGTTTGGGGGTTGGTGAGAAGTTCGATTCTCCTTTGGGTATAAATTATGGCTTGCGGCATAGACATCCGCTTCTTCGGTACATTCTTTAAAGGTCTGGCACCGACAATCCTTGACGAACGCGCGGATCTCCGTCGGGAGAGACGCCAAAAATTGATCTCGCAACACGAAGTCTGTTAAGGACTCGTAGTTCGGATCATCCTTTGAGGATTCTAACCAAAATTTAAAATTCCTCTGAAGAATGTATCCGAATTGACCAAACGTCTGTCCGGGTTTAATACGACCTCCTCGAAATTCTTGGCGGTAGAAATCGGGAGTCATATTATGAGCGGCCAATAACTCAGCTTTTAAGGTGCTGTAGTCAATTGTACACTCAGATGGTAAAGATATAAAAATTTCGCGCAATTTACAATTTAACAGGGGAAGTAATCTGGCTACACCTTCAGCCTCCAGATCCATGTTATTGATTTCGAGGATCTTTTGGAAGTGGGCTAAAAATGCTCCGAAATCCTCTCCATCCTTGAAATTGGGGAGCTTTAGTGAGAGATTGGGGGGGGCTTCGGAACGGGAACTGGCGGACTGTATCTCTGCTTCAACACGAGCTAATTCAATCTGATGGTGAAGCTCAGCTTGTTTTATCCGTTCCTCTCTTTCTTCTCGTTGAAATTCTCTTTCTCTTTCTTCTCGTTGGATTTCTCTTTCTCGTTCTTCTCTTTGGATTTCTCTTTTTCGTTCTTCTCGTTGTATTTCTCTTTCTTCCTCTTGAAAGTACTCAATTAGTTCTTTTCCGGAAAGTCCCAAGGACTCTCCTTGCGCTTTAAAGATTTCGAACTGAGTCATCTTTGCACTTGGGGGCGCACTAGTCAACCAACTAAAATTCCCTGCAACAAGAATTATGCCTCTATAGAATTAGCCTACCTAAATATGGGCACTGACCTATTCGTACTTGGTTTCTCGATCTAAATAACCACTGACTAAAATCACAAAATAAAACAAAAAAATTATTATAACAGTTCCTTGAGCTACTCTAGCTTCTTAAGTTTAAAAAAAAGGGATAGCAATCGTTAAAACAAAAGGGAACTACTATACTCTATTATTGTAACGAATAACACTATGCTTTACTCGACTGAGACCAGTGTTTGCAAAGATATAGCGTTAAACCTTACACACCTGATACCAAATTTAAATAGTATATATATATATATATATATATATATATATATATATATATATATATATATATATATATATATATATATATATATATATGTCGTAGAATGGACTCCCGACGATATACCATATATAACTATTCGTTGAGGGAACTTCTTTAATTATCTTTAGAGTGCGTTAATGTCTGGCGGGCCAATATTATGTATCTTCGATATGCTTAAGAAGTAGAACTGAGCTCAAGGATAATAATATTGCTATCATTAATAAAATAGAGTTTTATTAATAATAACTATCAACAAACACAAGACGGAAAATAGACATAAACAGAGAATGGAAAGGGTCGTGGGGCTCGGGCTAATCCGAGGATTAAAGGATTTAAAAAGGTAAAACAAATATAGAGTTAAAGAGATGGGATGGTTCGCTAAACCATTTAAAGAACAGGATATAATTGACAAAAGGGTTAAGTACTTAAAGGCGACGTTTGGCTTACGTAACTTTATACGAGTGGTGCAGTGGAAGGCGACGTGAAGGAATTTTCGGTCCGCTGGCGAGTTCCAGCCGAAGGGAGGGGGGAATAAAAGGATCCTGACGTGGCGTCTTGAGAATGAGAACCGTTTCTCGACGAACGGCTTGAAGAACAATGGCTGTTCTACGTTGTTCTCTTCCGAACAGGGAGGGGGGGGGGTGAGAACCGTCTCTTGTCTACGGGCTCAAGAACAATGGCTGTTCTAATGTTGTTCTCTTCTTGAACAACAAGGGGGAAGGGTGAGAACCGTTTCTTGGCGAACGGATTCAAAAGAACAATGGCTGTTCTACGTTGTTCTCCTCTGAACAACAGGGGGGGAGGGGGTGAGAACCGCCTCTTGTCTACGGGCTCAAGAACAATGGCTGTTCTAATGTTGTTCTCCTCTGAACAACAAGGGGAAAGGGTGAGAACCGTTTCTTGGCGAAGGACTCAAAAGAACATTGGCTGTTCTAACGTTGTTCTCTATCTGAACAACGAGGGGGAAGCCTTGGGGACTTGGCGTCACGAAAGGCTCGAACTTTGGCACTCAAGGGAATCTCGAGGTCGAGGTCCCTTGGCGCACAAAGTGAGAGAGGGTCGGGGTGTGTTTCGCGACGAAAATCTGGATCTCCAATCTGATCTTAGTGGTAAAGTTTCCATCTAAATAGTCGAGACACTCCCTTGGTGTGGGGGACAATGGAGTGGGAACTTCGAGGGAATGCACAGCCGAGGCTGGGAACAATGCCTTATCTGCCCATAAGCCTAACTCAATCTGGCGAGGTCGGCGTATGGGGCCGAACGGGGGGACGATAACCTCCTTGTTTAAACATTGACATCCGGTGGCTGTGATAAGGCGCCAAGCTTCGAAGCGAAGATGCACGTGGGAGCATCGTGGTTTTAAATAATATGTGATAGGGGTTGAAATTAACGCGTTTTCAACCCGTTCTATCACAGCCATAACAGTCTGGATTGCGGCAAAAACGTTTCAATCGCTCTTTTTGTTAGACTAGATACCTCGGTCCTTAATATTTTTACTAGAAAACAGCAGATTGTAGCAGGGGTTTTTTTTTAAACGGAGAAAAGGCATACGATACCACATGACGCCATGGTATAATGAAGCAACATACGATTGGGAATTAAGAGGTCATTTACCAATTTTTATTGTTTTTATCACACGAAACTTTTAGTCAGAGTGGGACCCACAACCTCTGAACTTAAAGTTCAAGAAGTTATTTAAAAGTGAAATTTTTGTGATGACGTTGCTACAGGCTTTGATTTTATAATCAGTCTAAATCAGGAGTTCCCAATATAAATTTTGACTGGTATATTTGATAAATGTAATATCTCGGTTTCACATTTTGTAGTTTATTTTTTTAATCATATATAAATAAGTAATTCCTATTAAAGTGTCTTAATTATCTTTGTTTTATTTGACATACTATCAGACATACCAGAGTGCACAAAAATATTGCAGTAGCAGTTGTTTTCATGTCATGTTGGGGGGGACCGCCAAATACCCTCCACTTCACCCTCCAATGTCTTTTCCATCTTTTGCGATTTGTGCAACAAACCACATCTCGCCATGTCATGCCATATATATATATATATATATATATATATATATATATATATATATATATATATATATATATATATATATATATATATATATATATATACATATATATATATATGAATAACGTTACAGCCACGAGGAAAATGAAACAACGGAGAACTGCGAGGCCTTTCGACTAATGGTCCTTTAATAAGCAGACTAAAAGACAGGGAAAAAGAGAAAGATATTTATACACCTGATTAATGAAAATATATTTTCATCAATCAGGTGTATACATATCTTTCTCTTTTTCCCTGTCTTTTAGTCTCCTTAGTAAAGGACCATTAGTCGAAAGGCCTCGCAGTTCTCCGTTGTTTCATTTTCCTCGTGGCTATAACGTTATTCATAAATTCCTCACGTTCCTTATTTTCGTGATTTAGTTATACATATATATATATATATATATATATATATATATATATATATATATATATATATATATATATATCAAGGGGGTTCCAATAACTTGGACCGATTTTAACAACTTCAGTCTTTGGCAATTTCAATCATGGAAAGATTAACAATCGAACAACGTGTTAAAGTTATCAAAGCCTATTACGAAAATGGACGTTCAAACAGAAACGCATTTCGGGCACTTCGCGATTATTTTGGTCAATATAATCGACCAACCGTGAGTGCAATTGGGAAAATTGTTCGTAAATTCAAACAAACGGGAGCCGGTGGCAGATATGAAAACGCCATTGCCTGCTCGTTTATGCTGTTCAGGTGAAAACATTGCTGCAGTGCGCGAGAATGTGGCCGAAGATCCGGACACCTCTATTCGTCATCGCACGCAGGAATTGAACCTTTCCACAACAACGTTACATCGAATTTTGACAAAAGATTTGTCTACACGCTTACAAAATTCAATTGACACAAGAAATGAAGACTGCTAACCATTTGAAGGGCCGTACATTCGTCAATAAGGTGCACTAGCAAAAACAAGCCGATGATGATTTTTCGCAAAAAATCATCTTTAGTGATGAAGTCCATTTTCATCTTGGTGGATTGGTTAATAAGCAGAATTGTCGCATTTGGGCAGATGAAAATCCCAGGAAGATTGTTTAAAAGCCACTGCATCCACAAAAGGTCACTGTTTGATGTGCATTTTTTGCTAGCGGAATGAATTGGGCCGTATTTCTTTGAAAATGGTGCCGGGAATTCTGTTACGGTGACAGGCGAGCGATACCGTGCCATGATAACCAACTTTTTATGGCCTGAATTGAATTCTATGGATGTCGAAGATTTGTGGTTTGAACAGGACGGCGCCACATGCCGCACAGCCAATGCAACATTGGCTTTATTAAATGAGAAGTTCCCAGGTCGCATCATCTCTCGAAACAGCGAGGTCCATTGGCCACCACGATCGTGTGACTTGACTGACGCCTTTAGATTTCTTCCTTTGGGGTCATCTCAAAAGTAAGTTCTATGCCAACAAGCCAACAACAATTCAACAGCTGAAGGATGAGATAATAAGGCATATTGGTGAGATCGAGGAGTAACTATGCAGAGACGTCATCAAAAATTTTGACTATCGAGTGGAGGTGTGCCGCTGAAGCCTTGGCGGACATTTAGGCGATACTATTTTTCACATAATTGTGATGACTCAAATAACATGATCCGATAGTGAAACCAATAAATTTTCACCAATATATATATATATATATATATATATATATATATATATATATATATATATATATATATATATATATATATATATATATATATATATATATATATATATATATATATATATATATATATATATATATATATATATATATATATATATATATATATATATATATATATATATATATATATATATATATATATATATATATATATATATATATATATATATATATATATCTCTCTCTCTCTCTCTCTCTCTCAGTCATACCATGTTCAAAGCACCGCTTCTCGTCCGCTCAGCGAAGTTAAGCAACATTGGGCCTTGTTAGTACTTGGATGAGAGACCGCCTGGAAACACTAGGTGCTGTTGGCTTCTCTTTGACGAATTCCAAATGGAACGACTTCAAAAATCTTTTTATGGATCGTCAGGCCGAGTGCGTTCCCACGAAGGCTGTCAGACTAGCGAGCATTCAGCCTAGGTGGTTTTCTTAAGAAATCGCTAGTGCTGTTAAAGCTAGAAAGTCAGCGCACAGAGCATGGAAGAGGAATAGTAGTGCGATGCACCATGAAGCCTATGTGACCCATAGTAGAACGGTTAAGGCACTAGTGCGCACGGCTAAGCGTAACGAAGAAATTCGTGTAGCGTCTCTCTCTAAAGAGAGCCCCAAGGAATTCTTCGCGTACGTGAATAGCCGAAAACCAGTACGCCAACGCATCGGACCCCTGAGGGACGGCGACGGCGTTCTCCAGGATTCAGATGAGGAAATAGCTGGCATACTCAGCGACTACTTCTCCTCGGTTTTCACGAGGGAAAGGGGCGGAGAGATACCCAGACCGCCGATAGTGATAGATTACGAGTTAGAATCACTAGAAGAGGTTGCTAAGAGGCTAGGTCAGTTAAATGCGTATAAATTCCCAGGTCCTGACGGCTACCTGCCAAGAGTACTGCGTGAGGGGAAAGATCAGGTGAGCCCTCATCTTTCTGAGATCTTCAACTCATCGCTCGACAGTGGCGAAGTACCTGCAGACTGGCGTATGGCCAATGTCACCCCGATCCACAAAAAGGGGGACCGTGGCACCTCAGGAAACTACCGACCAATAAGTCTAACTTCAATCGTGGGCAAAGTACTGGAAGGCATCATAGGGGATAGGATAATGAATCATTTAGAGTCTCACGACCTGTTGAGACACACAGCATGGCTTCCGAAGAAAGCACTCGTGACTCACGAACTTGCTTGAATTCTTCTACGGTATAATGACTGAGTTTGACAGAAGTCGAGCGGTGGACATACTTTATTTGGATTTCCAAAAGGCTTTCGATAAAGTCCCCCACCGCCGACTGATGGCGAAAGTACATGCCCTGGGAATAAGAGGTAAGGCCGCAAAATGGTTAGAAAGTTGGTTGTCGGACAGGCGACAGAGGGTTACCATCGGAGGCCACACCTCTCAGTGGTCGTCAGTAACGAGCGGAGTCCCTCAGAGCTCCGTGCTAGGCCCTCTATTATTTATCATCTACATCAACGATATAGATGAAGGACTGGTGAGTCGTCTAGCGAAATTTTCCGACGACACAAAACTTGGAGCTAATGTAGTGAATCCCGAAAACATCGAGATGTTGAGGGATGACCTACGGATGATCGGCGAGTGGGCTGACAAGTGGCAGATGCCTTTCAACTTAGACAAGTGTAAGGTGATGCACATCGGGTATGCGAACCCCCGGTCAGGCTACGAGCTACAAGGTATGCGTCTTGAGTCTACTGATGTCGAGAAGGACTTAGGTGTGCTGATTAGCAGCGATCTCAAATTCTCGAAGCAGTGCTTACAGGTGGAGAAAAAGGCTCATCGCTTGTTGGGTTACATCAAAAGGCAATTCAGCTTTCGAACAAAAGAGGTTGTTTTGCCTTTGTACAACTCGCTGGTGAGGCCTCACCTAGAGTTCGCTGTTCAGTTCTGGTCTCCTCATTATCGAAAAGACATCGATCGTCTGGAAAAGGTGCAAGCCAGGGCCACGAAACTGATCCCATCGCTAAGGAACAAGTCATACCAAGAAAGACTGCAAGAGCTCGATCTCTATTCGTTAGAGACTCGAAGACTGCACGGTCGTCTAATAGAGACTTTTAAAATCTTGAATGGATTTGAAAATGTCGACTCCTGCAAATTCTTTACCCTCAACCGGAATATGACTCGAAATCACGGGTGGAAGGTGGAGCTGCCCAGATTCAATACCATTCCGGTGGGTAAGTCATTCACATATGACATTTGCGACACATGGAACAAACTACCAGCGGGGGTTGTTGAGAGTAGCAGTGTTGAACAGTTCAAGGGTAAACTTGACAAATTATATTTGAAAAGTTGATGATCTCATAGCAAGTAATCAGTACATGCTAAGAATCGAAACCGCAAAAAGTGCCTCCTCGATATGGGCCGCAAGGCCTTTGAGGTACTTCTTTTCCTTGTAACTCTCTCTCTCTAAATCAAAGCAGAGTTGGTGCATCAGGAATATCACCTAGACACACATTATCCAAAGGAATACCGAGAGAGCCTTTAGTGACTCCCTACGTGTGCTCATGTTCATTAACAGATTTAACCCCGAACATCCATGAGTTTCGAAAAAGATTCGAGCATGGTTGACCAGAAATTCCTTCAGATACGACGTAGCCTTTTGCTGGGTGCCCAGCCACGTTAGTCTTCAATGAACAAGCCGATGTACAGCCAGAGCGGCCTGCGTGGGAACCACAATGATAGTGAATCTACACTTAAGAGATTTTGTACCCAACAATTCGAAACTATGTTTGGAACAAGTGGCAGACAGAATGGAACCAACACTCGAATAACAAGCTTCCAAATTAAACAATATGTTCTTCCTTTGCGATCTAGATTCCAAAAACAACACTACCATGAGGTCGCCCTGTGACTTAGAATTGGACACTCGTGACTCATCGACGGACATCTAATGGCTGGTGGGCCCTCCGGCCCATATGATGCCCCACAGTGCCATACTATTGTGCCTCGCCTATGACTATTGAGCCTTCCTTGGTGGATTATGCAAGATTTTCAGCATTGCGTTCTGCCTGTTAATATTTTATATCCGGACATTTTAACTCAAAAACCTTTCGTAATTATTTAACTCGTACGCAGTTGTTACCCCATTTGTAGTTAATTTCAACTGTAGAGCTTAATTTTATTAATTTTCCATTATCAATATTTCATTTTAGAAATTTAACCATTTTTATTCACCTGGATTTTTTGCCGGGATCGTCACTTGTCTGGTGCCACGCCGGCATAGTACCTCACGAGAGCCTAAAGCAGGGGTGGGAAACCCTCGCCCGCCAACCCAATTTCCATCGCCCCCTGAGTGATATATTTGTATGCCCAAGTTTTCAATAATGAAATTTAAATAATATTGTATGCCCAATTTCCGTGGTGGCAGTCAATAAAAAATGTTGCGCATCATGTAATAAATTTAAGCGACATTTACAAAGATAAGAGTCAAATTTTATTTATCGCCCGCCGACTTCTTTGATTAGAAATTTTCGCCCACCGCTCAAAAAAGTTTCCCTACCCTTGGCCTAGAGCCTGGTGATCCACGTCACTCTCAGCTGCCATGCAGTGCTGTGCACACTCTCAGCTTCAGTGCGTTATCCCCGTGTGTTCTTTTCTTCGATGTTTAGGTGAACTTTTGTCTTATTATTTTATTTAAATATTGTTGTTATTTTGTCTTGTTATTGTTAAAGTCCTCTAAGTATTGTAATTGTTGTATTGTGATGGTGTTAATGATGTAACTTCTTGTAATTGTGAGTGTTCACTGTTCATGATGTACTTGTTTAATTGTAAACTTTTAACATATCTCCTGTTATAACAAAACAACATTATTAATTTTTTTAGGCTTTCTGTTATGGAAAATGCCAAAAGTGAAAACAAGGCCTCTGACACTTGGGCAAACTGCCTACCTCTTCCTGTTCTATGGAAACTGGGTTTTGAAGTGATTCAAAAGTCTACTGCAAGGTCAAATTTGGACAAGAACAAAGGTGCCACCTGAAGAGAGAGTATATATCCCAGATCAGTGATCAAAAACAGGCCCTATGAGTGTATTCCAGATGTCATCAGTTGACACAGAGGCTACCAACGAAGAAAGGGAGGGTAAACAGAAACAGCAGGATATTGAACTAGCTGGATCTTTCATACAACCTACATAGTTGACTGGAATTACTGGTCATGTTCTTGCCCCAAGAGACATTCATTGTTGTGCAAGAATATGACAGCCTTAAAAGTATCCGTACCATTCTTCTTGATAATCCTGCAACCAACGCAGGCTTGAAGAGTGGTTTAGTGGTAAAACTGGAATAAATTCTTAAAGAATCGCCACACTATTCATGCAGCCTTTAACCGACTGATCTTCCACGTATAGCTATTTTAAAAAAACTGGATGGACTTTTACAACTGGCCCAAGAAACTTCAGTGGGCCCATTGGGGAAAGGTGCTCATAAGATATTGAAGGGTAAATTCCGACGAGAATTGGGATGCAGAACACTAGCCCGAGGTGTTATGGAATCACCTACTACACCTTTCTGACGAGGAAATCCAGCCATTCATGGACAGTGTTGGATTTTTTAAACCCAACCCAGTGGTGTTGAGTTTATTGAAAAAGCAATATAAGTTACTATATTTCTAAGAATATTTGTAGGAAATGTCTTTCAGAACAGCTAGTTTCAATGTGATCAACCATTGACAATTATTGTTATGGCAATGTTAAATTATTATGATTATTAGTTTATTGTTAGTTACGACAATAGTATACAAGTTAATCATAATATAATTAAAGAGAAACTGAGGAAGGAGCAGCATCATGGTAATCTTATGTCCTTACGTTCTTTCCTCATAATTACATTGACGATTGAGCCAGAAATATTTCAACCCTCTGTGCCTTCACTCAATCACTCCCCCCTTTGATTCTTATTCCCATAGTTCATTTCCCTAGCTTCTCGGAGCTGGAGTGTCAGGGATCTCATATAGCCTCTTAGGTTGATTAGGAATAAAACGACCCAATATCTTTACATGTCTGCAGCTAGGCTAACTAGAATTTTTGGATCTTTTCTCTTATTATGGAGCAATTTCGTCTCCTAAGCCAGATAGCTGAACGGCCGGCAGGATTCGAAGGATGGGGTCATGCAATATGTTATAAGTACTTCGGGGGGGGGGGATAAGAGGAAACTAAAAAAATAAAAGCTAAGGAAAGTAAAAAAAAAGTAAGACATTTAATATAAAAAAATTTACAATGTCTTTGTAAATTTGAGAAACTAAGTATTTTCCTTATGCTTCTAAAAACAAAACAAAGGATATCGTAACACTAAAGATGACACAGCTTAATCACCCGAATAACCGGCCGTTCAGCCATCTACTGAGGAGACGAAATTGCGCCATAGAAAAGATCCGATTTTCCCCCTAGTATGCTAGTTTTGAAAATTAATTATACCAATAAAAAAATAAATTTTAATGCAAATATTTTTATTATATTCATGATTAAAATTTATATAAAACTAAGTTTGGAAAGGGCTACATTTCGGGAATTTCGGCACTCATTTTAAAATTAATAAATTGACACTAAGCCAAAGTAAGGTAAAGTGTGACATCAGTTACATGACTATTTCCTTTACAACAATTGGGGGTGTAGCTCAGTGGTAGAGCATTCGACTGCAGATCGAGAGGTCCCCGGTTCAAACCCGGGCGCCCCCTAAGTTTTTCATCAATTTTTTTAAAAAAATTAGTTGAAAAGCAAAAACTTTTGCGATGGCCGGGAATCGAACCCGGGTCAACTGCTTGGAAGGCAGCTATGCTCACCACTATACCACCATCGCACATAAGAAATTTGGATATATATTTAAGATATTTTAAATGTGTTTCTTCGGATGGTGAGCTTGATTTGTTGCAAATCTGGTGCAATTTAATCTAACAACAAAATACAATCTTCAACTAATTTCCCACAAAGTAGAATCGGCGCATATTAGGACCTAGCTATATTCTAAAAAAATTAATATAGTTTCTGGTTCGGACCAGTTTAGGTTCCTATCAAAATTTCATCTCAAATATTCCACATGCCCGAACTATTAGCTACTTTCGTTGGTTACTAACATGGAAAGCTCACTCACCCTCACTCTCGCGAGCAAAACTTTCAGCAGTTCTCAGAACAAACACACTGAGGAAAGGAAGCCATTCTCTTTAGTAAGCCTGTGGAAATAGCGGCTAAATTTTTAGTCGAATTAAACCCAGATGCATAACGTGCTCTGAGAGCTGATGGGTCCTCTCGATCTGAAAGATCGAATTGAGTGAATAAATTGGTGGACAGTCTTAGGATAAATAAAAATATTTAGCTGGATTCTTTATTCCGTCGTAAATTGCGGGAACCAGTCTCGATAAGGCGAACGGTAAGGATAATTTCTTGCTTCTTGAATAATGACCCCGTAAGGGGCGCGGCGATTTGCCTTCCTGGCCGCCGTGCTGACGGGACTCAGCGCTCCGTCTAGCCCCAGCTTATCCTCTTCTCCTTCTTTCAGACAGCCTGTATTTCTCCCCTACTTCGTCACTCCCCTACAAATTTCTCTGGTCGGCCTCTATTTTCACAAGGTAGATGCCGACCTTCTTCACAGGCAACTATCCCGGATCGGGGCTGAGGGGGGGAAGGGACAATGTTCTCTAACCCCTGAGCTCCGGTTTGTGATGGTGGGTTTTTAACAGCCTGTTTCATCCTCACCCCTTTTCCTTCTCTCTTCACCTCTATCAATTTTACGCCATGCCGAAGGGCTGCCAGCTCACCAGGCGAGAGGGGTGGCCTCGAATGGCGGCACCTTGCTCTGCCAGCCCCTTACGCACCTTTGCAGGGCGGGCTACTGCGAGGGGTGATGAGCGTCTGCATCCCGTAGAAAAATTAGGGTCCCCATGCCCGATGAGGCAAATAAAAAAAAAACTTCCCCTTTCCCCCTCACGATCAACGGAGCCACCTTCGGGTAGCTCTACAGAAAAAATGGAGGTTCCCTACCCCTGTGCTCTCGCAGGGGACCCTCCAGATCTCTCTAACAGGAGAGGAGGCTTAGTCCTCTCCCATCACCCCCTTGTCTGGAGGTATTTTCGGGCACCTCCCACTTTCCAGCGGCAGTTCCCCCCCCCCTTTACTTTCAAAAGGGATTGCCAAGAAAGCCAGCAGGCAGCCCATAGCCGACCGCTCCCCCATTGAAGCGGCTCGGTAGGGCAAACCCCCTTTAGGGGGGAGGGAAGCCAGGCTCCATCGGTCGCTTCTCTCAAAAGACCTGCTGGCTAGAATATTAAATCTAGCGGGGGTCAAGGCCTGTGCCTCCCAAGACAAGACTCATGACACTGCTGACAATAGGACCTGTGATGTCCTGGGGAGGGGGGAGGGAACTGGAGGCACCACCTGAGATAGACATGGTCCTTGATGCAACCCAGCCTGAGACGGTAGGGCCTTCCATGGGAGCGAATCCAGGCTCGACGCCAAGCACCGAACTCGAGTCCTCTCCTATGCAAGGTCGTCCTCAAACGGCTAGGGTTTCCAAGGCAGTACAAGGAGGGGAGGGATCTCCTCCGACCGGTGCCTGCCCCTACGACTGCCAGGACCTTCTCCATCTCGGAGAAGGACCTTGCTAAGGCCGGTCCATCCGGCTTAGGGGCTCCTGCCGGCGGAGGGGAGAAGGTTCATTCCCCGCCATCCTCTCCTAAAAAGGATAAAAAAACAACAAAAAAAAGACTCGGAGCTCCTCTCCATCCGCGGGAACTGCTGGGACGGATGGGTCTGCTGCCACTTCGGTAAGCGATCAAGCCAAGTTCGACACATCCGGCCCCTCTGCTCCCGAGTGCAGAGCCCCTGACTGACCAAAAGTGCTAGTGCGCAGAGTGGAACCTGGATTACATCGGGGCCCCTCATTCAGAGATTACCCTGCGTGTTCGAGCCGCTGGCTTCAAACGCTTCCTCGTTATTCGCTCCACTGATGGCAACATGATACATCCGATGAGAGCTTTAGCTAGTGTGATTGGTAGAGAGCCGAAGGTGACCAGTTTCCGGATGGGAGCCTTCTGGCGAATGCGGCTGATTCCTCCGAGGCGGCCAAGATAAGTGCTCTTCGGACATTTGATGGCACCCCGATGGATGTGACGCCGCACTCTACCATGAACTTTGTGAAAGGAGTAGTTTATGCGAGGTAAATCGCGGACTACCCCATATAAGATATCACTCAAAAGCTGGCCGACCACGGGGCGGTCAAGGTGGAGCGTGTGCTGAGAAAATAGGGAGGGGTCTAGAGACCCACCTCTACACTCTTCGTCACGTTCGACTGTGACAAGCTCCCTGAGTCGGTGCGGGCCAGTTGGTACCGCTACCGCGTGGTCATGCCACTGCCGCGGAGGTGCTATTACTATCACCGCTTCGGCCATACGAATCGCTCATGTAGATGTGCAAAGTCGAGGTCACCCGAGGTCTGTAAATTACCACAAGGCCACACACAATAAGTCGAAATCGTGTGTGGCCAAGTGTGTCAATTGCGGAGAGCCACACCCGGACCCCGCTTCTTCGAAGCAATGTGGTGCATATCTCCTTGAAAGAAATCCTGGCCGTTCAGGTCCTGGATCATCTCTCATTCCGGAAGGTTAATGACTTAATCCTGGCGCCCCCGGCACTGCCTGGGACGTCTTATGACTCAATAGTTAGAAAGGCACCCTCTGCTCCTAGCCCATCCAGGCCAAGGAGCACGGTTGTTTCCGCGGCCATTCGGAGCCCTTCTGCGGGTTCTACTCAACCCCGGCGCTCCCCTGGTAAAGCTGGCGGCAAAAAGAGCTCACACCCAACCCCGGCTAAAACCAGCCCCCCCCCCCCCCGCCTTCCCGCAAGGCCTCTGCCACCCGAGAGCCCGCCCCGGTGGTCTACCTTTCAGGAAATGACTGAATTCTCTGTCGGTAGATGAGGCCGTTGAGTTCTTCTCCGCCAACCTCATCACCGCTGGCCTAACTACTATTACTAGAAGGTCTAGCCATTTTTCAAGCCGACCACTCCCGTGGTGGTCAACTGAGTGCGAGACGGCCCTCAAGCAGAAGCACTATGCCTACATGCGCTATAAGCGCCGCCCGAATGATTTCACTGTCGCTGAATTTCGTCGGGCTAGGTTCCAGTATAATTCGAAGCACGCCCGCTGCTCTTCTTGGCGGGCATACATGTCTTCACTTAACGGGAAAGACCCCTCTAGCAGAGGTGTGGAAGTGGGTCAAAAGGATTCAGGGCAAGTTCTCCCAGGACCTCCCTCCCGTTCTCTAGGAGAATAGGACTGCAATCTCGGACCCTGCGTCTGTGGCGGAATCTTTCGCGACCGTTTTCTCCGCATTCTCTAGCCGGGATGCTGCTCCACCAGCATCCAATGCACGTCGTGATGTTGCGGAAGGCCGCCGGCTGGACTTTACCTCCAGAGGCGGAGAACCCTTCAACGACAGGTTTACTGTGAGTGAGTTGCGTTCCGCTCTTGCTTCGTGCGTGGACACCGCCCATGATCCGGACGATGTCCCGTACGTACCTGGATGAGCGAGGCATGGCTTTTATGTCAAAATTGTTCAACAGGATCTAGGTGGAGGGTCTCCCCACAGATGCCTGGAGAATCGCTATTGTGCTCGCTGTAAGGGAAAGGGATGCCAAGAATACCCCCTTCATTTGTTTCGTGAATTCCTTCCTCCCTATGTCTCCTAAGTATAACCGCGTGGAGTAAGCTCTGGATCACAAGAGAAAAATAAAAGAAGAAAGAATTTGAATATCCGTCAGGTGTAGTTAAGTATGTTGGGTGCTCGCCGATGAAACGCTAATCTCCGTAGTAGGGAAAATGATAGCCGAAAGTCTCCTACCACATCATTGGAGACGATTAAGACATGTGTCGGGTGACAAAACCTAATCCCTTTAGGCGCCGAAAGCCGCTCCCAGACGTCTGTGCCTCCCAGCGATTGAGCATCAAAGAAATGGCCGTCATATAAATACCCTGGGTTTTTCGAAGATCGAGAGATTGGTAATCAAGTATACTTTTTTGGAGGTTGCACTTCTCTAGAGCAGAGGTGCCATCCTCCGTCTTCAAGGAGGATCGTGAACTCGTCTTCTGCCCCCCCCCCTCCTTCACCCTAACCACCATTAGGATATTCGGCCGAGAATCGCGACCATTTTCTGTCTCCATTCCCACGCGCCGACTGGCTAAAGGATATCCCTTCCTGGACGTGACTCCATTTAAAGTAAAACGACCCCTGATTGCATCTCCCGTTAATCGACCCGCTTTCCGACTTTTAAATATTCCTTCTGTATAACTGATTTATAGTATCGGATTTTAAAGCTAAATAACAAGTAATTAACGTTACCCGATTGCCAATTTCCTATAGTCTATCAGTATTGTCCTTATTTACATTTCCTATATTTCCCGTATGTATATATATGTTAACTAGTGACTTATCAAAATTATATTTTTGGTTTTCACTCTTTAAATATATCCTTGAACTGCAACTTGGTAAACTCATTAAATGCTATCGGCCCCTGTATTAAAATCGGACTCTTATACCTCGTAATCAACGGATTACTTTTACGAAGTGAACGTACATTAGAGGATATATGTGTATATACCTATATATACATATTCTCGTGGCTTTTATCTCTTTTTTCTCCCAACCAATAGATACATATAGGTATATATAAACGTATTGTCTGGGGAGGTGACCTATTCCTCGACATTCGCCTTTGGCAAACCGGGGAGAGATCACTCTACTCCAGCCGGTTTCCGCCCAATCTCTCTAACCTCTTGGTATGCAAGTTGATGGAGAAATTAGTAAATGTTAGATTACCCCTTTTCCTGTACAGCGCAGGCCATATGTCTTCTGCACAGTGCGGTTTTCAGAAGATACCGCATTATGATACGGTATCATGTGGACTCTCCACACGATGGGGGCGAAGGGACGCCTCCCAGTCTTTATATCTGATTTTTTGCGAGATCGTCGATTCCGCGTACGGGTGGGAAGAGCTCTCTCGGCCCAATGGAGCAGGAAGAGGGTGTCCCGCAGGGAAGTGTCCTCAGCGTCACAGTCTTTGCCTTGAGCATCAACGGCATCACCTCGGTGCTGCCGGAAGATGTTCTCGCTACGCTCTACGTGGACGACCTTTCGATTTCTTTTGGCGCGGCCAGATGCCAACTCTGGAGCATCGACTCCAACAGGCATTGAACCGCTTCTCTCACTATGCTGAAACGCACGATTTCGGTTTTCCTTGGCCAAGACTAAGGTGGTGCACTTCTGCCTCCATCCACGGCTCCACCCTTACCCATACTTGTTTCTTAATGGGGAATGCCTGGAAGTGATTGAATCGCACCGTGACCTTTATGGCTGCATCTGGAACAGGTCGACTCTTTCTCATTGCACTCCTTCGTGGTGTGGTGCTCGAGTCTATAGCATCTAAAGCAAATCTGCACTGGGGTGACCTCCTC
Source organism: Ceratothoa steindachneri (assembly GCA_963969495.1). Classification (NCBI taxonomy): domain Eukaryota; kingdom Metazoa; phylum Arthropoda; class Malacostraca; order Isopoda; family Cymothoidae; genus Ceratothoa; species Ceratothoa steindachneri. The sequence goes on along the minus strand of OZ018335.1, from coordinate 71,341,338 downwards.
CCGTTCGATTTGCTCACCGCTTATTTTTGCGTTGAAGAGAAGTAGCCCTTTCTCTTTCGCCTTTATTTTCATCTGCATATCTGAGATTATTTTAAACACATGATGATATTCCGTGTTGTCTTCTGTTTCTAAATTTGATTATCTCAACAATCCTCGCCCATTGTTGGTTTCTTTCTATTTCCTCCTTGATTTCTTCATTAGTCTGCTGGCCGATCCAGGGGTCCAGCCTTATGCACACCACACTTCTGTGTGCTTGGATCTGAGGAGGGGTGCTTGGCTGTAGATTTATTTCCTTCAGGGTTTTTACCCCTTCCTCCTTTGTGAATGTCTCAAAGTCTTCTTCCCTATCAACATATTGCGACAAGTCCTGTCGGCGTGTCTATTAGTCGAAGGATTGTGATGTTTAGTTTGCCGTATAGGGTTTCAAACACCTTCCCCTTGTTCTGTTTTTCAAGGCCGCTTAGGGATCTCAATGGGACCCTCGCGGCATCTTGGGTCGCCATTTATGGTGGTGAACACCTCTTGAAGAGGGTAGCACACTTTGTTCTATTCCTGGCTTTTTTTCTGCTATTTAGGGACTCACTAGGGTGTATGTTTAGTTTTCCGGTTGCTTCTTAAGAATTTTTTTTTTAATTTGCCTTTGGGAGCTCCTTATTTTTAGTTTTATTATATTTATTTATTTATTTTTGTTTGTTTTTTTTTGCACTTTTCAGTGGTTTTGTAGTCCTATTTGTATTTCTTATTACTCTTTTCTCTGTTCGTATTCTCTTTAGTGTGTCAATCTTTGTTGGTTGTCAATATCAGTGTTTTTTTGTTCGGTAGGTCAGGTCACTTTGTGTTATTTATAGATTGTATTCTTCTTCTTCCGTCATATCTCCTTCTGTATTTTATCTGACGGCTTTCATTGTTTGATACGACTATTTTGTTTAGTTCTTCCTGGGGTAAAGTTTCATTTAACTTGACCACATGTTTTTGGCTCATTCGTAGAGTACAATGTTGATAGGTTCAAGTTCGGTTCTTCTATGCAGTTCCTCGGATGTTATTCGGTCCTGTCTTCCTTTATTTTCAATGAATCTCGTTGCTCAGGTTTGTATTCTTTGGGCCTTTAGGATCTGATTTTTACTCAGCATGTGAGTAGGTATGATCGGATATAACGATTTAGAACGGACGAGGTCTGTATATAATTTTATTTTAGCTTTCTTGAAAGGTTATGAAATCGTAGCAGCGTTGACATTGTTGCTTTTGCTTCATTTGACTCATTAGCTTGAGTCCGAGGACTCTCCCCTCCGTCTTGTAATGATATCCTCCCCCCTCGACGTTAATTGTGACTGTTTTCCTTCGATTAATTGGAATAATGATGAATTTGTTTGTTTGTTTTAATTTTGTTTCTTTTTTCGAAATTGTTTGTTTTTTATTTCTCTCGCTGTCCTTTGGGCGATATATCTTGAGTTTTGTCTATTACTTGAGATAATTTGGGTGGTGTCATCCGCTAATTGGAAGTACATGGTATATAAGGTTGGGGAGAGACACCCTCTTTGTGGAACTCCCGTCCGTAGAGCAAATGCGTCACCCATTTGGCCATTTAATTGAAGAATTGCTTTTCTTCCTATCAGGTAGTGGCATAATATCTTGGTTAGGTTGGTATCCATGTTGAGGGCACTGATTTTTACTTGTAAACCGGGGATCCATACCTTATGGAAAACTTTGGCAACGTCGAGGAGTATGACGTCCACTCTGTTGCCCCGCGCTATTTCGATGGCAATTTTTCCCGCTATTACTGCCAGCGCGGTCTCTTGCTCCTGAACCCGTGCTGTTGTGGGTTATATAGGTTTATATAGTTTATTTGTTTCAAGGTGTTTTATTAACCCTTCGTTGAGGAGTTTCCCGAGAAACTCGAGTAGTGAGATTTGGCTGTAGCTTTCGATTTGGTGTTTTGGTTTACCCGGTTTCGGCAGGAAGATCATCTTTACTGTCTTGAAGGCATCGGGGTAGTATCCAGAATTCAGACAGGCATTGAAAATCATTAAGATTGTGTCGTGCACGTTGTTTGGTGCATTAATCAGGTGTGCCTTCGTTATACAACTTAATCCTGGTGCACTTTGTTTAAACGACTTGACTGCTGTCAAGTACTCTTCCATTGTGAACAGCATTCCCTTTTCCCTCGTCAATCTGTGCGTTTGGTTTAATGTTGTTTTGTTGGTTCTCAATTGTTCGAGCTATTTCCTTTTCGTAATCTCTATCGAAGTCGAGGTTCTCTTCTGGAGAAATAAAAAAAAATTGTCTCCAGTGCCTTCTGAAGTGATCTTGCAGCTCTGCGTTTCGCTGCACTTTCCTTTATTATTTTTGTTGGTTGGGTTCCTCGCAGTCTTCGAAATTGGATGCAAAGTTTTTTTGGATCCCTTTCGATGTCCATTTTTCTGATTATATTATTCCATAGTTGAATTGCCTTTTCTTTTATCATTATCCCCAATTGTCTTATGATGGTCTTTAGACTGTTATATTTTTCAATCGTATTACCCAGATCCGTTATTTCTCTTTTAAATTCCTCTATTTTTCCCTTAATTTCATTGTCCCATCTCGGTGCAGGGAGGGTTATGTATTCTATTTTAGGTGTATACATTGCGTCGGCTTCTATTATTTTTTCACTCTGCATCTGGCGTTAAAATCTACTGTCAGAATTGTAGAACCTGCTCGACGAAAGGTTAATAAAGTTGGGAATGGGTAAATACGAACGTCTTGGTCGTTGATAAGCTCCGACTAATACCAGATCGCTTATAGTCATTTTAATTTTTATCTCCAGGTAGAATTCCTCTATATCCTTTGTTTCGGTGAAGTGAATCACCATTTTTATCCATATCGATACATCGTCATATCTGGTTAGGGTATGGTTGGCAGATGTGATCCTATAATTTGGTATTTTTATTGCCTCGACTTCGGTGTTGATACCATGTTCGGTTAATATGACTATATCCATATCACGTATAATATAAAATAAAACAAATTGTATCCACGGGAATTACCCAAGAATACCCCCCCCCCCTCCCAGAAGTTAACCTCCCTCCCCATTTAATCATCTGATCTGCGTTTAAAAACATTTAAGTTTGGACTGGCTACTGTCTCAGGGGGCAAACTATTCCGAGTCATCTACCACTCTGTTAGTGAAAACATATTTTCTAACATTCAACCTGCTGTTTTTTTTAATTTTTAAATGGTGGCCCCTAGTCATATTACTACAACCTACAGGTGAAAACGCAAAGCACCATTGTAACACAACCGTCACAAATATCACCCATTTTGGACTGAAAACTAAGACTATGCATGTATTTAGTAGGTTATTTAAAAAAAAAATAGTTTGGCTGATTCTACAGATTTACTACTTATACTCAGGCGTGAAAAACAGCATAAAAGAACCTGTAAAAATTAACCTAGACTTAACACAAAATAAAAAAAGAAAACTAAACAACCTACCTAAACCAAATGTTCATTTTTTTGGGGGGGAGGGGGTCAAAACAAGCTATCAATGACAGGATGGCCGCCCCTCTATTTATCTCTATAGCACCATAGGTATGCATTTATTGCGGCGTAATTAGTGAAAGTGCTATATAGTGAATATATATATACAGTGGCGGCAACAAAAAAAGTGACATTGAATATTGGCAACAGAAATGGATACACAAAATCGCTTTCACTATTTTACTTGCCATCAATTCAATGAAAATGTGCGGAGCTTATGCCGCAAGTGGACGACTCTCCTGGGCTAAGACAACAGAACTGCGCTCTATTGGAACTCAGTGTCTCGTTTGAGCTCGTACAACGAGGTTTTAGTATATGGCACTCCAGCGTGCTGATTATCTGCATTCGTGCCTACATTTGACGTGTTATAACTTCTGTGCAAGTGGATACAATGGGGTGGAAAAAGCTTTCTATGACAGAGAAAAGCCGTGCCTTGACCCTATTAGAGCAGGAAAAGTCTTTTATTGATGTAGCAGCAGATTTAGTAACCTCAAAAATACGATTCATCGCCTAAAACGTGCAGCTGAGTTATTGCCACCAGGTACCATACCAAAGAGGAAGGAGGGCATTGGTGCAGCTAGGAAGACATCTCCAAGGACTGATAATATCCTAAGGCGTAAAGTGATGTCAGACCCTTCTGTAACCTCCGCTTCAATCAAGAAAAAACACCCAGACCTCCTCCAGAACGTTGCCCTCAGGACCATCAGTCATCGCTTACAGAAGGACTTAGGCCTACCGTCTCGCCGCGCTGCCAAGAAGCCACTTCTTACCAAGGCTATGAAGATGGAAAGGCTCAATTTTTGCAAGACCTATAAACATTGGACAGCTGCCCATTGGAAGAAGGTCATGTTCAGTGATGAGAGCACCTTTAGGCTGGTCAGAGGAGAGTCAAAGATCGTGCGTCGTCCCAGCACTGTGTCTCGGGATGACCCGAAATATACCGTGAAAACTGTGAAGCACCCTGATAGTGTGATGGTGTGGGGTGCCTTTAGTGGAAAAAGGGGCAGAGGAGGTCTGTACTTCCTTGCCAAGAATGTAGCCATGAGGGGCACTAACTATCTTGAAGTTTTGAGGCAGCACATGCTGCCATTTTGGGAAATTCATCAGTGTGAATTTTTCATGTATGATGGTGCCCCTGCTCACAGGTCCCAGTTAGTAAAAAGGTTCTTCAATGATAATAATATTAGTGTTTTGGAGTGGCCTGGTAATTTCCTGGACCTAAATCCTATTGAGAATGCTTGGAATCTGATGAAATCCAAAGTTCAAGAGACAGCACCCAGCAGCATCAAGGACCTGATAGAATCACTGAAGCAGATCTGGGTTACGATCGACCCCACCTACTTCGCAAACCTCACTGAATCAATGCCCAATCGACTCAGGATGGTCATCAAGTGCAAGGGCAACATGACCAAGTAATAACTTTCATGAAATATTCATAATAAAATATGTAAGTTACATTTTTCTGTTTTATTTTCCCCGAATTGTCACATGTCACTTTTTTTGTTGCCGCCACTGTATATATATATATATATATATATATATATATATATATATATATATATATATATATATATATATATATATATATATATATAATTTAATATATCGCGTTTTTGCGGGGGAACGGAGAGGAGTTTCGAAATGGACAGCCTAATGGGTAAGCAAATATCAAACTAGCTTTAGAGAGAAAAGGATAAATGAGTTAGCCCTATTTTTACGTTTTCTGTTTACCACTAAGTTATATAAATATGGTAGGATAACATTAATTTCTGCAATATAATCATGATCGCTCTTGTATATGGTTCGCACAATGAGGCTTAAGTTTGTTCCAATTCGTTTAGGAATTTATTTTTGAAATATTTCCCATTTACTTTCGTCCGCTTTCAGCCGAACTTAGAAGATATAAAGGCCAAGCCAAGACACAGGTCACCTCGTCCATCATCTCTATTAGAGGTGGAAACACATACAGATCCTAAAATTATTTGCACAATTCTTCGAAGCTAAGAAGTCGAGAATACATCTAAACGAATTTGCTTCCGCCAACACCTGATCAAAGAAAAAAGAGAAGCCAACAGCACCTAGTGTTCCCAGGCGGTCTCGCATCCAAGTACTAACAAGGCCCAATGTTACTTAACTTCGCTGAGCGGACGAGAAGGGGTGCTTTGAACATGGTATGACCGTTGGCACTAATAAGAGCATTTTTATCAAATTTAAAACAAATATCTCTTCTCGATCAACCACAAACGTAATTTTAACAAAATCCTACTTATCCTCATCACCGCAACACGGCCATCCCACTGAAGGATTAACTATCAACAAAACAATAATAGTCAATACAACAACCTCGTCACAAAATTGAACCGCGCAAATACATATTTCTATCTTTTAATACCTAAGTCAAGAGAATTAATATCCTGTGCGACATTCAAAAACATCTTAATATGAACGATTTGGGCGACTTGCCTACGTGAGCAATTGCCTACTACGCCACTAGTTCATCCAAATTTAAACATTATTAATTTGTTTATCTTTTTATTTCAATATTTTGAGTTATTAGATTCTTTGCATTGTTAGGTTTATAGGATAATTATAAGTTAATTGTATTTTTCTTAATTACGCAGAAAGTTTGTTAAACATAAGTAGGAAAAGTATTTATGTTCGAAGGAGCGAGCCTATATCTTTCGACTATTTGTTTATTACTTTTAGAGACGATTTTTACAACTTTCTGCCTAATTACGAAAATAAAAAGAATTCTACAGATTAATGATTCGGCGCAGAAAAGCACCATTTCTTTCGAGTAATTATCACTTGTAAGTAGTAGTATTTTTCGAGCCATTTATTTCCCGCTGCTACCCGTCTAGGTAGGACGTCATAAGCATCGGGAAAAGAGAGATTGGTGGGACACATTCAAGAAATACCCACCCACTTCCTACGACGATGATTAACATTACATTTTAGGTAATACGCTAATTAGACTACTTTAAAAGTTAAGTCGGGTTATTTTAACGGGTTTAGTTTGGGTAATCTACAAATTATTGACTAGTATTCACGTGAAAACGCAAGCACCATTGTAACAACCGTCACAAATATCACCCATTTTGGACTGAAACCTACGACTATGCATGTATTTAGTAGGTTATTTAAAAAAAATAATTAGTTTGGCTGATTCTACAGATTTACTACTTATACTCAGGCGAGAAAAACAGCATAAAAGAACCTGTAAAAATTAACCTAGACTTAACACAAAATAAAAAAAGAAAACTAAACAACCTACCTAAGCCAAATGATCATTTTCTTCTTTTTTTTTGGGGGGGGGGGGGATTCAAAACAAGCTATCAATGACAAGATAGCTGCCCCTCTATTTATCTCTATAGCACCATAGGTATGCATTTATTGCGGCGTAATTAGTGAAAGTGCTATATAGTGTATATATATACTTAATATATCGCGTTTTTGCGGGGGGACGGAGAGAAGTTTCGAAATGGACAGCCTAATGGGTAAGCAAATATCAAACTAGCTTTAGAGAGAAAAGGATAAATGAGTTAGCCCTATTTTTAACGTTTTCTGTTTACCACTAAGTTTTATAAATATGGTAGGATAACATTAATTTCTGCAATATAATCATGATCGCTCTTGTATATGGTTCGCACAATGAGGCTTATGTTTGTTCCAATTCGTTTAGGAATTTATTTTTGAAATATATCCCATTTACTTTCGTCCGCTTTCAGCCGAACTTAGAAGATATAAAGGCCAAGCAGAGACACAGGTCACCTCGTCCATCATCTCTATTAGAGGTGGAAACACATACAGATCCTAAAATTATTTGCACAATTTTTCGAAACTAAGAAGTCGAGAATACATCTAAACGAATTTGCTTCCGCCAACGCCTGATCAAAGCAAAAAGAGTAAAAGAGAAACCAAAAGGCACCTAGTGTTCCCAGGCGGTCTCCCATCCAAGTACTAACAAGGCCCAATGTTACTTAACTTCGCTGAGCGGACGAGAAGCGGTGCTTTGAACATGGTATGACCGTTGGCCCTAATAAGAGCATTTTTATCAAATTTAAAACAAATATCTCTTCTCGATCAACCACAAACGTAATTTTAACAAAATCCTACTTATCCTCATCACCGCAACACGGCCATCCACTGAAGGATTAACTATCAACAAAACAATAATAGTCAATACAACAACGTCGCCACAAAATTGAACCGCGCAAATACATATTTCTATCTTTTGATACATAAGTCAAGAGAATTAATATCCTGTGCGACATTCAAAAACATCTTAATATGAACGATTTGGGCGACTTGCCTACGTGAGCAATTGCCTACTACGCCACTAGTTCATCCAAATTTAAACATTATTAATTTGTTTATCTTTTTATTTCAATATTTTGAGTTATTAGATTCTTTGCATTGTTAGGTTTATAGGATAATTATAAGTTAATTGTATTTTTCTTAATTACGCAGAAAGTTTGTTAAACATAAGTAGGAAAAGTACTTATGTTCGAAGGAGCGAGCCTATATCTTTCGACTATTTGTTTATTACTTTTAGAGACGATTTTTACAACTTTCTGCCTAATTACGAAAATAAAAAGAATTCTACAGATTAATGATTCGGCGCAGAAAAGCACCATTTCTTTCGAGTAATTATCACTTGTAAGTAGTAGTATTTTTCGAGCCATTTATTTCCCGCTGCTACCCGTCTAGGTAGGACGTCATAAGCATCGGGAAAAGAGAGATTGGTGGGACACATTCAAGAAATACCCACCCACTTCCTACGACGATGATTAACATTACATTTTAGGTAATACGCTAATTAGACTACTTTAAAAGTTAAGTCGGGTTATTTTAACGGGTTTAGTTTGGGTAAGTCTACAAATTATTGACTAGTATTCACGTGAAAACGCAAGCACCATTGTAACAACCGTCACAAATATCACCCATTTTGGACTGAAACCTACGACTATGCATGTATTTAGTAGGTTATTTAAAAAAAATAATTAGTTTGGCTGATTTACAGATTTACTACTTATACTCAGGCGAGAAAAACAGCATAAAAGAACCTGTAAAAATTAACCTAGACTTAACACAAAATAAAAAAAGAAAACTAAACAACCTACCTAAGCCAAATGATCATTTTCTTCTTTTTTTTTGGGGGGGGGGGATTCAAAACAAGCTATCAATGACAAGATAGCTGCCCTCTCTATTTATCTCTATAGCACCATAGGTATGCATTTATTGCGGCGTAATTAGTGAAAGTGCTATATAGTGTATATATATACTTAATATATCGCGTTTTTGCGGGGGGACGGAGAGAAGTTTCGAAATGGACAGCCTAATGGGTAAGCAAATATCAAACTAGCTTTAGAGAGAAAAGGATAAATGAGTTAGCCCTATTTTTTACGTTTTCTGTTTACCACTAAGTTTTATAAATATGGTAGGATAACATTAATTTCTGCAATATAATCATGATCGCTCTTGTATATGGTTCGCACAATGAGGCTTATGTTTGTTCCAATTCGTTTAGGAATTTATTTTTGAAATATATCCCATTTACTTTCGTCCGCTTTCAGCCGAACTTAGAAGATATAAAGGCCAAGCAGAGACACAGGTCACCTCGTCCATCATCTCTATTAGAGGTGGAAACACATACAGATCCTAAAATTATTTGCACAATTTTTCGAAACTAAGAAGTCGAGAATACATCTAAACGAATTTGCTTCCGCCAACGCCTGATCAAAGCAAAAAGAGTAAAAGAGAAACCAAAAGGCACCTAGTGTTCCCAGGCGGTCTCCCATCCAAGTACTAACAAGGCCCAATGTTACTTAACTTCGCTGAGCGGACGAGAAGCGGTGCTTTGAACATGGTATGACCGTTGGCCCTAATAAGAGCATTTTTATCAAATTTAAAACAAATATCTCTTCTCGATCAACCACAAACGTAATTTTAACAAAATCCTACTTATCCTCATCACCGCAACACGGCCATCCACTGAAGGATTAACTATCAACAAAACAATAATAGTCAATACAACAACCTCGCCACAAAATTGAACCGCGCAAATACATATTTCTATCTTTTGATACCTAAGTCAAGAGAATTGATATCCTGTGCGACATTCAAAAACATCTTAATATGAACGATTTGGGCGACTTGCCTACGTGAGCAATTGCCTACTACGCCACTAGTTCATCCAAATTTAAACATTATTAATTTGTTTATCTTTTTATTTCAATATTTTGAGTTATTAGATTCTTTGCATTGTTAGGTTTATAGGATAATTATAAGTTAATTGTATTTTTCTTAATTACGCAGAAAGTTTGTTAAACATAAGTAGGAAAAGTATTTATGTTCGAAGGAGCGAGCCTATATCTTTCGACTATTTGTTTATTACTTTTAGAGACGATTTTTACAACTTTCTGCCTAATTACGAAAATAAAAAGAATTCTACAGATTAATGATTCGGCGCAGAAAAGCACCATTTCTTTCGAGTAATTATCACTTGTAAGTAGTAGTATTTTTCGAGCCATTTATTTCCCGCTGCTACCCGTCTAGGTAGGACGTCATAAGCATCGGGAAAAGAGAGATTGGTGGGACACATTCAAGAAATACCCACCCACTTCCTACGACGATGATTAACATTACATTTTAGGTAATACGCTAATTAGACTACTTTAAAAGTTAAGTCGGGTTATTTTAACGGGTTTAGTTTGGGTAATCTACAAATTATTGACTAGTATTCACGTGAAAACGCAAGCACCATTGTAACAACCGTCACAAATATCACCCATTTTGGACTGAAACCTACGACTATGCATGTATTTAGTAGGTTATTTAAAAAAAATAATTAGTTTGGCTGATTCTACAGATTTACTACTTATACTCAGGCGAGAAAAACAGCATAAAAGAACCTGTAAAAATTAACCTAGACTTAACACAAAATAAAAAAAGAAAACTAAACAACCTACCTAAGCCAAATGATCATTTTCTTCTTTTTTTTTTGGGGGGGGGGATTCAAAACAAGCTATCAATGACAAGATAGCTGCCCCTCTATTTATCTCTATAGCACCATAGGTATGCATTTATTGCGGCGTAATTAGTGAAAGTGCTATATAGTGTATATATATACTTAATATATCGCGTTTTTGCGGGGGGACGGAGAGAAGTTTCGAAATGGACAGCCTAATGGGTAAGCAAATATCAAACTAGCTTTAGAGAGAAAAGGATAAATGAGTTAGCCCTATTTTTAACGTTTTCTGTTTACCACTAAGTTTTATAAATATGGTAGGATAACATTAATTTCTGCAATATAATCATGATCGCTCTTGTATATGGTTCGCACAATGAGGCTTATGTTTGTTCCAATTCGTTTAGGAATTTATTTTTGAAATATATCCCATTTACTTTCGTCCGCTTTCAGCCGAACTTAGAAGATATAAAGGCCAAGCAGAGACACAGGTCACCTCGTCCATCATCTCTATTAGAGGTGGAAACACATACAGATCCTAAAATTATTTGCACAATTTTTCGAAACTAAGAAGTCGAGAATACATCTAAACGAATTTGCTTCCGCCAACGCCTGATCAAAGCAAAAAGAGTAAAAGAGAAACCAAAAGGCACCTAGTGTTCCCAGGCGGTCTCCCATCCAAGTACTAACAAGGCCCAATGTTACTTAACTTCGCTGAGCGGACGAGAAGCGGTGCTTTGAACATGGTATGACCGTTGGCCCTAATAAGAGCATTTTTATCAAATTTAAAACAAATATCTCTTCTCGATCAACCACAAACGTAATTTTAACAAAATCCTACTTATCCTCATCACCGCAACACGGCCATCCACTGAAGGATTAACTATCAACAAAACAATAATAGTCAATACAACAACCTCGCCACAAAATTGAACCGCGCAAATACATATTTCTATCTTTTGATACCTAAGTCAAGAGAATTGATATCCTGTGCGACATTCAAAAACATCTTAATATGAACGATTTGGGCGACTTGCCTACGTGAGCAATTGCCTACTACGCCACTAGTTCATCCAAATTTAAACATTATTAATTTGTTTATCTTTTTATTTCAATATTTTGAGTTATTAGATTCTTTGCATTGTTAGGTTTATAGGATAATTATAAGTTAATTGTATTTTTCTTAATTACGCAGAAAGTTTGTTAAACATAAGTAGGAAAAGTATTTATGTTCGAAGGAGCGAGCCTATATCTTTCGACTATTTGTTTATTACTTTTAGAGACGATTTTTACAACTTTCTGCCTAATTACGAAAATAAAAAGAATTCTACAGATTAATGATTCGGCGCAGAAAAGCACCATTTCTTTCGAGTAATTATCACTTGTAAGTAGTAGTATTTTTCGAGCCATTTATTTCCCGCTGCTACCCGTCTAGGTAGGACGTCATAAGCATCGGGAAAAGAGAGATTGGTGGGACACATTCAAGAAATACCCACCCACTTCCTACGACGATGATTAACATTACATTTTAGGTAATACGCTAATTAGACTACTTTAAAAGTTAAGTCGGGTTATTTTAACGGGTTTAGTTTGGGTAATCTACAAATTATTGACTAGTATTCACGTGAAAACGCAAGCACCATTGTAACAACCGTCACAAATATCACCCATTTTGGACTGAAACCTACGACTATGCATGTATTTAGTAGGTTATTTAAAAAAAATAATTAGTTTGGCTGATTCTACAGATTTACTACTTATACTCAGGCGAGAAAAACAGCATAAAAGAACCTGTAAAAATTAACCTAGACTTAACACAAAATAAAAAAAGAAAACTAAACAACCTACCTAAGCCAAATGATCATTTTCTTCTTTTTTTTTTGGGGGGGGGGATTCAAAACAAGCTATCAATGACAAGATAGCTGCCCCTCTATTTATCTCTATAGCACCATAGGTATGCATTTATTGCGGCGTAATTAGTGAAAGTGCTATATAGTGTATATATATACTTAATATATCGCGTTTTTGCGGGGGGACGGAGAGAAGTTTCGAAATGGACAGCCTAATGGGTAAGCAAATATCAAACTAGCTTTAGAGAGAAAAGGATAAATGAGTTAGCCCTATTTTTAACGTTTTCTGTTTACCACTAAGTTTTATAAATATGGTAGGATAACATTAATTTCTGCAATATAATCATGATCGCTCTTGTATATGGTTCGCACAATGAGGCTTATGTTTGTTCCAATTCGTTTAGGAATTTATTTTTGAAATATATCCCATTTACTTTCGTCCGCTTTCAGCCGAACTTAGAAGATATAAAGGCCAAGCAGAGACACAGGTCACCTCGTCCATCATCTCTATTAGAGGTGGAAACACATACAGATCCTAAAATTATTTGCACAATTTTTCGAAACTAAGAAGTCGAGAATACATCTAAACGAATTTGCTTCCGCCAACGCCTGATCAAAGCAAAAAGAGTAAAAGAGAAACCAAAAGGCACCTAGTGTTCCCAGGCGGTCTCCCATCCAAGTACTAACAAGGCCCAATGTTACTTAACTTCGCTGAGCGGACGAGAAGCGGTGCTTTGAACATGGTATGACCGTTGGCCCTAATAAGAGCATTTTTATCAAATTTAAAACAAATATCTCTTCTCGATCAACCACAAACGTAATTTTAACAAAATCCTACTTATCCTCATCACCGCAACACGGCCATCCACTGAAGGATTAACTATCAACAAAACAATAATAGTCAATACAACAACCTCGCCACAAAATTGAACCGCGCAAATACATATTTCTATCTTTTGATACCTAAGTCAAGAGAATTGATATCCTGTGCGACATTCAAAAACATCTTAATATGAACGATTTGGGCGACTTGCCTACGTGAGCAATTGCCTACTACGCCACTAGTTCATCCAAATTTAAACATTATTAATTTGTTTATCTTTTTATTTCAATATTTTGAGTTATTAGATTCTTTGCATTGTTAGGTTTATAGGATAATTATAAGTTAATTGTATTTTTCTTAATTACGCAGAAAGTTTGTTAAACATAAGTAGGAAAAGTATTTATGTTCGAAGGAGCGAGCCTATATCTTTCGACTATTTGTTTATTACTTTTAGAGACGATTTTTACAACTTTCTGCCTAATTACGAAAATAAAAAGAATTCTACAGATTAATGATTCGGCGCAGAAAAGCACCATTTCTTTCGAGTAATTATCACTTGTAAGTAGTAGTATTTTTCGAGCCATTTATTTCCCGCTGCTACCCGTCTAGGTAGGACGTCATAAGCATCGGGAAAAGAGAGATTGGTGGGACACATTCAAGAAATACCCACCCACTTCCTACGACGATGATTAACATTACATTTTAGGTAATACGCTAATTAGACTACTTTAAAAGTTAAGTCGGGTTATTTTAACGGGTTTAGTTTGGGTAATCTACAAATTATTGACTAGTATTCACGTGAAAACGCAAGCACCATTGTAACAACCGTCACAAATATCACCCATTTTGGACTGAAACCTACGACTATGCATGTATTTAGTAGGTTATTTAAAAAAAATAATTAGTTTGGCTGATTCTACAGATTTACTACTTATACTCAGGCGAGAAAAACAGCATAAAAGAACCTGTAAAAATTAACCTAGACTTAACACAAAATAAAAAAAGAAAACTAAACAACCTACCTAAGCCAAATGATCATTTTCTTCTTTTTTTTTTGGGGGGGGGGATTCAAAACAAGCTATCAATGACAAGATAGCTGCCCCTCTATTTATCTCTATAGCACCATAGGTATGCATTTATTGCGGCGTAATTAGTGAAAGTGCTATATAGTGTATATATATACTTAATATATCGCGTTTTTGCGGGGGGACGGAGAGAAGTTTCGAAATGGACAGCCTAATGGGTAAGCAAATATCAAACTAGCTTTAGAGAGAAAAGGATAAATGAGTTAGCCCTATTTTTAACGTTTTCTGTTTACCACTAAGTTTTATAAATATGGTAGGATAACATTAATTTCTGCAATATAATCATGATCGCTCTTGTATATGGTTCGCACAATGAGGCTTATGTTTGTTCCAATTCGTTTAGGAATTTATTTTTGAAATATATCCCATTTACTTTCGTCCGCTTTCAGCCGAACTTAGAAGATATAAAGGCCAAGCAGAGACACAGGTCACCTCGTCCATCATCTCTATTAGAGGTGGAAACACATACAGATCCTAAAATTATTTGCACAATTTTTCGAAACTAAGAAGTCGAGAATACATCTAAACGAATTTGCTTCCGCCAACGCCTGATCAAAGCAAAAAGAGTAAAAGAGAAACCAAAAGGCACCTAGTGTTCCCAGGCGGTCTCCCATCCAAGTACTAACAAGGCCCAATGTTACTTAACTTCGCTGAGCGGACGAGAAGCGGTGCTTTGAACATGGTATGACCGTTGGCCCTAATAAGAGCATTTTTATCAAATTTAAAACAAATATCTCTTCTCGATCAACCACAAACGTAATTTTAACAAAATCCTACTTATCCTCATCACCGCAACACGGCCATCCACTGAAGGATTAACTATCAACAAAACAATAATAGTCAATACAACAACGTCGCCACAAAATTGAACCGCGCAAATACATATTTCTATCTTTTGATACATAAGTCAAGAGAATTAATATCCTGTGCGACATTCAAAAACATCTTAATATGAACGATTTGGGCGACTTGCCTACGTGAGCAATTGCCTACTACGCCACTAGTTCATCCAAATTTAAACATTATTAATTTGTTTATCTTTTTATTTCAATATTTTGAGTTATTAGATTCTTTGCATTGTTAGGTTTATAGGATAATTATAAGTTAATTGTATTTTTCTTAATTACGCAGAAAGTTTGTTAAACATAAGTAGGAAAAGTACTTATGTTCGAAGGAGCGAGCCTATATCTTTCGACTATTTGTTTATTACTTTTAGAGACGATTTTTACAACTTTCTGCCTAATTACGAAAATAAAAAGAATTCTACAGATTAATGATTCGGCGCAGAAAAGCACCATTTCTTTCGAGTAATTATCACTTGTAAGTAGTAGTATTTTTCGAGCCATTTATTTCCCGCTGCTACCCGTCTAGGTAGGACGTCATAAGCATCGGGAAAAGAGAGATTGGTGGGACACATTCAAGAAATACCCACCCACTTCCTACGACGATGATTAACATTACATTTTAGGTAATACGCTAATTAGACTACTTTAAAAGTTAAGTCGGGTTATTTTAACGGGTTTAGTTTGGGTAAGTCTACAAATTATTGACTAGTATTCACGTGAAAACGCAAGCACCATTGTAACAACCGTCACAAATATCACCCATTTTGGACTGAAACCTACGACTATGCATGTATTTAGTAGGTTATTTAAAAAAAATAATTAGTTTGGCTGATTTACAGATTTACTACTTATACTCAGGCGAGAAAAACAGCATAAAAGAACCTGTAAAAATTAACCTAGACTTAACACAAAATAAAAAAAGAAAACTAAACAACCTACCTAAGCCAAATGATCATTTTCTTCTTTTTTTTTGGGGGGGGGGGATTCAAAACAAGCTATCAATGACAAGATAGCTGCCCTCTCTATTTATCTCTATAGCACCATAGGTATGCATTTATTGCGGCGTAATTAGTGAAAGTGCTATATAGTGTATATATATACTTAATATATCGCGTTTTTGCGGGGGGACGGAGAGAAGTTTCGAAATGGACAGCCTAATGGGTAAGCAAATATCAAACTAGCTTTAGAGAGAAAAGGATAAATGAGTTAGCCCTATTTTTAACGTTTTCTGTTTACCACTAAGTTTTATAAATATGGTAGGATAACATTAATTTCTGCAATATAATCATGATCGCTCTTGTATATGGTTCGCACAATGAGGCTTATGTTTGTTCCAATTCGTTTAGGAATTTATTTTTGAAATATATCCCATTTACTTTCGTCCGCTTTCAGCCGAACTTAGAAGATATAAAGGCCAAGCAGAGACACAGGTCACCTCGTCCATCATCTCTATTAGAGGTGGAAACACATACAGATCCTAAAATTATTTGCACAATTTTTCGAAACTAAGAAGTCGAGAATACATCTAAACGAATTTGCTTCCGCCAACGCCTGATCAAAGCAAAAAGAGTAAAAGAGAAACCAAAAGGCACCTAGTGTTCCCAGGCGGTCTCCCATCCAAGTACTAACAAGGCCCAATGTTACTTAACTTCGCTGAGCGGAGGAGAAGCGGTGCTTTGAACATGGTATGACCGTTGGCCCTAATAAGAGCATTTTTATCAAATTTAAAACAAATATCTCTTCTCGATCAACCACAAACGTAATTTTAACAAAATCCTACTTATCCTCATCACCGCAACACGGCCATCCACTGAAGGATTAACTATCAACAAAACAATAATAGTCAATACAACAACGTCGCCACAAAATTGAACCGCGCAAATACATATTTCTATCTTTTGATACATAAGTCAAGAGAATTAATATCCTGTGCGACATTCAAAAACATCTTAATATGAACGATTTGGGCGACTTGCCTACGTGAGCAATTGCCTACTACGCCACTAGTTCATCCAAATTTAAACATTATTAATTTGTTTATCTTTTTATTTCAATATTTTGAGTTATTAGATTCTTTGCATTGTTAGGTTTATAGGATAATTATAAGTTAATTGTATTTTTCTTAATTACGCAGAAAGTTTGTTAAACATAAGTGGGAGAAGTACTTATGTTCGAAGGAGCGAGCCTATATCTTTCGACTATTTGTTTATTACTTTTAGAGACGATTTTTACAACTTTCTGCCTAATTACGAAAATAAAAAGAATTCTACAGATTAATGATTCGGCGCAGAAAAGCACCATTTCTTTCGAGTAATTATCACTTGTAAGTAGTAGTATTTTTCGAGCCATTTATTTCCCGCTGCTACCCGTCTAGGTAGGACGTCATAAGCATCGGGAAAAGAGAGATTGGTGGGACACATTCAAGAAATACCCACCCACTTCCTACGACGATGATTAACATTACATTTTAGGTAATACGCTAATTAGACTACTTTAAAAGTTAAGTCGGGTTATTTTAACGGGTTTAGTTTGGGTAAGTCTACAAATTATTGACTAGTATTCACGTGAAAACGCAAGCACCATTGTAACAACCGTCACAAATATCACCCATTTTGGACTGAAACCTACGACTATGCATGTATTTAGTAGGTTATTTAAAAAAAATAATTAGTTTGGCTGATTTACAGATTTACTACTTATACTCAGGCGAGAAAAACAGCATAAAAGAACCTGTAAAAATTAACCTAGACTTAACACAAAATAAAAAAAGAAAACTAAACAACCTACCTAAGCCAAATGATCATTTTCTTCTTTTTTTTTGGGGGGGGGGGATTCAAAACAAGCTATCAATGACAAGATAGCTGCCCTCTCTATTTATCTCTATAGCACCATAGGTATGCATTTATTGCGGCGTAATTAGTGAAAGTGCTATATAGTGTATATATATACTTAATATATCGCGTTTTTGCGGGGGGACGGAGAGAAGTTTCGAAATGGACAGCCTAATGGGTAAGCAAATATCAAACTAGCTTTAGAGAGAAAAGGATAAATGAGTTAGCCCTATTTTTAACGTTTTCTGTTTACCACTAAGTTTTATAAATATGGTAGGATAACATTAATTTCTGCAATATAATCATGATCGCTCTTGTATATGGTTCGCACAATGAGGCTTATGTTTGTTCCAATTCGTTTAGGAATTTATTTTTGAAATATATCCCATTTACTTTCGTCCGCTTTCAGCCGAACTTAGAAGATATAAAGGCCAAGCAGAGACACAGGTCACCTCGTCCATCATCTCTATTAGAGGTGGAAACACATACAGATCCTAAAATTATTTGCACAATTTTTCGAAACTAAGAAGTCGAGAATACATCTAAACGAATTTGCTTCCGCCAACGCCTGATCAAAGCAAAAAGAGTAAAAGAGAAACCAAAAGGCACCTAGTGTTCCCAGGCGGTCTCCCATCCAAGTACTAACAAGGCCCAATGTTACTTAACTTCGCTGAGCGGAGGAGAAGCGGTGCTTTGAACATGGTATGACCGTTGGCCCTAATAAGAGCATTTTTATCAAATTTAAAACAAATATCTCTTCTCGATCAACCACAAACGTAATTTTAACAAAATCCTACTTATCCTCATCACCGCAACACGGCCATCCACTGAAGGATTAACTATCAACAAAACAATAATAGTCAATACAACAACGTCGCCACAAAATTGAACCGCGCAAATACATATTTCTATCTTTTGATACATAAGTCAAGAGAATTAATATCCTGTGCGACATTCAAAAACATCTTAATATGAACGATTTGGGCGACTTGCCTACGTGAGCAATTGCCTACTACGCCACTAGTTCATCCAAATTTAAACATTATTAATTTGTTTATCTTTTTATTTCAATATTTTGAGTTATTAGATTCTTTGCATTGTTAGGTTTATAGGATAATTATAAGTTAATTGTATTTTTCTTAATTACGCAGAAAGTTTGTTAAACATAAGTGGGAGAAGTACTTATGTTCGAAGGAGCGAGCCTATATCTTTCGACTATTTGTTTATTACTTTTAGAGACGATTTTTACAACTTTCTGCCTAATTACGAAAATAAAAAGAATTCTACAGATTAATGATTCGGCGCAGAAAAGCACCATTTCTTTAGAGTTATTATCACTTGTAAGTAGTAGTATTTTTCGAGCCATTTATTTCCCGCTGCTACCCGTCTAGGTAGGACGTCATAAGCCTCGGGAAAAGAGAGATTGGTGGGACACATTCAAGAAATACCCACCCACTTCCTACGACGATGATTAACATTACATTTTAGGTAATACGCTAATTAGACTACTTTAAAAGTTAAGTCGGGATATTTTAACGGGTTTAGTTTGGGTAAGTCTACAAATTATTGACTAGTATTCACGTGAAAACGCAAGCACCATTGTAACAACCGTCACAAATATCACCCATTTTGGACTGAAACCTACGACTATGCATGTATTTAGTAGGTTATTTAAAAAAATAATTAGTTTGGCTGATTCTACAGATTTACTACTTATACTCAGGCGAGAAAAACAGCATAAAAGAACCTGTAAAAATTAACCTAGACTTAACACAAAATAAAAAAAGAAAACTAAACAACCTACCTAAGCCAAATGATCATTTTCTTTTTTTGGGGGGGGGGGGGGGGAATTCAAAACAAGCTATCAATGACAAGATAGCTGCCCCTCTATTTATCTCTATAGCACCATAGGTATGCATTTATTGCGGCGTAATTAGTGAAAGTGCTATATAGTGTATATATATACTTAATATATCGCGTTTTTGCGGGGGGACGGAGA
This sequence comes from Ceratothoa steindachneri, assembly GCA_963969495.1. Taxonomy (NCBI): domain Eukaryota; kingdom Metazoa; phylum Arthropoda; class Malacostraca; order Isopoda; family Cymothoidae; genus Ceratothoa; species Ceratothoa steindachneri. The sequence continues at coordinate 71,321,422 of OZ018335.1, read as the reverse complement.
GGAGTTTCGAAATGGACAGCCTAATGGGTAAGCAAATATCAAACTAGCTTTAGAGAGAAAAGGATAAATGAGTTAGCCCTATTTTTTACGTTTTCTGTTTACCACTAAGTTTTATAAATATGGTAGGATAACATTAATTTCTGCAATATAATCATGATCGCTCTTGTATATGGTTCGCACAATGAGGCTTATGTTTGTTCCAATTCGTTTAGGAATTTATTTTTGAAATATTTCATATTTACTTTCGTCCGCTTTCAGCCGAACTTAGAAGATATAAAGGCCAAGCCAAGACACAGGTCACCTCGTCCATCATCTCTATTAGAGGTGGAAACACATACAGATCCTAAAATTATTTGCACAATTCTTCGAAACTAAGAAGTCGAGAATACATCTAAACGAATTTGATTCCGCCAACGCCTGATCAAAGCAAAAAACAGTAAAAGAGAAGCCAACAGCACCTAGTGTTCCCAGGCGGTCTCCCATCCAAGTACTAACAAGGCCCAATGTTACTAACTACGCTGAGCGGACGAGAAGCGGTGCTTTGAACATGGTATGACCGTTGGCCCTAATAACAGCATTTTTATCAAATTTAAAACAAATACCTCTTCTCGATCAACCACAAACGTAATTTTAACAAAATCCTACTTATCCTCATCACCGCAACACGGCCATCCACTGAAGGATTAACTATCAACAAAACAATAATAGTCAATACAACAACGTCGCCACAAAATTGAACCGCGCAAATACATATTTCTATCTTTTGATACCTAAGTCAAGAGAATTAATATCCTGTGCGACATTCAAAAACATCTTAATATGAACGATTTGGGCGACTTGCCTACGTGAGCAATTGCCTACTACGCCACTAGTTCATCCAAATTTAAACATTATTAATTTGTTTATCTTTTTATTTCAATATTTTGAGTTATTAGATTCTTTGCATTGTTAGGTTTATAGGATAATTATAAGTTAATTGTATTTTTCTTAATTACGCAGAAAGTTTGTTAAACATAAGTAGGAAAAGTACTTATGTTCGAAGGAGCGAGCCTATATCTTTCGACTATTTGTTTATTACTTTTAGAGACGATTTTTACAACTTTCTGCCTAATTACGAAAATAAAAAGAATTCTACAGATTAATGATTCGGCGCAGAAAAGCACCATTTCTTTCGAGTAATTATCACTTGTAAGTAGTTGTATTTTTCGAGCCATTTATTTCCCGCTGCTACCCGTCTAGGTAGGACGTCATAAGCCTCGGGAAAAGAGAGATTGGTGGGACACATTCAAGAAATACCCACCCACTTCCTACGACGATGATTAACATTACATTTTAGGTAATACGCTAATTAGACTACTTTAAAAGTTAAGTCGGGTTATTTTAACGGGTTTAGTTTGGGTAAGTCTACAAATTATTGACTAGTATTCACGTGAAAACGCAAGCACCATTGTAACAACCGTCACAAATATCACCCATTTTGGACTGAAACCTACGACTATGCATGTATTTAGTAGGTTATTTAAAAAAAAATAATTAGTTTGGCTGATTCTACAGATTTACTACATATACTCAGGCGAGAAAAACAGCATAAAAGAACCTGTAAAAATTAACCTAGACTTAACACAAAATAAAAAAAGAAAACTAAACAACCTACCTAAGCCAAATGATCATTTTCTTCTTTTTTTTTGGGGGGGGGATTCAAAACAAGCTATCAATGACAAGATAGCTGCCCCTCTATTTATCTCTATAGCACCATAGGTATGCATTTATTGCGGCGTAATTAGTGAAAGTGCTATATAGTGTATATATATACTTAATATATCGCGTTTTTGCGGGGAGACGGAGAGGAGTTTCGAAATGGACAGCCTAATGGGTAAGCAAATATCAAACTAGCTTTAGAGAGAAAAGGATAAATGAGTTAGCCCTATTTTTTACGTTTTCTGTTTACCACTAAGTTTTATAAATATGGTAGGATAACATTAATTTCTGCAATATAATCATGATCGCTCTTGTATATGGTTCGCAAAATGAGGCTTATGTTTGTTCCAATTCGTTTAGGAATTTATTTTTAAAATATTTCCCATTTACTTTCGTCGGCTTTCAGCCGAACTTAGAAGATATAAAGGCCAAGCCAAGACACAGGTCACCTCGTCCATCATCTCTATTAGAGGTGGAAACACATACAGATCCTAAAATTATTTGCACAATTCTTCGAAGCTAAGAAGTCGAGAATACATCTAAACGAATTTGCTTCCGCCAACACCTGATCAAAGAAAAAAGAGAAGCCAACAGCACCTAGTGTTCCCAGGCGGTCTCGCATCCAAGTACTAACAAGGCCCAATGTTACTTAACTTCGCTGAGCGGACGAGAAGGGGTGCTTTGAACATGGTATGACCGTTGGCACTAATAAGAGCATTTTTATCAAATTTAAAACAAATATCTCTTCTCGATCAACCACAAACGTAATTTTAACAAAATCCTACTTATCCTCATCACCGCAACACGGCCATCCCACTGAAGGATTAACTATCAACAAAACAATAATAGTCAATACAACAACCTCGTCACAAAATTGAACCGCGCAAATACATATTTCTATCTTTTAATACCTAAGTCAAGAGAATTAATATCCTGTGCGACATTCAAAAACATCTTAATATGAACGATTTGGGCGACTTGCCTACGTGAGCAATTGCCTACTACGCCACTAGTTCATCCAAATTTAAACATTATTAATTTGTTTATCTTTTTATTTCAATATTTTGAGTTATTAGATTCTTTGCATTGTTAGGTTTATAGGATAATTATAAGTTAATTGTATTTTTCTTAATTACGCAGAAAGTTTGTTAAACATAAGTAGGAAAAGTATTTATGTTCGAAGGAGCGAGCCTATATCTTTCGACTATTTGTTTATTACTTTTAGAGACGATTTTTACAACTTTCTGCCTAATTACGAAAATAAAAAGAATTCTACAGATTAATGATTCGGCGCAGAAAAGCACCATTTCTTTCGAGTAATTATCACTTGTAAGTAGTAGTATTTTTCGAGCCATTTATTTCCCGCTGCTACCCGTCTAGGTAGGACGTCATAAGCATCGGGAAAAGAGAGATTGGTGGGACACATTCAAGAAATACCCACCCACTTCCTACGACGATGATTAACATTACATTTTAGGTAATACGCTAATTAGACTACTTTAAAAGTTAAGTCGGGTTATTTTAACGGGTTTAGTTTGGGTAATCTACAAATTATTGACTAGTATTCACGTGAAAACGCAAGCACCATTGTAACAACCGTCACAAATATCACCCATTTTGGACTGAAACCTACGACTATGCATGTATTTAGTAGGTTATTTAAAAAAAATAATTAGTTTGGCTGATTCTACAGATTTACTACTTATACTCAGGCGAGAAAAACAGCATAAAAGAACCTGTAAAAATTAACCTAGACTTAACACAAAATAAAAAAAGAAAACTAAACAACCTACCTAAGCCAAATGATCATTTTCTTCTTTTTTTGGGGGGGGGGGGATTCAAAACAAGCTATCAATGACAAGATAGCTGCCCCTCTATTTATCTCTATAGCACCATAGGTATGCATTTATTGCGGCGTAATTAGTGAAAGTGCTATATAGTGTATATATATACTTAATATATCGCGTTTTTGCGGGGGGACGGAGAGAAGTTTCGAAATGGACAGCCTAATGGGTAAGCAAATATCAAACTAGCTTTAGAGAGAAAAGGATAAATGAGTTAGCCCTATTTTTAACGTTTTCTGTTTACCACTAAGTTTTATAAATATGGTAGGATAACATTAATTTCTACAATATAATCATGATCGCTCTTGTATATGGTTCGCACAATGAGGCTTATGTTTGTTCCAATTCGTTTAGGAATTTATTTTTGAAATATATCCCATTTACTTTCGTCCGCTTTCAGCCGAACTTAGAAGATATAAAGGCCAAGCAGAGACACAGGTCACCTCGTCCATCATCTCTATTAGAGGTGGAAACACATACAGATCCTAAAATTATTTGCACAATTTTTCGAAACTAAGAAGTCGAGAATACATCTAAACGAATTTGCTTCCGCCAACGCCTGATCAAAGCAAAAAGAGTAAAAGAGAAACCAAAAGGCACCTAGTGTTCCCAGGCGGTCTCCCATCCAAGTACTAACAAGGCCCAATGTTACTTAACTTCGCTGAGCGGACGAGAAGCGGTGCTTTGAACATGGTATGACCGTTGGCCCTAATAAGAGCATTTTTATCAAATTTAAAACAAATATCTCTTCTCGATCAACCACAAACGTAATTTTAACAAAATCCTACTTATCCTCATCACCGCAACACGGCCATCCACTGAAGGATTAACTATCAACAAAACAATAATAGTCAATACAACAACGTCGCCACAAAATTGAACCGCGCAAATACATATTTCTATCTTTTGATACATAAGTCAAGAGAATTAATATCCTGTGCGACATTCAAAAACATCTTAATATGAACGATTTGGGCGACTTGCCTACGTGAGCAATTGCCTACTACGCCACTAGTTCATCCAAATTTAAACATTATTAATTTGTTTATCTTTTTATTTCAATATTTTGAGTTATTAGATTCTTTGCATTGTTAGGTTTATAGGATAATTATAAGTTAATTGTATTTTTCTTAATTACGCAGAAAGTTTGTTAAACATAAGTGGGAGAAGTACTTATGTTCGAAGGAGCGAGCCTATATCTTTCGACTATTTGTTTATTACTTTTAGAGACGATTTTTACAACTTTCTGCCTAATTACGAAAATAAAAAGAATTCTACAGATTAATGATTCGGCGCAGAAAAGCACCATTTCTTTCGAGTAATTATCACTTGTAAGTAGTAGTATTTTTCGAGCCATTTATTTCCCGCTGCTACCCGTCTAGGTAGGACGTCATAAGCATCGGGAAAAGAGAGATTGGTGGGACACATTCAAGAAATACCCACCCACTTCCTACGACGATGATTAACATTACATTTTAGGTAATACGCTAATTAGACTACTTTAAAAGTTAAGTCGGGTTATTTTAACGGGTTTAGTTTGGGTAAGTCTACAAATAATTGACTAGTATTCACGTGAAAACGCAAGCACCATTGTAACAACCGTCACAAATATCACCCATTTTGGACTGAAACCTACGACTATGCATGTATTTAGTAGGTTATTTAAAAAAAATAATTAGTTTGGCTGATTTACAGATTTACTACTTATACTCAGGCGAGAAAAACAGCATAAAAGAACCTGTAAAAATTAACCTAGACTTAACACAAAATAAAAAAAGAAAACTAAACAACCTACCTAAGCCAAATGATCATTTTCTTTTTTTTTGGGGGGGGGGGATTCAAAACAAGCTATCAATGACAAGATAGCTGCCCCTCTATTTATCTCTATAGCACCATAGGTATGCATTTATTGCGGCGTAATTAGTGAAAGTGCTATATAGTGTATATATATACTTAATATATCGCGTTTTTGCGGGGAGACGGAGACGGAGAGGAGTTTCGAAATGGACAGCCTAATGGGTAAGCAAATATCAAACTAGCTTTAGAGAGAAAAGGATAAATGAGTTAGCCCTATTTTTTACGTTTTCTGTTTACCACTAAGTTTTATAAATATGGTAGGATAACATTAATTTCTGCAATATAATCATGATCGCTCTTGTATATGGTTCGCAAAATGAGGCTTATGTTTGTTCCAATTCGTTTAGGAATTTATTTTTAAAATATTTCCCATTTACTTTCGTCGGCTTTCAGCCGAACTTAGAAGATATAAAGGCCAAGCCAAGACACAGGTCACCTCGTCCATCATCTCTATTAGAGGTGGAAACACATACAGATCCTAAAATTATTTGCACAATTCTTCGAAACTAAGAAGTCGAGAATACATCTAAACGAATTTGCTTCCGCCAACGCCTGATCAAAGCAAAAAAGAGTAAAAGAGAAGCCAACAGCACCTAGTGTTCCCAGGCGGTCTCCCATCCAAGTACTAACAAGGCCCAATGTTACTTAACTTCGCTGAGCGGACGAGAAGCGGTGCTTTGAACATGGTATGACCGTTGACCCTAATAAGAGCATTTTTATCAAATTTAAAACAAATATCTCTTCTCGATCAACCACAAACGTAATTTTAACAAAATCCTACTTATCCTCATCACCGCAACACGGCCATCCACTGAAGGATTAACTATCAACAAAACAATAATAGTCAATACAACAACCTCGCCACAAAATTGAACCGCGCAAATATATATTTCTATCTTTTGATACCTAAGTCAAGAGAATTAATATCCTGTGCGACATTCAAAAACATCTTAATATGAACGATTTGGGCGACTTGCCTACGTGAGCAATTGCCTACTACGCCACTAGTTCATCCAAATTTAAACATTATTAATTTGTTTATCTTTTTATTTCAATATTTTGAGTTATTAGATTCTTTGCATTGTTAGGTTTATAGGATAATTATAAGTTAATTGTATTTTTCTAAATTACGCAGAAAGTTTGTTAAACATAAGTAGGAAAAGTACTTATGTTCGAAGGAGCGAGCCTATATCTTTCGACTATTTGTTTATTACTTCTAGAGACGATTTTTACAACTTTCTGCCTAATTACGAAAATAAAAAGAATTCTACAGATTAATGATTCGGCGCAGAAAAGCACCATTTCTTTCGAGTAATTATCACTTGTAAGTAGTAGTATTTTTCGAGCCATTTATTTCCCGCTGCTACCCGTCTAGGTAGGACGTCATAAGCCTCGGGAAAAGAAAGATTGGTGGGACACATTCAAGAAATACCCACCCACTTCCTACGACGATGATTAACATTACATTTTAGGTAATACGCTAATTAGACTACTTTAAAAGTTAAGTCGGGTTATTTTAACGGGTTTAGTTTGGGTAAGTCTACAAATTATTGACTAGTATTCACGTGAAAACGCAAGACCCATTGTAACAACCGTCACAAATATCACCCATTTTGGACTGAAACCTACGACTATGCATGTATTTAGTAGGTTATTTAAAAAAAATAATTAGTTTGGCTGATTCTACAGATTTACTACTTATAATCAGGCGAGAAAAACAGCATAAAAGAACCTGTAAAAATTAACCTAGACTTAACACAAAATAAAAAAAACAAAACTAAACAACCTACCTAAGCCAAATGATCATTTTCTTTTTTTTTGGGGGGGGGATTCAAAACAAGCTATCAATGACAAGATAGCTGCCCCTCTATTTATCTCTATAGCACCATAGGTATGCATTTATTGCGGCGTAATTAGTGAAAGTGCTATATAGTGTATATATATACTTAATATATCGCGTTTTTGCGGAGAGACGGAGAGGAGTTTCGAAATGGACAGCCTAATGGGTAAGCAAATATCAAACTAGCTTTAGAGAGAAAAGGATAAATGAGTTAGCCCTATTTTTTACGTTTTCTGTTTACCACTAAGTTTTATAAATATGGTAGGATAACATTAATTTCTGCAATATAATCATGATCGCTCTTGTATATGGTTCGCAAAATGAGGCTTATGTTTGTTCCAATTCGTTTAGGAATTTATTTTTAAAATATTTCCCATTTACTTTCGTCGGCTTTCAGCCGAACTTAGAAGATATAAAGGCCAAGCCAAGACACAGGTCACCTCGTCCATCATCTCTATTAGAGGTGGAAACACATACAGATCCTAAAATTATTTGCACAATTCTTCGAAACTAAGAAGTCGAGAATACATCTAAACGAATTTGCTTCCGCCAACGCCTGATCAAAGCAAAAAAGAGTAAAAGAGAAGCCAACAGCACCTAGTGTTCCCAGGCGGTCTCCCATCCAAGTACTAACAAGGCCCAATGTTACTAAACTTCGCTGAGCGGACGAGAAGCGGTGCTTTGAACATGGTATGACCGTTGGCCCTAATAACAGCATTTTTATCAAATTTAAAACAAATATCTCTTCTCGATCAACCACAAACGTAATTTTAACAAAATCCTACTTATCCTCATCACCGCAACACGGCCATCCACTGAAGGATTAACTATCAACAAAACAATAATAGTCAATACAACAACCTCGCCACAAAATTGAACCGCGCAAATATATATTTCTATCTTTTGATACCTAAGTCAAGAGAATTAATATCCTGTGCGACATTCAAAAACATCTTAATATGAACGATTTGGGCGACTTGCCTACGTGAGCAATTGCCTACTACGCCACTAGTTCATCCAAATTTAAACATTATTAATTTGTTTATCTTTTTATTTCAATATTTTGAGTTATTAGATTCTTTGCATTGTTAGGTTTATAGGATAATTATAAGTTAATTGTATTTTTCTAAATTACGAAGAAAGTTTGTTAAACATAAGTAGGAAAAGTACTTATGTTCGAAGGAGCGAGCCTATATCTTTCGACTATTTGTTTATTACTTTTAGAGACGATTTTTACAACTTTCTGCCTAATTACGAAAATAAAAAGAATTCTACAGATTAATGATTCGGCGCAGAAAAGCACCATTTCTTTCGAGTAATTATCACTTGTAAGTAGTAGTATTTTTCGAGCCATTTATTTCCCGCTGCTACCCGTCTAGGTAGGACGTCATAAGCCTCGGGAAAAGAAAGATTGGTGGGACACATTCAAGAAATACCCACCCACTTCCTACGACGATGATTAACATTACATTTTAGGTAATACGCTAATTAGACTACTTTAAAAGTTAAGTCGGGTTATTTTAACGGGTTTAGTTTGGGTAAGTCTACAAATTATTGACTAGTATTCACGTGAAAACGCAAGACCCATTGTAACAACCGTCACAAATATCACCCATTTTGGACTGAAACCTACGACTATGCATGTATTTAGTAGGTTATTTAAAAAAAATAATTAGTTTGGCTGATTCTACAGATTTACTACTTATAATCAGGCGAGAAAAACAGCATAAAAGAACCTGTAAAAATTAACCTAGACTTAACACAAAATAAAAAAAACAAAACTAAACAACCTACCTAAGCCAAATGATCATTTTCTTTTTTTTTGGGGGGGGGGGGATTCAAAACAAGCTATCAATGACAAGATAGCTGCCCCTCTATTTATCTCTATAGCACCATAGGTATGCATTTATTGCGGCGTAATTAGTGAAAGTGCTATATAGTGTATATATATACTTAATATATCGCGTTTTTGCGGAGAGACGGAGAGGAGTTTCGAAATGGACAGCCTAATGGGTAAGCAAATATCAAACTAGCTTTAGAGAGAAAAGGATAAATGAGTTAGCCCTATTTTTTACGTTTTCTGTTTACCACTAAGTTTTATAAATATGGTAGGATAACATTAATTTCTGCAATATAATCATGATCGCTCTTGTATATGGTTCGCAAAATGAGGCTTATGTTTGTTCCAATTCGTTTAGGAATTTATTTTTAAAATATTTCCCATTTACTTTCGTCGGCTTTCAGCCGAACTTAGAAGATATAAAGGCCAAGCCAAGACACAGGTCACCTCGTCCATCATCTCTATTAGAGGTGGAAACACATACAGATCCTAAAATTATTTGCACAATTCTTCGAAACTAAGAAGTCGAGAATACATCTAAACGAATTTGCTTCCGCCAACGCCTGATCAAAGCAAAAAAGAGTAAAAGAGAAGCCAACAGCACCTAGTGTTCCCAGGCGGTCTCCCATCCAAGTACTAACAAGGCCCAATGTTACTTAACTTCGCTGAGCGGACGAGAAGCGGTGCTTTGAACATGGTATGACCGTTGGCCCTAATAACAGCATTTTTATCAAATTTAAAACAAATATCTCTTCTCGATCAACCACAAACGTAATTTTAACAAAATCCTACTTATCCTCATCACCGCAACACGGCCATCCACTGAAGGATTAACTATCAACAAAACAATAATAGTCAATACAACAACCTCGCCACAAAATTGAACCGCGCAAATATATATTTCTATCTTTTGATACCTAAGTCAAGAGAATTAATATCCTGTGCGACATTCAAAAACATCTTAATATGAACGATTTGGGCGACTTGCCTACGTGAGCAATTGCCTACTACGCCACTAGTTCATCCAAATTTAAACATTATTAATTTGTTTATCTTTTTATTTCAATATTTTGAGTTATTAGATTCTTTGCATTGTTAGGTTTATAGGATAATTATAAGTTAATTGTATTTTTCTAAATTACGAAGAAAGTTTGTTAAACATAAGTAGGAAAAGTACTTATGTTCGAAGGAGCGAGCCTATATCTTTCGACTATTTGTTTATTACTTTTAGAGACGATTTTTACAACTTTCTGCCTAATTACGAAAATAAAAAGAATTCTACAGATTAATGATTCGGCGCAGAAAAGCACCATTTCTTTCGAGTAATTATCACTTGTAAGTAGTAGTATTTTTCGAGCCATTTATTTCCCGCTGCTACCCGTCTAGGTAGGACGTCATAAGCCTCGGGAAAAGAAAGATTGGTGGGACACATTCAAGAAATACCCACCCACTTCCTACGACGATGATTAACATTACATTTTAGGTAATACGCTAATTAGACTACTTTAAAAGTTAAGTCGGGTTATTTTAACGGGTTTAGTTTGGGTAAGTCTACAAATTATTGACTAGTATTCACGTGAAAACGCAAGACCCATTGTAACAACCGTCACAAATATCACCCATTTTGGACTGAAACCTACGACTATGCATGTATTTAGTAGGTTATTTAAAAAAAATAATTAGTTTGGCTGATTCTACAGATTTACTACATATACTCAGGCGAGAAAAACAGCATAAAAGAACCTGTAAAAATTAACCTAGACTTAACACAAAATAAAAAAAGAAAACTAAACAACCTACCTAAGCCAAATGATCATTTTCTTCTTTTTTTTTTGGGGGGGGGATTCAAAACAAGCTATCAATGACAAGATAGCTGCCCTCTCTATTTATCTCTATAGCACCATAGGTATGCATTTATTGCGGCGTAATTAGTGAAAGTGCTATATAGTGTATATATATACTTAATATATCGCGTTTTTGCGGGGAGACGGAGAGGAGTTTCGAAATGGACAGCCTAATGGGTAAGCAAATATCAAACTAGCTTTAGAGAGAAAAGGATAAATGAGTTAGCCCTATTTTTTACGTTTTCTGTTTACCACTAAGTTTTATAAATATGGTAGGATAACATTAATTTCTGCAATATAATCATGATCGCTCTTGTATATGGTTCGCAAAATGAGGCTTATGTTTGTTCCAATTCGTTTAGGAATTTATTTTTAAAATATTTCCCATTTACTTTCGTCGGCTTTCAGCCGAACTTAGAAGATATAAAGGCCAAGCCAAGACACAGGTCACCTCGTCCATCATCTCTATTAGAGGTGGAAACACATACAGATCCTAAAATTATTTGCACAATTCTTCGAAACTAAGAAGTCGAGAATACATCTAAACGAATTTGCTTCCGCCAACGCCTGATCAAAGCAAAAAAGAGTAAAAGAGAAGCCAACAGCACCTAGTGTTCCCAGGCGGTCTCCCATCCAAGTACTAACAAGGCCCAATGTTACTTAACTTCGCTGAGCGGACGAGAAGCGGTGCTTTGAACATGGTATGACCGTTGGCCCTAATAAGAGCATTTTTATCAAATTTAAAACAAATATCTCTTCTCGATCAACCACAAACGTAATTTTAACAAAATCCTACTTATCCTCATCACCGCAACACGGCCATCCACTGAAGGATTAACTATCAACAAAACAATAATAGTCAATACAACAACCTCGCCACAAAATTGAACCGCGCAAATATATATTTCTATCTTTTGATACCTAAGTCAAGAGAATTAATATCCTGTGCGACATTCAAAAACATCTTAATATGAACGATTTGGGCGACTTGCCTACGTGAGCAATTGCCTACTACGCCACTAGTTCATCCAAATTTAAACATTATTAATTTGTTTATCTTTTTATTTCAAGTATTTTGAGTTATTAGATTCTTTGCATTGTTAGGTTTATAGGATAATTATAAGTTAATTGTATTTTAATAAATTACGCAGAAAGTTTGTTAAACATAAGTAGGAAAAGTACTTATGTTCGAAGGAGCGAGCCTATATCTTTCGACTATTTGTTTATTACTTTTAGAGACGATTTTTACAACTTTCTGCCTAATTACGAAAATAAAAAGAATTCTACAGATTAATGATTCGGCGCAGAAAAGCACCATTTCTTTCGAGTAATTATCACTTGTAAGTAGTAGTATTTTTCGAGCCATTTATTTCCCGCTGCTACCCGTCTAGGTAGGAAGTCATAAGCCTCGGGAAAAGAAAGATTGGTGGGACACATTCAAGAAATACCCACCCACTTCCTACGACGATGATTAACATTACATTTTAGGTAATACGCTAATTAGACTACTTTAAAAGTTAAGTCGGGTTATTTTAACGGGTTTAGTTTGGGTAAGTCTACAAATTATTGACTAGTATTCACGTGAAAACGCAAGACCCATTGTAACAACCGTCACAAATATCACCCATTTTGGACTGAAACCTACGACTATGCATGTATTTAGTAGGTTATTTAAAAAAAATAATTAGTTTGGCTGATTCTACAGATTTACTACTTATAATCAGGCGAGAAAAACAGCATAAAAGAACCTGTAAAAATTAACCTAGACTTAACACAAAATAAAAAAAACAAAACTAAACAACCTACCTAAGCCAAATGATCATTTTCTTTTTTTTTGGGGGGGGGGATTCAAAACAAGCTATCAATGACAAGATAGCTGCCCCTCTATTTATCTCTATAGCACCATAGGTATGCATTTATTGCGGCGTAATTAGTGAAAGTGCTATATAGTGTATATATATACTTAATATATCGCGTTTTTGCGGAGAGACTGAGAGGAGTTTCGAAATGGACAGCCTAATGGGTAAGCAAATATCAAACTAGCTTTAGAGAGAAAAGGATAAATGAGTTAGCCCTATTTTTTACGTTTTCTGTTTACCACTAAGTTTTATAAATATGGTAGGATAACATTAATTTCTGCAATATAATCATGATCGCTCTTGTATATGGTTCGCAAAATGAGGCTTATGTTTGTTCCAATTCGTTTAGGAATTTATTTTTAAAATATTTCCCATTTACTTTCGTCGGCTTTCAGCCGAACTTAGAAGATATAAAGGCCAAGCCAAGACACAGGTCACCTCGTCCATCATCTCTATTAGAGGTGGAAACACATACAGATCCTAAAATTATTTGCACAATTCTTCGAAACTAAGAAGTCGAGAATACATCTAAACGAATTTGCTTCCGCCAACGCCTGATCAAAGCAAAAAAGAGTAAAAGAGAAGCCAACAGCACCTAGTGTTCCCAGGCGGTCTCCCATCCAAGTACTAACAAGGCCCAATGTTACTAAACTTCGCTGAGCGGACGAGAAGCGGTGCTTTGAACATGGTATGACCGTTGGCCCTAATAAGAGCATTTTTATCAAATTTAAAACAAATATCTCTTCTCGATCAACCACAAACGTAATTTTAACAAAATCCTACTTATCCTCATCACCGCAACACGGCCATCCACTGAAGGATTAACTATCAACAAAACAATAATAGTCAATACAACAACCTCGCCACAAAATTGAACCGCGCAAATATATATTTCTATCTTTTGATACCTAAGTCAAGAGAATTAATATCCTGTGCGACATTCAAAAACATCTTAATATGAACGATTTGGGCGACTTGCCTACGTGAGCAATTGCCTACTACGCCACTAGTTCATCCAAATTTAAACATTATTAATTTGTTTATCTTTTTATTTCAATATTTTGAGTTATTAGATTCTTTGCATTGTTAGGTTTATAGGATAATTATAAGTTAATTGTATTTTTCTAAATTACGAAGAAAGTTTGTTAAACATAAGTAGGAAAAGTACTTATGTTCGAAGGAGCGAGCCTATATCTTTCGACTAATTGTTTATTACTTTTAGAGACGATTTTTACAACTTTCTGCCTAATTACGAAAATAAAAAGAATTCTACAGATTAATGATTCGGCGCAGAAAAGCACCATTTCTTTCGAGTAATTATCACTTGTAAGTAGTAGTATTTTTCGAGCCATTTATTTCCCGCTGCTACCCGTCTAGGTAGGACGTCATAAGCCTCGGGAAAAGAAAGATTGGTGGGACACATTCAAGAAATACCCACCCACTTCCTACGACGATGATTAACATTACATTTTAGGTAATACGCTAATTAGACTACTTTAAAAGTTAAGTCGGGTTATTTTAACGGGTTTAGTTTGGGTAAGTCTACAAATTATTGACTAGTATTCACGTGAAAACGCAAGACCCATTGTAACAACCGTCACAAATATCACCCATTTTGGACTGAAACCTACGACTATGCATGTATTTAGTAGGTTATTTAAAAAAAATAATTAGTTTGGCTGATTCTACAGATTTACTACTTATAATCAGGCTCGAAAAACAGCATAAAAGAACCTGTAAAAATTAACCTAGACTTAACACAAAAAAAAACAAAAAAAAAACTAAACAACCTACATAAGCCAAATGATCATTTTCTTTTTCTTTTTTTTTTGGGGGGGAGGATTCAAAACAAGCTATCAATGACAAGATAGCTGTCCCTCTATTTATCTCTATAGCACCATAGGTATGCATTTATTGCGGCGTAATTAGTGAAAGTGCTATATAGTGTATATATATACTTAATATATCGCGTTTTTGCGGGGAGACGGAGAGGAGTTTCGAAATGGACAGCCTAATGGGTAAGCAAATATCAAACTAGCTTTAGAGAGAAAAGGATAAATGAGTTAGCCCTATTTTTTACGTTTTCTGTTTACCACTAAGTTTTATAAATATGGTAGGATAACATTAATTTCTGCAATATAATCATGATCGCTCTTGTATATGGTTCGCAAAATGAGGCTTATGTTTGTTCCAATTCGTTTAGGAATTTATTTTTAAAATATTTCCCATTTACTTTCGTCGGCTTTCAGCCGAACTTAGAAGATATAAAGGCCAAGCCAAGACACAGGTCACCTCGTCCATCATCTCTATTAGAGGTGGAAACACATACAGATCCTAAAATTATTTGCACAATTCTTCGAAACTAAGAAGTCGAGAATACATCTAAACGAATTTGCTTCCGCCAACGCCTGATCAAAGCAAAAAAGAGTAAAAGAGAAGCCAACAGCACCTAGTGTTCCCAGGCGGTCTCCCATCCAAGTACTAACAAGGCCCAATGTTACTTAACTTCGCTGAGCGGACGAGAAGCGGTGCTTTGAACATGGTATGACCGTTGGCGCTAATAAGAGCATTTTTATCAAATTTAAAACAAATATCTCTTCTCGATCAACCACAAACGTAATTTTAACAAAATCCTACTTATCCTCATCACCGCAACACGGCCATCCACTGAAGGATTAACTATCAACAAAACAATAATAGTCAATACAACAACCTCGCCACAAAATTGAACCGCGCAAATATATATTTCTATCTTTTGATACCTAAGTCAAGAGAATTAATATCCTGTGCGACATTCAAAAACATCTTAATATGAACGATTTGGGCGACTTGCCTACGTGAGCAATTGCCTACTACGCCACTAGTTCATCCAAATTTAAACATTATTAATTTGTTTATCTTTTTATTTCAATATTTTGAGTTATTAGATTCTTTGCATTGTTAGGTTTATAGGATAATTATAAGTTAATTGTATTTTTCTAAATTACGAAGAAAGTTTGTTAAACATAAGTAGGAAAAGTACTTATGTTCGAAGGAGCGAGCCTATATCTTTCGACTATTTGTTTATTACTTTTAGAGACGATTTTTACAACTTTCTGCCTAATTACGAAAATAAAAAGAATTCTACAGATTAATGATTCGGCGCAGAAAAGCACCATTTCTTTCGAGTAATTATCACTTGTAAGTAGTAGTATTTTTCGAGCCATTTATTTCCCGCTGCTACCCGTCTAGGTAGGACGTCATAAGCCTCGGGAAAAGAAAGATTGGTGGGACACATTCAAGAAATACCCACCCACTTCCTACGACGATGATTAACATTACATTTTAGGTAATACGCTAATTAGACTACTTTAAAAGTTAAGTCGGGTTATTTTAACGGGTTTAGTTTGGGTAAGTCTACAAATTATTGACTAGTATTCACGTGAAAACGCAAGACCCATTGTAACAACCGTCACAAATATCACCCATTTTGGACTGAAACCTACGACTATGCATGTATTTAGTAGGTTATTTAAAAAAAATAATTAGTTTGGCTGATTCTACAGATTTACTACATATACTCAGGCGAGAAAAACAGCATAAAAGAACCTGTAAAAATTAACCTAGACTTAACACAAAATAAAAAAAGAAAACTAAACAACCTACCTAAGCCAAATGATCATTTTCTTCTTTTTTTTTTTGGGGGGGGGGATTCAAAACAAGCTATCAATGACAAGATAGCTGCCCTCTCTATTTATCTCTATAGCACCATAGGTATGCATTTATTGCGGCGTAATTAGTGAAAGTGCTATATAGTGTATATATATACTTAATATATCGCGTTTTTGCGGGGAGACGGAGAGGAGTTTCGAAATGGACAGCCTAATGGGTAAGCAAATATCAAACTAGCTTTAGAGAGAAAAGGATAAATGAGTTAGCCCTATTTTTTACGTTTTCTGTTTACCACTAAGTTTTATAAATATGGTAGGATAACATTAATTTCTGCAATATAATCATGATCGCTCTTGTATATGGTTCGCAAAATGAGGCTTATGTTTGTTCCAATTCGTTTAGGAATTTATTTTTAAAATATTTCCCATTTACTTTCGTCGGCTTTCAGCCGAACTTAGAAGATATAAAGGCCAAGCCAAGACACAGGTCACCTCGTCCATCATCTCTATTAGAGGTGGAAACACATACAGATCCTAAAATTATTTGCACAATTCTTCGAAACTAAGAAGTCGAGAATACATCTAAACGAATTTGCTTCCGCCAACGCCTGATCAAAGCAAAAAAGAGTAAAAGAGAAGCCAACAGCACCTAGTGTTCCCAGGCGGTCTCCCATCCAAGTACTAACAAGGCCCAATGTTACTTAACTTCGCTGAGCGGACGAGAAGCGGTGCTTTGAACATGGTATGACCGTTGGCGCTAATAACAGCATTTTTATCAAATTTAAAACAAATATCTCTTCTCGATCAACCACAAACGTAATTTTAACAAAATCCTACTTATCCTCATCACCGCAACACGGCCATCCACTGAAGGATTAACTATCAACAAAACAATAATAGTCAATACAACAACCTCGCCACAAAATTGAACCGCGCAAATATATATTTCTATCTTTTGATACCTAAGTCAAGAGAATTAATATCCTGTGCGACATTCAAAAACATCTTAATATGAACGATTTGGGCGACTTGCCTACGTGAGCAATTGCCTACTACGCCACTAGTTCATCCAAATTTAAACATTATTAATTTGTTTATCTTTTTATTTCAATATTTTGAGTTATTAGATTCTTTGCATTGTTAGGTTTATAGGATAATTATAAGTTAATTGTATTTTTCTAAATTACGAAGAAAGTTTGTTAAACATAAGTAGGAAAAGTACTTATGTTCGAAGGAGCGAGCCTATATCTTTCGACTATTTGTTTATTACTTTTAGAGACGATTTTTACAACTTTCTGCCTAATTACGAAAATAAAAAGAATTCTACAGATTAATGATTCGGCGCAGAAAAGCACCATTTCTTTCGAGTAATTATCACTTGTAAGTAGTAGTATTTTTCGAGCCATTTATTTCCCGCTGCTACCCGTCTAGGTAGGACGTCATAAGCCTCGGGAAAAGAAAGATTGGTGGGACACATTCAAGAAATACCCACCCACTTCCTACGACGATGATTAACATTACATTTTAGGTAATACGCTAATTAGACTACTTTAAAAGTTAAGTCGGGTTATTTTAACGGGTTTAGTTTGGGTAAGTCTACAAATTATTGACTAGTATTCACGTGAAAACGCAAGACCCATTGTAACAACCGTCACAAATATCACCCATTTTGGACTGAAACCTACGACTATGCATGTATTTAGTAGGTTATTTAAAAAAAATAATTAGTTTGGCTGATTCTACAGATTTACTACATATACTCAGGCGAGAAAAACAGCATAAAAGAACCTGTAAAAATTAACCTAGACTTAACACAAAATAAAAAAAGAAAACTAAACAACCTACCTAAGCCAAATGATCATTTTCTTCTTTTTTTTTTGGGGGGGGGATTCAAAACAAGCTATCAATGACAAGATAGCTGCCCTCTCTATTTATCTCTATAGCACCATAGGTATGCATTTATTGCGGCGTAATTAGTGAAAGTGCTATATAGTGTATATATATACTTAATATATCGCGTTTTTGCGGGGAGACGGAGAGGAGTTTCGAAATGGACAGCCTAATGGGTAAGCAAATATCAAACTAGCTTTAGAGAGAAAAGGATAAATGAGTTAGCCCTATTTTTTACGTTTTCTGTTTACCACTAAGTTTTATAAATATGGTAGGATAACATTAATTTCTGCAATATAATCATGATCGCTCTTGTATATGGTTCGCAAAATGAGGCTTATGTTTGTTCCAATTCGTTTAGGAATTTATTTTTAAAATATTTCCCATTTACTTTCGTCGGCTTTCAGCCGAACTTAGAAGATATAAAGGCCAAGCCAAGACACAGGTCACCTCGTCCATCATCTCTATTAGAGGTGGAAACACATACAGATCCTAAAATTATTTGCACAATTCTTCGAAACTAAGAAGTCGAGAATACATCTAAACGAATTTGCTTCCGCCAACGCCTGATCAAAGCAAAAAAGAGTAAAAGAGAAGCCAACAGCACCTAGTGTTCCCAGGCGGTCTCCCATCCAAGTACTAACAAGGCCCAATGTTACTTAACTTCGCTGAGCGGACGAGAAGCGGTGCTTTGAACATGGTATGACCGTTGGCCCTAACAAGAGCATTTTTATCAAATTTAAAACAAATATCTCTTCTCGATCAACCACAAACGTAATTTTAACAAAATCCTACTTATCCTCATCACCGCAACACGGCCATCCACTGAAGGATTAACTATCAACAAAACAATAATAGTCAATACAACAACCTCGCCACAAAATTGAACCGCGCAAATATATATTTCTATCTTTTGATACCTAAGTCAAGAGAATTAATATCCTGTGCGACATTCAAAAACATCTTAATATGAACGATTTGGGCGACTTGCCTACGTGAGCAATTGCCTACTACGCCACTAGTTCATCCAAATTTAAACATTATTAATTTGTTTATCTTTTTATTTCAATATTTTGAGTTATTAGATTCTTTGCATTGTTAGGTTTATAGGATAATTATAAGTTAATTGTATTTTTCTAAATTACGCAGAAAGTTTGTTAAACATAAGTAGGAAAAGTACTTATGTTCGAAGGAGCGAGCCTATATCTTTCGACTATTTGTTTATTACTTTTAGAGACGATTTTTACAACTTTCTGCCTAATTACGAAAATAAAAAGAATTCTACAGATTAATGATTCGGCGCAGAAAAGCACCATTTCTTTCGAGTAATTATCACTTGTAAGTAGTAGTATTTTTCGAGCCATTTATTTCCCGCTGCTACCCGTCTAGGTAGGACGTCATAAGCCTCGGGAAAAGAAAGATTGGTGGGACACATTCAAGAAATACCCACCCACTTCCTACGACGATGATTAACATTACATTTTAGGTAATACGCTAATTAGACTACTTTAAAAGTTAAGTCGGGTTATTTTAACGGGTTTAGTTTGGGTAAGTCTACAAATTATTGACTAGTATTCACGTGAAAACGCAAGACCCATTGTAACAACCGTCACAAATATCACCCATTTTGGACTGAAACCTACGACTATGCATGTATTTAGTAGGTTATTTAAAAAAAATAATTAGTTTGGCTGATTCTACAGATTTACTACTTATAATCAGGCGAGAAAAACAGCATAAAAGAACCTGTAAAAATTAACCTAGACTTAACACAAAATAAAAAAAACAAAACTAAACAACCTACCTAAGCCAAATGATCATTTTCTTTTTTTTTGGGGGGGGGGATTCAAAACAAGCTATCAATGACAAGATAGCTGCCCCTCTATTTATCTCTATAGCACCATAGGTATGCATTTATTGCGGCGTAATTAGTGAAAGTGCTATATAGTGTATATATATACTTAATATATCGCGTTTTTGCGGGGAGACGGAGAGGAGTTTCGAAATGGACAGCCTAATGGGTAAGCAAATATCAAACTAGCTTTAGAGAGAAAAGGATAAATGAGTTAGCCCTATTTTTTACGTTTTCTGTTTACCACTAAGTTTTATAAATATGGTAGGATAACATTAATTTCTGCAATATAATCATGATCGCTCTTGTATATGGTTCGCAAAATGAGGCTTATGTTTGTTCCAATTCGTTTAGGAATTTATTTTTAAAATATTTCCCATTTACTTTCGTCGGCTTTCAGCCGAACTTAGAAGATATAAAGGCCAAGCCAAGACACAGGTCACCTCGTCCATCATCTCTATTAGAGGTGGAAACACATACAGATCCTAAAATTATTTGCACAATTCTTCGAAACTAAGAAGTCGAGAATACATCTAAACGAATTTGCTTCCGCCAACGCCTGATCAAAGCAAAAAAGAGTAAAAGAGAAGCCAACAGCACCTAGTGTTCCCAGGCGGTCTCCCATCCAAGTACTAACAAGGCCCAATGTTACTTAACTTCGCTGAGCGGACGAGAAGCGGTGCTTTGAACATGGTATGACCGTTGACCCTAATAAGAGCATTTTTATCAAATTTAAAACAAATATCTCTTCTCGATCAACCACAAACGTAATTTTAACAAAATCCTACTTATCCTCATCACCGCAACACGGCCATCCACTGAAGGATTAACTATCAACAAAACAATAATAGTCAATACAACAACCTCGCCACAAAATTGAACCGCGCAAATATATATTTCTATCTTTTGATACCTAAGTCAAGAGAATTAATATCCTGTGCGACATTCAAAAACATCTTAATATGAACGATTTGGGCGACTTGCCTACGTGAGCAATTGCCTACTACGCCACTAGTTCATCCAAATTTAAACATTATTAATTTGTTTATCTTTTTATTTCAATATTTTGAGTTATTAGATTCTTTGCATTGTTAGGTTTATAGGATAATTATAAGTTAATTGTATTTTTCTAAATTACGAAGAAAGTTTGTTAAACATAAGTAGGAAAAGTACTTATGTTCGAAGGAGCGAGCCTATATCTTTCGACTATTTGTTTATTACTTTTAGAGACGATTTTTACAACTTTCTGCCTAATTACGAAAATAAAAAGAATTCTACAGATTAATGATTCGGCGCAGAAAAGCACCATTTCTTTCGAGTAATTATCACTTGTAAGTAGTAGTATTTTTCGAGCCATTTATTTCCCGCTGCTACCCGTCTAGGTAGGACGTCATAAGCCTCGGGAAAAGAAAGATTGGTGGGACACATTCAAGAAATACCCACCCACTTCCTACGACGATGATTAACATTACATTTTAGGTAATACGCTAATTAGACTACTTTAAAAGTTAAGTCGGGTTATTTTAACGGGTTTAGTTTGGGTAAGTCTACAAATTATTGACTAGTATTCACGTGAAAACGCAAGACCCATTGTAACAACCGTCACAAATATCACCCATTTTGGACTGAAACCTACGACTATGCATGTATTTAGTAGGTTATTTAAAAAAAATAATTAGTTTGGCTGATTCTACAGATTTACTACTTATAATCAGGCGAGAAAAACAGCATAAAAGAACCTGTAAAAATTAACCTAGACTTAACACAAAATAAAAAAAACAAAACTAAACAACCTACCTAAGCCAAATGATCATTTTCTTTTTTTTTGGGGGGGGGGATTCAAAACAAGCTATCAATGACAAGATAGCTGCCCCTCTATTTATCTCTATAGCACCATAGGTATGCATTTATTGCGGCGTAATTAGTGAAAGTGCTATATAGTGTATATATATACTTAATATATCGCGTTTTTGCGGGGAGACGGAGAGGAGTTTCGAAATGGACAGCCTAATGGGTAAGCAAATATCAAACTAGCTTTAGAGAGAAAAGGATAAATGAGTTAGCCCTATTTTTTACGTTTTCTGTTTACCACTAAGTTTTATAAATATGGTAGGATAACATTAATTTCTGCAATATAATCATGATCGCTCTTGTATATGGTTCGCAAAATGAGGCTTATGTTTGTTCCAATTCGTTTAGGAATTTATTTTTAAAATATTTCCCATTTACTTTCGTCGGCTTTCAGCCGAACTTAGAAGATATAAAGGCCAAGCCAAGACACAGGTCACCTCGTCCATCATCTCTATTAGAGGTGGAAACACATACAGATCCTAAAATTATTTGCACAATTCTTCGAAACTAAGAAGTCGAGAATACATCTAAACGAATTTGCTTCCGCCAACGCCTGATCAAAGCAAAAAAGAGTAAAAGAGAAGCCAACAGCACCTAGTGTTCCCAGGCGGTCTCCCATCCAAGTACTAACAAGGCCCAATGTTACTTAACTTCGCTGAGCGGACGAGAAGCGGTGCTTTGAACATGGTATGACCGTTGACCCTAATAAGAGCATTTTTATCAAATTTAAAACAAATATCTCTTCTCGATCAACCACAAACGTAATTTTAACAAAATCCTACTTATCCTCATCACCGCAACACGGCCATCCACTGAAGGATTAACTATCAACAAAACAATAATAGTCAATACAACAACCTCGCCACAAAATTGAACCGCGCAAATATATATTTCTATCTTTTGATACCTAAGTCAAGAGAATTAATATCCTGTGCGACATTCAAAAACATCTTAATATGAACGATTTGGGCGACTTGCCTACGTGAGCAATTGCCTACTACGCCACTAGTTCATCCAAATTTAAACATTATTAATTTGTTTATCTTTTTATTTCAATATTTTGAGTTATTAGATTCTTTGCATTGTTAGGTTTATAGGATAATTATAAGTTAATTGTATTTTTCTAAATTACGAAGAAAGTTTGTTAAACATAAGTAGGAAAAGTACTTATGTTCGAAGGAGCGAGCCTATATCTTTCGACTATTTGTTTATTACTTTTAGAGACGATTTTTACAACTTTCTGCCTAATTACGAAAATAAAAAGAATTCTACAGATTAATGATTCGGCGCAGAAAAGCACCATTTCTTTCGAGTAATTATCACTTGTAAGTAGTAGTATTTTTCGAGCCATTTATTTCCCGCTGCTACCCGTCTAGGTAGGACGTCATAAGCCTCGGGAAAAGAAAGATTGGTGGGACACATTCAAGAAATACCCACCCACTTCCTACGACGATGATTAACATTACATTTTAGGTAATACGCTAATTAGACTACTTTAAAAGTTAAGTCGGGTTATTTTAACGGGTTTAGTTTGGGTAAGTCTACAAATTATTGACTAGTATTCACGTGAAAACGCAAGACCCATTGTAACAACCGTCACAAATATCACCCATTTTGGACTGAAACCTACGACTATGCATGTATTTAGTAGGTTATTTAAAAAAAATAATTAGTTTGGCTGATTCTACAGATTTACTACTTATAATCAGGCGAGAAAAACAGCATAAAAGAACCTGTAAAAATTAACCTAGACTTAACACAAAATAAAAAAAACAAAACTAAACAACCTACCTAAGCCAAATGATCATTTTCTTTTTTTTTGGGGGGGGGGGGATTCAAAACAAGCTATCAATGACAAGATAGCTGCCCCTCTATTTATCTCTATAGCACCATAGGTATGCATTTATTGCGGCGTAATTAGTGAAAGTGCTATATAGTGTATATATATACTTAATATATCGCGTTTTTGCGGAGAGACGGAGAGGAGTTTCGAAATGGACAGCCTAATGGGTAAGCAAATATCAAACTAGCTTTAGAGAGAAAAGGATAAATGAGTTAGCCCTATTTTTTACGTTTTCTGTTTACCACTAAGTTTTATAAATATGGTAGGATAACATTAATTTCTGCAATATAATCATGATCGCTCTTGTATATGGTTCGCAAAATGAGGCTTATGTTTGTTCCAATTCGTTTAGGAATTTATTTTTAAAATATTTCCCATTTACTTTCGTCGGCTTTCAGCCGAACTTAGAAGATATAAAGGCCAAGCCAAGACACAGGTCACCTCGTCCATCATCTCTATTAGAGGTGGAAACACATACAGATCCTAAAATTATTTGCACAATTCTTCGAAACTAAGAAGTCGAGAATACATCTAAACGAATTTGCTTCCGCCAACGCCTGATCAAAGCAAAAAAGAGTAAAAGAGAAGCCAACAGCACCTAGTGTTCCCAGGCGGTCTCCCATCCAAGTACTAACAAGGCCCAATGTTACTTAACTTCGCTGAGCGGACGAGAAGCGGTGCTTTGAACATGGTATGACCGTTGGCGCTAATAACAGCATTTTTATCAAATTTAAAACAAATATCTCTTCTCGATCAACCACAAACGTAATTTTAACAAAATCCTACTTATCCTCATCACCGCAACACGGCCATCCATGAAGGATTAACTATCAACAAAACAATAATAGTCAATACAACAACCTCGCCACAAAATTGAACCGCGCAAATATATATTTCTATCTTTTGATACCTAAGTCAAGAGAATTAATATCCTGTGCGACATTCAAAAACATCTTAATATGAACGATTTGGGCGACTTGCCTACGTGAGCAATTGCCTACTACGCCACTAGTTCATCCAAATTTAAACATTATTAATTTGTTTATCTTTTTATTTCAATATTTTGAGTTATTAGATTCTTTGCATTGTTAGGTTTATAGGATAATTATAAGTTAATTGTATTTTTCTAAATTACGAAGAAAGTTTGTTAAACATAAGTAGGAAAAGTACTTATGTTCGAAGGAGCGAGCCTATATCTTTCGACTATTTGTTTATTACTTTTAGAGACGATTTTTACAACTTTCTGCCTAATTACGAAAATAAAAAGAATTCTACAGATTAATGATTCGGCGCAGAAAAGCACCATTTCTTTCGAGTAATTATCACTTGTAAGTAGTAGTATTTTTCGAGCCATTTATTTCCCGCTGCTACCCGTCTAGGTAGGACGTCATAAGCCTCGGGAAAAGAAAGATTGGTGGGACACATTCAAGAAATACCCACCCACTTCCTACGACGATGATTAACATTACATTTTAGGTAATACGCTAATTAGACTACTTTAAAAGTTAAGTCGGGTTATTTTAACGGGTTTAGTTTGGGTAAGTCTACAAATTATTGACTAGTATTCACGTGAAAACGCAAGACCCATTGTAACAACCGTCACAAATATCACCCATTTTGGACTGAAACCTACGACTATGCATGTATTTAGTAGGTTATTTAAAAAAAATAATTAGTTTGGCTGATTCTACAGATTTACTACTTATAATCAGGCGAGAAAAACAGCATAAAAGAACCTGTAAAAATTAACCTAGACTTAACACAAAATAAAAAAAACAAAACTAAACAACCTACCTAAGCCAAATGATCATTTTCTTTTTTTTTGGGGGGGGGGGGATTCAAAACAAGCTATCAATGACAAGATAGCTGCCCCTCTATTTATCTCTATAGCACCATAGGTATGCATTTATTGCGGCGTAATTAGTGAAAGTGCTATATAGTGTATATATATACTTAATATATCGCGTTTTTGCGGAGAGACGGAGAGGAGTTTCGAAATGGACAGCCTAATGGGTAAGCAAATATCAAACTAGCTTTAGAGAGAAAAGGATAAATGAGTTAGCCCTATTTTTTACGTTTTCTGTTTACCACTAAGTTTTATAAATATGGTAGGATAACATTAATTTCTGCAATATAATCATGATCGCTCTTGTATATGGTTCGCAAAATGAGGCTTATGTTTGTTCCAATTCGTTTAGGAATTTATTTTTAAAATATTTCCCATTTACTTTCGTCGGCTTTCAGCCGAACTTAGAAGATATAAAGGCCAAGCCAAGACACAGGTCACCTCGTCCATCATCTCTATTAGAGGTGGAAACACATACAGATCCTAAAATTATTTGCACAATTCTTCGAAACTAAGAAGTCGAGAATACATCTAAACGAATTTGCTTCCGCCAACGCCTGATCAAAGCAAAAAAGAGTAAAAGAGAAGCCAACAGCACCTAGTGTTCCCAGGCGGTCTCCCATCCAAGTACTAACAAGGCCCAATGTTACTTAACTTCGCTGAGCGGACGAGAAGCGGTGCTTTGAACATGGTATGACCGTTGACCCTAATAAGAGCATTTTTATCAAATTTAAAACAAATATCTCTTCTCGATCAACCACAAACGTAATTTTAACAAAATCCTACTTATCCTCATCACCGCAACACGGCCATCCACTGAAGGATTAACTATCAACAAAACAATAATAGTCAATACAACAACCTCGCCACAAAATTGAACCGCGCAAATATATATTTCTATCTTTTGATACCTAAGTCAAGAGAATTAATATCCTGTGCGACATTCAAAAACATCTTAATATGAACGATTTGGGCGACTTGCCTACGTGAGCAATTGCCTACTACGCCACTAGTTCATCCAAATTTAAACATTATTAATTTGTTTATCTTTTTATTTCAATATTTTGAGTTATTAGATTCTTTGCATTGTTAGGTTTATAGGATAATTATAAGTTAATTGTATTTTTCTAAATTACGCAGAAAGTTTGTTAAACATAAGTAGGAAAAGTACTTATGTTCGAAGGAGCGAGCCTATATCTTTCGACTATTTGTTTATTACTTTTAGAGACGATTTTTACAACTTTCTGCCTAATTACGAAAATAAAAAGAATTCTACAGATTAATGATTCGGCGCAGAAAAGCACCATTTCTTTCGAGTAATTATCACTTGTAAGTAGTAGTATTTTTCGAGCCATTTATTTCCCGCTGCTACCCGTCTAGGTAGGACGTCATAAGCCTCGGGAAAAGAAAGATTGGTGGGACACATTCAAGAAATACCCACCCACTTCCTACGACGATGATTAACATTACATTTTAGGTAATACGCTAATTAGACTACTTTAAAAGTTAAGTCGGGTTATTTTAACGGGTTTAGTTTGGGTAAGTCTACAAATTATTGACTAGTATTCACGTGAAAACGCAAGACCCATTGTAACAACCGTCACAAATATCACCCATTTTGGACTGAAACCTACGACTATGCATGTATTTAGTAGGTTATTTAAAAAAAATAATTAGTTTGGCTGATTCTA
This sequence comes from Ceratothoa steindachneri, assembly GCA_963969495.1. Classification (NCBI taxonomy): domain Eukaryota; kingdom Metazoa; phylum Arthropoda; class Malacostraca; order Isopoda; family Cymothoidae; genus Ceratothoa; species Ceratothoa steindachneri. The sequence continues at coordinate 71,294,017 of OZ018335.1, read as the reverse complement.
CAGATTTACTACATATACTCAGGCGAGAAAAACAGCATAAAAGAACCTGTAAAAATTAACCTAGACTTAACACAAAATAAAAAAAGAAAACTAAACAACCTACCTAAGCCAAATGATCATTTTCTTCTTTTTTTTTGGGGGGGGGGGATTCAAAACAAGCTATCAATGACAAGATAGCTGCCCTCTCTATTTATCTCTATAGCACCATAGGTATGCATTTATTGCGGCGTAATTAGTGAAAGTGCTATATAGTGTATATATATACTTAATATATCGCGTTTTTGCGGGGAGACGGAGAGGAGTTTCGAAATGGACAGCCTAATGGGTAAGCAAATATCAAACTAGCTTTAGAGAGAAAAGGATAAATGAGTTAGCCCTATTTTTTACGTTTTCTGTTTACCACTAAGTTTTATAAATATGGTAGGATAACATTAATTTCTGCAATATAATCATGATCGCTCTTGTATATGGTTCGCAAAATGAGGCTTATGTTTGTTCCAATTCGTTTAGGAATTTATTTTTAAAATATTTCCCATTTACTTTCGTCGGCTTTCAGCCGAACTTAGAAGATATAAAGGCCAAGCCAAGACACAGGTCACCTCGTCCATCATCTCTATTAGAGGTGGAAACACATACAGATCCTAAAATTATTTGCACAATTCTTCGAAACTAAGAAGTCGAGAATACATCTAAACGAATTTGCTTCCGCCAACGCCTGATCAAAGCAAAAAAGAGTAAAAGAGAAGCCAACAGCACCTAGTGTTCCCAGGCGGTCTCCCATCCAAGTACTAACAAGGCCCAATGTTACTTAACTTCGCTGAGCGGACGAGAAGCGGTGCTTTGAACATGGTATGACCGTTGGCGCTAATAAGAGCATTTTTATCAAATTTAAAACAAATATCTCTTCTCGATCAACCACAAACGTAATTTTAACAAAATCCTACTTATCCTCATCACCGCAACACGGCCATCCACTGAAGGATTAACTATCAACAAAACAATAATAGTCAATACAACAACCTCGCCACAAAATTGAACCGCGCAAATATATATTTCTATCTTTTGATACCTAAGTCAAGAGAATTAATATCCTGTGCGACATTCAAAAACATCTTAATATGAACGATTTGGGCGACTTGCCTACGTGAGCAATTGCCTACTACGCCACTAGTTCATCCAAATTTAAACATTATTAATTTGTTTATCTTTTTATTTCAATATTTTGAGTTATTAGATTCTTTGCATTGTTAGGTTTATAGGATAATTATAAGTTAATTGTATTTTTCTAAATTACGAAGAAAGTTTGTTAAACATAAGTAGGAAAAGTACTTATGTTCGAAGGAGCGAGCCTATATCTTTCGACTATTTGTTTATTACTTTTAGAGACGATTTTTACAACTTTCTGCCTAATTACGAAAATAAAAAGAATTCTACAGATTAATGATTCGGCGCAGAAAAGCACCATTTCTTTCGAGTAATTATCACTTGTAAGTAGTAGTATTTTTCGAGCCATTTATTTCCCGCTGCTACCCGTCTAGGTAGGACGTCATAAGCCTCGGGAAAAGAAAGATTGGTGGGACACATTCAAGAAATACCCACCCACTTCCTACGACGATGATTAACATTACATTTTAGGTAATACGCTAATTAGACTACTTTAAAAGTTAAGTCGGGTTATTTTAACGGGTTTAGTTTGGGTAAGTCTACAAATTATTGACTAGTATTCACGTGAAAACGCAAGACCCATTGTAACAACCGTCACAAATATCACCCATTTTGGACTGAAACCTACGACTATGCATGTATTTAGTAGGTTATTTAAAAAAAATAATTAGTTTGGCTGATTCTACAGATTTACTACATATACTCAGGCGAGAAAAACAGCATAAAAGAACCTGTAAAAATTAACCTAGACTTAACACAAAATAAAAAAAGAAAACTAAACAACCTACCTAAGCCAAATGATCATTTTCTTCTTTTTTTTTTGGGGGGGGGGATTCAAAACAAGCTATCAATGACAAGATAGCTGCCCTCTCTATTTATCTCTATAGCACCATAGGTATGCATTTATTGCGGCGTAATTAGTGAAAGTGCTATATAGTGTATATATATACTTAATATATCGCGTTTTTGCGGGGAGACGGAGAGGAGTTTCGAAATGGACAGCCTAATGGGTAAGCAAATATCAAACTAGCTTTAGAGAGAAAAGGATAAATGAGTTAGCCCTATTTTTTACGTTTTCTGTTTACCACTAAGTTTTATAAATATGGTAGGATAACATTAATTTCTGCAATATAATCATGATCGCTCTTGTATATGGTTCGCAAAATGAGGCTTATGTTTGTTCCAATTCGTTTAGGAATTTATTTTTAAAATATTTCCCATTTACTTTCGTCGGCTTTCAGCCGAACTTAGAAGATATAAAGGCCAAGCCAAGACACAGGTCACCTCGTCCATCATCTCTATTAGAGGTGGAAACACATACAGATCCTAAAATTATTTGCACAATTCTTCGAAACTAAGAAGTCGAGAATACATCTAAACGAATTTGCTTCCGCCAACGCCTGATCAAAGCAAAAAAGAGTAAAAGAGAAGCCAACAGCACCTAGTGTTCCCAGGCGGTCTCCCATCCAAGTACTAACAAGGCCCAATGTTACTTAACTTCGCTGAGCGGACGAGAAGCGGTGCTTTGAACATGGTATGACCGTTGGCCCTAACAAGAGCATTTTTATCAAATTTAAAACAAATATCTCTTCTCGATCAACCACAAACGTAATTTTAACAAAATCCTACTTATCCTCATCACCGCAACACGGCCATCCACTGAAGGATTAACTATCAACAAAACAATAATAGTCAATACAACAACCTCGCCACAAAATTGAACCGCGCAAATATATATTTCTATCTTTTGATACCTAAGTCAAGAGAATTAATATCCTGTGCGACATTCAAAAACATCTTAATATGAACGATTTGGGCGACTTGCCTACGTGAGCAATTGCCTACTACGCCACTAGTTCATCCAAATTTAAACATTATTAATTTGTTTATCTTTTTATTTCAATATTTTGAGTTATTAGATTCTTTGCATTGTTAGGTTTATAGGATAATTATAAGTTAATTGTATTTTTCTAAATTACGCAGAAAGTTTGTTAAACATAAGTAGGAAAAGTACTTATGTTCGAAGGAGCGAGCCTATATCTTTCGACTATTTGTTTATTACTTTTAGAGACGATTTTTACAACTTTCTGCCTAATTACGAAAATAAAAAGAATTCTACAGATTAATGATTCGGCGCAGAAAAGCACCATTTCTTTCGAGTAATTATCACTTGTAAGTAGTAGTATTTTTCGAGCCATTTATTTCCCGCTGCTACCCGTCTAGGTAGGACGTCATAAGCCTCGGGAAAAGAAAGATTGGTGGGACACATTCAAGAAATACCCACCCACTTCCTACGACGATGATTAACATTACATTTTAGGTAATACGCTAATTAGACTACTTTAAAAGTTAAGTCGGGTTATTTTAACGGGTTTAGTTTGGGTAAGTCTACAAATTATTGACTAGTATTCACGTGAAAACGCAAGACCCATTGTAACAACCGTCACAAATATCACCCATTTTGGACTGAAACCTACGACTATGCATGTATTTAGTAGGTTATTTAAAAAAAATAATTAGTTTGGCTGATTCTACAGATTTACTACTTATAATCAGGCGAGAAAAACAGCATAAAAGAACCTGTAAAAATTAACCTAGACTTAACACAAAATAAAAAAAACAAAACTAAACAACCTACCTAAGCCAAATGATCATTTTCTTTTTTTTTGGGGGGGGGGATTCAAAACAAGCTATCAATGACAAGATAGCTGCCCCTCTATTTATCTCTATAGCACCATAGGTATGCATTTATTGCGGCGTAATTAGTGAAAGTGCTATATAGTGTATATATATACTTAATATATCGCGTTTTTGCGGGGAGACGGAGAGGAGTTTCGAAATGGACAGCCTAATGGGTAAGCAAATATCAAACTAGCTTTAGAGAGAAAAGGATAAATGAGTTAGCCCTATTTTTTACGTTTTCTGTTTACCACTAAGTTTTATAAATATGGTAGGATAACATTAATTTCTGCAATATAATCATGATCGCTCTTGTATATGGTTCGCAAAATGAGGCTTATGTTTGTTCCAATTCGTTTAGGAATTTATTTTTAAAATATTTCCCATTTACTTTCGTCGGCTTTCAGCCGAACTTAGAAGATATAAAGGCCAAGCCAAGACACAGGTCACCTCGTCCATCATCTCTATTAGAGGTGGAAACACATACAGATCCTAAAATTATTTGCACAATTCTTCGAAACTAAGAAGTCGAGAATACATCTAAACGAATTTGCTTCCGCCAACGCCTGATCAAAGCAAAAAAGAGTAAAAGAGAAGCCAACAGCACCTAGTGTTCCCAGGCGGTCTCCCATCCAAGTACTAACAAGGCCCAATGTTACTTAACTTCGCTGAGCGGACGAGAAGCGGTGCTTTGAACATGGTATGACCGTTGGCGCTAATAAGAGCATTTTTATCAAATTTAAAACAAATATCTCTTCTCGATCAACCACAAACGTAATTTTAACAAAATCCTACTTATCCTCATCACCGCAACACGGCCATCCACTGAAGGATTAACTATCAACTAAACAATAATAGTCAATACAACAACCTCGCCACAAAATTGAACCGCGCAAATATATATTTCTATCTTTTGATACCTAAGTCAAGAGAATTAATATCCTGTGCGACATTCAAAAACATCTTAATATGAACGATTTGGGCGACTTGCCTACGTGAGCAATTGCCTACTACGCCACTAGTTCATCCAAATTTAAACATTATTAATTTGTTTATCTTTTTATTTCAATATTTTGAGTTATTAGATTCTTTGCATTGTTAGGTTTATAGGATAATTATAAGTTAATTGTATTTTTCTAAATTACGAAGAAAGTTTGTTAAACATAAGTAGGAAAAGTACTTATGTTCGAAGGAGCGAGCCTATATCTTTCGACTATTTGTTTATTACTTTTAGAGACGATTTTTACAACTTTCTGCCTAATTACGAAAATAAAAAGAATTCTACAGATTAATGATTCGGCGCAGAAAAGCACCATTTCTTTCGAGTAATTATCACTTGTAAGTAGTAGTATTTTTCGAGCCATTTATTTCCCGCTGCTACCCGTCTAGGTAGGACGTCATAAGCCTCGGGAAAAGAAAGATTGGTGGGACACATTCAAGAAATACCCACCCACTTCCTACGACGATGATTAACATTACATTTTAGGTAATACGCTAATTAGACTACTTTAAAAGTTAAGTCGGGTTATTTTAACGGGTTTAGTTTGGGTAAGTCTACAAATTATTGACTAGTATTCACGTGAAAACGCAAGACCCATTGTAACAACCGTCACAAATATCACCCATTTTGGACTGAAACCTACGACTATGCATGTATTTAGTAGGTTATTTAAAAAAAATAATTAGTTTGGCTGATTCTACAGATTTACTACTTATAATCAGGCGAGAAAAACAGCATAAAAGAACCTGTAAAAATTAACCTAGACTTAACACAAAATAAAAAAAACAAAACTAAACAACCTACCTAAGCCAAATGATCATTTTCTTTTTTTTTGGGGGGGGGGGGGGATTCAAAACAAGCTATCAATGACAAGATAGCTGCCCCTCTATTTATCTCTATAGCACCATAGGTATGCATTTATTGCGGCGTAATTAGTGAAAGTGCTATATAGTGTATATATATACTTAATATATCGCGTTTTTGCGGAGAGACGGAGAGGAGTTTCGAAATGGACAGCCTAATGGGTAAGCAAATATCAAACTAGCTTTAGAGAGAAAAGGATAAATGAGTTAGCCCTATTTTTTACGTTTTCTGTTTACCACTAAGTTTTATAAATATGGTAGGATAACATTAATTTCTGCAATATAATCATGATCGCTCTTGTATATGGTTCGCAAAATGAGGCTTATGTTTGTTCCAATTCGTTTAGGAATTTATTTTTAAAATATTTCCCATTTACTTTCGTCGGCTTTCAGCCGAACTTAGAAGATATAAAGGCCAAGCCAAGACACAGGTCACCTCGTCCATCATCTCTATTAGAGGTGGAAACACATACAGATCCTAAAATTATTTGCACAATTCTTCGAAACTAAGAAGTCGAGAATACATCTAAACGAATTTGCTTCCGCCAACGCCTGATCAAAGCAAAAAAGAGTAAAAGAGAAGCCAACAGCACCTAGTGTTCCCAGGCGGTCTCCCATCCAAGTACTAACAAGGCCCAATGTTACTTAACTTCGCTGAGCGGACGAGAAGCGGTGCTTTGAACATGGTATGACCGTTGGCGCTAATAACAGCATTTTTATCAAATTTAAAACAAATATCTCTTCTCGATCAACCACAAACGTAATTTTAACAAAATCCTACTTATCCTCATCACCGCAACACGGCCATCCATGAAGGATTAACTATCAACAAAACAATAATAGTCAATACAACAACCTCGCCACAAAATTGAACCGCGCAAATATATATTTCTATCTTTTGATACCTAAGTCAAGAGAATTAATATCCTGTGCGACATTCAAAAACATCTTAATATGAACGATTTGGGCGACTTGCCTACGTGAGCAATTGCCTACTACGCCACTAGTTCATCCAAATTTAAACATTATTAATTTGTTTATCTTTTTATTTCAATATTTTGAGTTATTAGATTCTTTGCATTGTTAGGTTTATAGGATAATTATAAGTTAATTGTATTTTTCTAAATTACGAAGAAAGTTTGTTAAACATAAGTAGGAAAAGTACTTATGTTCGAAGGAGCGAGCCTATATCTTTCGACTATTTGTTTATTACTTTTAGAGACGATTTTTACAACTTTCTGCCTAATTACGAAAATAAAAAGAATTCTACAGATTAATGATTCGGCGCAGAAAAGCACCATTTCTTTCGAGTAATTATCACTTGTAAGTAGTAGTATTTTTCGAGCCATTTATTTCCCGCTGCTACCCGTCTAGGTAGGACGTCATAAGCCTCGGGAAAAGAAAGATTGGTGGGACACATTCAAGAAATACCCACCCACTTCCTACGACGATGATTAACATTACATTTTAGGTAATACGCTAATTAGACTACTTTAAAAGTTAAGTCGGGTTATTTTAACGGGTTTAGTTTGGGTAAGTCTACAAATTATTGACTAGTATTCACGTGAAAACGCAAGACCCATTGTAACAACCGTCACAAATATCACCCATTTTGGACTGAAACCTACGACTATGCATGTATTTAGTAGGTTATTTAAAAAAAATAATTAGTTTGGCTGATTCTACAGATTTACTACATATACTCAGGCGAGAAAAACAGCATAAAAGAACCTGTAAAAATTAACCTAGACTTAACACAAAATAAAAAAAGAAAACTAAACAACCTACCTAAGCCAAATGATCATTTTCTTCTTTTTTTTTGGGGGGGGGGGATTCAAAACAAGCTATCAATGACAAGATAGCTGCCCTCTCTATTTATCTCTATAGCACCATAGGTATGCATTTATTGCGGCGTAATTAGTGAAAGTGCTATATAGTGTATATATATACTTAATATATCGCGTTTTTGCGGGGAGACGGAGAGGAGTTTCGAAATGGACAGCCTAATGGGTAAGCAAATATCAAACTAGCTTTAGAGAGAAAAGGATAAATGAGTTAGCCCTATTTTTTACGTTTTCTGTTTACCACTAAGTTTTATAAATATGGTAGGATAACATTAATTTCTGCAATATAATCATGATCGCTCTTGTATATGGTTCGCAAAATGAGGCTTATGTTTGTTCCAATTCGTTTAGGAATTTATTTTTAAAATATTTCCCATTTACTTTCGTCGGCTTTCAGCCGAACTTAGAAGATATAAAGGCCAAGCCAAGACACAGGTCACCTCGTCCATCATCTCTATTAGAGGTGGAAACACATACAGATCCTAAAATTATTTGCACAATTCTTCGAAACTAAGAAGTCGAGAATACATCTAAACGAATTTGCTTCCGCCAACGCCTGATCAAAGCAAAAAAGAGTAAAAGAGAAGCCAACAGCACCTAGTGTTCCCAGGCGGTCTCCCATCCAAGTACTAACAAGGCCCAATGTTACTTAACTTCGCTGAGCGGACGAGAAGCGGTGCTTTGAACATGGTATGACCGTTGGCGCTAATAACAGCATTTTTATCAAATTTAAAACAAATATCTCTTCTCGATCAACCACAAACGTAATTTTAACAAAATCCTACTTATCCTCATCACCGCAACACGGCCATCCATGAAGGATTAACTATCAACAAAACAATAATAGTCAATACAACAACCTCGCCACAAAATTGAACCGCGCAAATATATATTTCTATCTTTTGATACCTAAGTCAAGAGAATTAATATCCTGTGCGACATTCAAAAACATCTTAATATGAACGATTTGGGCGACTTGCCTACGTGAGCAATTGCCTACTACGCCACTAGTTCATCCAAATTTAAACATTATTAATTTGTTTATCTTTTTATTTCAATATTTTGAGTTATTAGATTCTTTGCATTGTTAGGTTTATAGGATAATTATAAGTTAATTGTATTTTTCTAAATTACGAAGAAAGTTTGTTAAACATAAGTAGGAAAAGTACTTATGTTCGAAGGAGCGAGCCTATATCTTTCGACTATTTGTTTATTACTTTTAGAGACGATTTTTACAACTTTCTGCCTAATTACGAAAATAAAAAGAATTCTACAGATTAATGATTCGGCGCAGAAAAGCACCATTTCTTTCGAGTAATTATCACTTGTAAGTAGTAGTATTTTTCGAGCCATTTATTTCCCGCTGCTACCCGTCTAGGTAGGACGTCATAAGCCTCGGGAAAAGAAAGATTGGTGGGACACATTCAAGAAATACCCACCCACTTCCTACGACGATGATTAACATTACATTTTAGGTAATACGCTAATTAGACTACTTTAAAAGTTAAGTCGGGTTATTTTAACGGGTTTAGTTTGGGTAAGTCTACAAATTATTGACTAGTATTCACGTGAAAACGCAAGACCCATTGTAACAACCGTCACAAATATCACCCATTTTGGACTGAAACCTACGACTATGCATGTATTTAGTAGGTTATTTAAAAAAAATAATTAGTTTGGCTGATTCTACAGATTTACTACATATACTCAGGCGAGAAAAACAGCATAAAAGAACCTGTAAAAATTAACCTAGACTTAACACAAAATAAAAAAAGAAAACTAAACAACCTACCTAAGCCAAATGATCATTTTCTTCTTTTTTTTTTGGGGGGGGGGATTCAAAACAAGCTATCAATGACAAGATAGCTGCCCTCTCTATTTATCTCTATAGCACCATAGGTATGCATTTATTGCGGCGTAATTAGTGAAAGTGCTATATAGTGTATATATATACTTAATATATCGCGTTTTTGCGGGGAGACGGAGAGGAGTTTCGAAATGGACAGCCTAATGGGTAAGCAAATATCAAACTAGCTTTAGAGAGAAAAGGATAAATGAGTTAGCCCTATTTTTTACGTTTTCTGTTTACCACTAAGTTTTATAAATATGGTAGGATAACATTAATTTCTGCAATATAATCATGATCGCTCTTGTATATGGTTCGCAAAATGAGGCTTATGTTTGTTCCAATTCGTTTAGGAATTTATTTTTAAAATATTTCCCATTTACTTTCGTCGGCTTTCAGCCGAACTTAGAAGATATAAAGGCCAAGCCAAGACACAGGTCACCTCGTCCATCATCTCTATTAGAGGTGGAAACACATACAGATCCTAAAATTATTTGCACAATTCTTCGAAACTAAGAAGTCGAGAATACATCTAAACGAATTTGCTTCCGCCAACGCCTGATCAAAGCAAAAAAGAGTAAAAGAGAAGCCAACAGCACCTAGTGTTCCCAGGCGGTCTCCCATCCAAGTACTAACAAGGCCCAATGTTACTTAACTTCGCTGAGCGGACGAGAAGCGGTGCTTTGAACATGGTATGACCGTTGACCCTAACAAGAGCATTTTTATCAAATTTAAAACAAATATCTCTTCTCGATCAACCACAAACGTAATTTTAACAAAATCCTACTTATCCTCATCACCGCAACACGGCCATCCACTGAAGGATTAACTATCAACAAAACAATAATAGTCAATACAACAACCTCGCCACAAAATTGAACCGCGCAAATATATATTTCTATCTTTTGATACCTAAGTCAAGAGAATTAATATCCTGTGCGACATTCAAAAACATCTTAATATGAACGATTTGGGCGACTTGCCTACGTGAGCAATTGCCTACTACGCCACTAGTTCATCCAAATTTAAACATTATTAATTTGTTTATCTTTTTATTTCAATATTTTGAGTTATTAGATTCTTTGCATTGTTAGGTTTATAGGATAATTATAAGTTAATTGTATTTTTCTAAATTACGCAGAAAGTTTGTTAAACATAAGTAGGAAAAGTACTTATGTTCGAAGGAGCGAGCCTATATCTTTCGACTATTTGTTTATTACTTTTAGAGACGATTTTTACAACTTTCTGCCTAATTACGAAAATAAAAAGAATTCTACAGATTAATGATTCGGCGCAGAAAAGCACCATTTCTTTCGAGTAATTATCACTTGTAAGTAGTAGTATTTTTCGAGCCATTTATTTCCCGCTGCTACCCGTCTAGGTAGGACGTCATAAGCCTCGGGAAAAGAAAGATTGGTGGGACACATTCAAGAAATACCCACCCACTTCCTACGACGATGATTAACATTACATTTTAGGTAATACGCTAATTAGACTACTTTAAAAGTTAAGTCGGGTTATTTTAACGGGTTTAGTTTGGGTAAGTCTACAAATTATTGACTAGTATTCACGTGAAAACGCAAGACCCATTGTAACAACCGTCACAAATATCACCCATTTTGGACTGAAACCTACGACTATGCATGTATTTAGTAGGTTATTTAAAAAAAATAATTAGTTTGGCTGATTCTACAGATTTACTACATATACTCAGGCGAGAAAAACAGCATAAAAGAACCTGTAAAAATTAACCTAGACTTAACACAAAATAAAAAAAGAAAACTAAACAACCTACCTAAGCCAAATGATCATTTTCTTCTTTTTTTTTGGGGGGGGGGGATTCAAAACAAGCTATCAATGACAAGATAGCTGCCCTCTCTATTTATCTCTATAGCACCATAGGTATGCATTTATTGCGGCGTAATTAGTGAAAGTGCTATATAGTGTATATATATACTTAATATATCGCGTTTTTGCGGGGAGACGGAGAGGAGTTTCGAAATGGACAGCCTAATGGGTAAGCAAATATCAAACTAGCTTTAGAGAGAAAAGGATAAATGAGTTAGCCCTATTTTTTACGTTTTCTGTTTACCACTAAGTTTTATAAATATGGTAGGATAACATTAATTTCTGCAATATAATCATGATCGCTCTTGTATATGGTTCGCAAAATGAGGCTTATGTTTGTTCCAATTCGTTTAGGAATTTATTTTTAAAATATTTCCCATTTACTTTCGTCGGCTTTCAGCCGAACTTAGAAGATATAAAGGCCAAGCCAAGACACAGGTCACCTCGTCCATCATCTCTATTAGAGGTGGAAACACATACAGATCCTAAAATTATTTGCACAATTCTTCGAAACTAAGAAGTCGAGAATACATCTAAACGAATTTGCTTCCGCCAACGCCTGATCAAAGCAAAAAAGAGTAAAAGAGAAGCCAACAGCACCTAGTGTTCCCAGGCGGTCTCCCATCCAAGTACTAACAAGGCCCAATATTACTTAACTTCGCTGAGCGGACGAGAAGCGGTGCTTTGAACATGGTATGACCGTTGGCGCTAATAAGAGCATTTTTATCAAATTTAAAACAAATATCTCTTCTCGATCAACCACAAACGTAATTTTAACAAAATCCTACTTATCCTCATCACCGCAACACGGCCATCCACTGAAGGATTAACTATCAACAAAACAATAATAGTCAATACAACAACCTCGCCACAAAATTGAACCGCGCAAATATATATTTCTATCTTTTGATACCTAAGTCAAGAGAATTAATATCCTGTGCGACATTCAAAAACATCTTAATATGAACGATTTGGGCGACTTGCCTACGTGAGCAATTGCCTACTACGCCACTAGTTCATCCAAATTTAAACATTATTAATTTGTTTATCTTTTTATTTCAATATTTTGAGTTATTAGATTCTTTGCATTGTTAGGTTTATAGGATAATTATAAGTTAATTGTATTTTTCTAAATTACGAAGAAAGTTTGTTAAACATAAGTAGGAAAAGTACTTATGTTCGAAGGAGCGAGCCTATATCTTTCGACTATTTGTTTATTACTTTTAGAGACGATTTTTACAACTTTCTGCCTAATTACGAAAATAAAAAGAATTCTACAGATTAATGATTCGGCGCAGAAAAGCACCATTTCTTTCGAGTAATTATCACTTGTAAGTAGTAGTATTTTTCGAGCCATTTATTTCCCGCTGCTACCCGTCTAGGTAGGACGTCATAAGCCTCGGGAAAAGAAAGATTGGTGGGACACATTCAAGAAATACCCACCCACTTCCTACGACGATGATTAACATTACATTTTAGGTAATACGCTAATTAGACTACTTTAAAAGTTAAGTCGGGTTATTTTAACGGGTTTAGTTTGGGTAAGTCTACAAATTATTGACTAGTATTCACGTGAAAACGCAAGACCCATTGTAACAACCGTCACAAATATCACCCATTTTGGACTGAAACCTACGACTATGCATGTATTTAGTAGGTTATTTAAAAAAAATAATTAGTTTGGCTGATTCTACAGATTTACTACATATACTCAGGCGAGAAAAACAGCATAAAAGAACCTGTAAAAATTAACCTAGACTTAACACAAAATAAAAAAAGAAAACTAAACAACCTACCTAAGCCAAATGATCATTTTCTTCTTTTTTTTTTGGGGGGGGGGGATTCAAAACAAGCTATCAATGACAAGATAGCTGCCCTCTCTATTTATCTCTATAGCACCATAGGTATGCATTTATTGCGGCGTAATTAGTGAAAGTGCTATATAGTGTATATATATACTTAATATATCGCGTTTTTGCGGGGAGACGGAGAGGAGTTTCGAAATGGACAGCCTAATGGGTAAGCAAATATCAAACTAGCTTTAGAGAGAAAAGGATAAATGAGTTAGCCCTATTTTTTACGTTTTCTGTTTACCACTAAGTTTTATAAATATGGTAGGATAACATTAATTTCTGCAATATAATCATGATCGCTCTTGTATATGGTTCGCAAAATGAGGCTTATGTTTGTTCCAATTCGTTTAGGAATTTATTTTTAAAATATTTCCCATTTACTTTCGTCGGCTTTCAGCCGAACTTAGAAGATATAAAGGCCAAGCCAAGACACAGGTCACCTCGTCCATCATCTCTATTAGAGGTGGAAACACATACAGATCCTAAAATTATTTGCACAATTCTTCGAAACTAAGAAGTCGAGAATACATCTAAACGAATTTGCTTCCGCCAACGCCTGATCAAAGCAAAAAAGAGTAAAAGAGAAGCCAACCACACCTAGTGTTCCCAGGCGGTCTCCCATCCAAGTACTAACAAGGCCCAATGTTACTTAACTTCGCTGAGCGGACGAGAAGCGGTGCTTTGAACATGGTATGACCGTTGGCCCTAACAAGAGCATTTTTATCAAATTTAAAACAAATATCTCTTCTCGATCAACCACAAACGTAATTTTAACAAAATCCTACTTATCCTCATCACCGCAACACGGCCATCCACTGAAGGATTAACTATCAACAAAACAATAATAGTCAATACAACAACCTCGCCACAAAATTGAACCGCGCAAATATATATTTCTATCTTTTGATACCTAAGTCAAGAGAATTAATATCCTGTGCGACATTCAAAAACATCTTAATATGAACGATTTGGGCGACTTGCCTACGTGAGCAATTGCCTACTACGCCACTAGTTCATCCAAATTTAAACATTATTAATTTGTTTATCTTTTTATTTCAATATTTTGAGTTATTAGATTCTTTGCATTGTTAGGTTTATAGGATAATTATAAGTTAATTGTATTTTTCTAAATTACGCAGAAAGTTTGTTAAACATAAGTAGGAAAAGTACTTATGTTCGAAGGAGCGAGCCTATATCTTTCGACTATTTGTTTATTACTTTTAGAGACGATTTTTACAACTTTCTGCCTAATTACGAAAATAAAAAGAATTCTACAGATTAATGATTCGGCGCAGAAAAGCACCATTTCTTTCGAGTAATTATCACTTGTAAGTAGTAGTATTTTTCGAGCCATTTATTTCCCGCTGCTACCCGTCTAGGTAGGACGTCATAAGCCTCGGGAAAAGAAAGATTGGTGGGACACATTCAAGAAATACCCACCCACTTCCTACGACGATGATTAACATTACATTTTAGGTAATACGCTAATTAGACTACTTTAAAAGTTAAGTCGGGTTATTTTAACGGGTTTAGTTTGGGTAAGTCTACAAATTATTGACTAGTATTCACGTGAAAACGCAAGACCCATTGTAACAACCGTCACAAATATCACCCATTTTGGACTGAAACCTACGACTATGCATGTATTTAGTAGGTTATTTAAAAAAAATAATTAGTTTGGCTGATTCTACAGATTTACTACTTATAATCAGGCGAGAAAAACAGCATAAAAGAACCTGTAAAAATTAACCTAGACTTAACACAAAAAAAAACAAAAAAAAAACTAAACAACCTACCTAAGCCAAATGATCATTTTCTTTCTTTTTTTTTGGGGGGGGGGATTCAAAACAAGCTATCAATGACAAGATAGCTGCCCCTCTATTTATCTCTATAGCACCATAGGTATGCATTTATTGCGGCGTAATTAGTGAAAGTGCTATATAGTGTATATATATACTTAATATATCGCGTTTTTGCGGGGAGACGGAGAGGAGTTTCGAAATGGACAGCCTAATGGGTAAGCAAATATCAAACTAGCTTTAGAGAGAAAAGGATAAATGAGTTAGCCCTATTTTTTACGTTTTCTGTTTACCACTAAGTTTTATAAATATGGTAGGATAACATTAATTTCTGCAATATAATCATGATCGCTCTTGTATATGGTTCGCAAAATGAGGCTTATGTTTGTTCCAATTCGTTTAGGAATTTATTTTTAAAATATTTCCCATTTACTTTCGTCGGCTTTCAGCCGAACTTAGAAGATATAAAGGCCAAGCCAAGACACAGGTCACCTCGTCCATCATCTCTATTAGAGGTGGAAACACATACAGATCCTAAAATTATTTGCACAATTCTTCGAAACTAAGAAGTCGAGAATACATCTAAACGAATTTGCTTCCGCCAACGCCTGATCAAAGCAAAAAAGAGTAAAAGAGAAGCCAACAGCACCTAGTGTTCCCAGGCGGTCTCCAATCCAAGTACTAACAAGGCCCAATGTTACTTAACTTCGCTGAGCGGACGAGAAGCGGTGCTTTGAACATGGTATGACCGTTGGCCCTAATAACAGCATTTTTATCAAATTTAAAACAAATATCTCTTCTCGATCAACCACAAACGTAATTTTAACAAAATCCTACTTATCCTCATCACCGCAACACGGCCATCCACTGAAGGATTAACTATCAACAAAACAATAATAGTCAATACAACAACCTCGCCACAAAATTGAACCGCGCAAATATATATTTCTATCTTTTGATACCTAAGTCAAGAGAATTAATATCCTGTGCGACATTCAAAAACATCTTAATATGAACGATTTGGGCGACTTGCCTACGTGAGCAATTGCCTACTACGCCACTAGTTCATCCAAATTTAAACATTATTAATTTGTTTATCTTTTTATTTCAATATTTTGAGTTATTAGATTCTTTGCATTGTTAGGTTTATAGGATAATTATAAGTTAATTGTATTTTTCTAAATTACGAAGAAAGTTTGTTAAACATAAGTAGGAAAAGTACTTATGTTCGAAGGAGCGAGCCTATATCTTTCGACTATTTGTTTATTACTTTTAGAGACGATTTTTACAACTTTCTGCCTAATTACGAAAATAAAAAGAATTCTACAGATTAATGATTCGGCGCAGAAAAGCACCATTTCTTTCGAGTAATTATCACTTGTAAGTAGTAGTATTTTTCGAGCCATTTATTTCCCGCTGCTACCCGTCTAGGTAGGACGTCATAAGCCTCGGGAAAAGAAAGATTGGTGGGACACATTCAAGAAATACCCACCCACTTCCTACGACGATGATTAACATTACATTTTAGGTAATACGCTAATTAGACTACTTTAAAAGTTAAGTCGGGTTATTTTAACGGGTTTAGTTTGGGTAAGTCTACAAATTATTGACTAGTATTCACGTGAAAACGCAAGACCCATTGTAACAACCGTCACAAATATCACCCATTTTGGACTGAAACCTACGACTATGCATGTATTTAGTAGGTTATTTAAAAAAAATAATTAGTTTGGCTGATTCTACAGATTTACTACTTATAATCAGGCGAGAAAAACAGCATAAAAGAACCTGTAAAAATTAACCTAGACTTAACACAAAATAAAAAAAACAAAACTAAACAACCTACCTAAGCCAAATGATCATTTTCTTTTTTTTTGGGGGGGGGGGGGATTCAAAACAAGCTATCAATGACAAGATAGCTGCCCCTCTATTTATCTCTATAGCACCATAGGTATGCATTTATTGCGGCGTAATTAGTGAAAGTGCTATATAGTGTATATATATACTTAATATATCGCGTTTTTGCGGAGAGACGGAGAGGAGTTTCGAAATGGACAGCCTAATGGGTAAGCAAATATCAAACTAGCTTTAGAGAGAAAAGGATAAATGAGTTAGCCCTATTTTTTACGTTTTCTGTTTACCACTAAGTTTTATAAATATGGTAGGATAACATTAATTTCTGCAATATAATCATGATCGCTCTTGTATATGGTTCGCAAAATGAGGCTTATGTTTGTTCCAATTCGTTTAGGAATTTATTTTTAAAATATTTCCCATTTACTTTCGTCGGCTTTCAGCCGAACTTAGAAGATATAAAGGCCAAGCCAAGACACAGGTCACCTCGTCCATCATCTCTATTAGAGGTGGAAACACATACAGATCCTAAAATTATTTGCACAATTCTTCGAAACTAAGAAGTCGAGAATACATCTAAACGAATTTGCTTCCGCCAACGCCTGATCAAAGCAAAAAAGAGTAAAAGAGAAGCCAACAGCACCTAGTGTTCCCAGGCGGTCTCCCATCCAAGTACTAACAAGGCCCAATGTTACTTAACTTCGCTGAGCGGACGAGAAGCGGTGCTTTGAACATGGTATGACCGTTGACCCTAATAAGAGCATTTTTATCAAATTTAAAACAAATATCTCTTCTCGATCAACCACAAACGTAATTTTAACAAAATCCTACTTATCCTCATCACCGCAACACGGCCATCCACTGAAGGATTAACTATCAACAAAACAATAATAGTCAATACAACAACCTCGCCACAAAATTGAACCGCGCAAATATATATTTCTATCTTTTGATACCTAAGTCAAGAGAATTAATATCCTGTGCGACATTCAAAAACATCTTAATATGAACGATTTGGGCGACTTGCCTACGTGAGCAATTGCCTACTACGCCACTAGTTCATCCAAATTTAAACATTATTAATTTGTTTATCTTTTTATTTCAATATTTTGAGTTATTAGATTCTTTGCATTGTTAGGTTTATAGGATAATTATAAGTTAATTGTATTTTTCTAAATTACGCAGAAAGTTTGTTAAACATAAGTAGGAAAAGTACTTATGTTCGAAGGAGCGAGCCTATATCTTTCGACTATTTGTTTATTACTTTTAGAGACGATTTTTACAACTTTCTGCCTAATTACGAAAATAAAAAGAATTCTACAGATTAATGATTCGGCGCAGAAAAGCACCATTTCTTTCGAGTAATTATCACTTGTAAGTAGTAGTATTTTTCGAGCCATTTATTTCCCGCTGCTACCCGTCTAGGTAGGACGTCATAAGCCTCGGGAAAAGAAAGATTGGTGGGACACATTCAAGAAATACCCACCCACTTCCTACGACGATGATTAACATTACATTTTAGGTAATACGCTAATTAGACTACTTTAAAAGTTAAGTCGGGTTATTTTAACGGGTTTAGTTTGGGTAAGTCTACAAATTATTGACTAGTATTCACGTGAAAACGCAAGACCCATTGTAACAACCGTCACAAATATCACCCATTTTGGACTGAAACCTACGACTATGCATGTATTTAGTAGGTTATTTAAAAAAAATAATTAGTTTGGCTGATTCTACAGATTTACTACTTATAATCAGGCGAGAAAAACAGCATAAAAGAACCTGTAAAAATTAACCTAGACTTAACACAAAATAAAAAAAACAAAACTAAACAACCTACCTAAGCCAAATGATCATTTTCTTTTTTTTTGGGGGGGGGGGATTCAAAACAAGCTATCAATGACAAGATAGCTGCCCCTCTATTTATCTCTATAGCACCATAGGTATGCATTTATTGCGGCGTAATTAGTGAAAGTGCTATATAGTGTATATATATACTTAATATATCGCGTTTTTGCGGAGAGACGGAGAGGAGTTTCGAAATGGACAGCCTAATGGGTAAGCAAATATCAAACTAGCTTTAGAGAGAAAAGGATAAATGAGTTAGCCCTATTTTTTACGTTTTCTGTTTACCACTAAGTTTTATAAATATGGTAGGATAACATTAATTTCTGCAATATAATCATGATCGCTCTTGTATATGGTTCGCAAAATGAGGCTTATGTTTGTTCCAATTCGTTTAGGAATTTATTTTTAAAATATTTCCCATTTACTTTCGTCGGCTTTCAGCCGAACTTAGAAGATATAAAGGCCAAGCCAAGACACAGGTCACCTCGTCCATCATCTCTATTAGAGGTGGAAACACATACAGATCCTAAAATTATTTGCACAATTCTTCGAAACTAAGAAGTCGAGAATACATCTAAACGAATTTGCTTCCGCCAACGCCTGATCAAAGCAAAAAAGAGTAAAAGAGAAGCCAACAGCACCTAGTGTTCCCAGGCGGTCTCCCATCCAAGTACTAACAAGGCCCAATGTTACTTAACTTCGCTGAGCGGACGAGAAGCGGTGCTTTGAACATGGTATGACCGTTGGCGCTAATAACAGCATTTTTATCAAATTTAAAACAAATATCTCTTCTCGATCAACCACAAACGTAATTTTAACAAAATCCTACTTATCCTCATCACCGCAACACGGCCATCCATGAAGGATTAACTATCAACAAAACAATAATAGTCAATACAACAACCTCGCCACAAAATTGAACCGCGCAAATATATATTTCTATCTTTTGATACCTAAGTCAAGAGAATTAATATCCTGTGCGACATTCAAAAACATCTTAATATGAACGATTTGGGCGACTTGCCTACGTGAGCAATTGCCTACTACGCCACTAGTTCATCCAAATTTAAACATTATTAATTTGTTTATCTTTTTATTTCAATATTTTGAGTTATTAGATTCTTTGCATTGTTAGGTTTATAGGATAATTATAAGTTAATTGTATTTTTCTAAATTACGAAGAAAGTTTGTTAAACATAAGTAGGAAAAGTACTTATGTTCGAAGGAGCGAGCCTATATCTTTCGACTATTTGTTTATTACTTTTAGAGACGATTTTTACAACTTTCTGCCTAATTACGAAAATAAAAAGAATTCTACAGATTAATGATTCGGCGCAGAAAAGCACCATTTCTTTCGAGTAATTATCACTTGTAAGTAGTAGTATTTTTCGAGCCATTTATTTCCCGCTGCTACCCGTCTAGGTAGGACGTCATAAGCCTCGGGAAAAGAAAGATTGGTGGGACACATTCAAGAAATACCCACCCACTTCCTACGACGATGATTAACATTACATTTTAGGTAATACGCTAATTAGACTACTTTAAAAGTTAAGTCGGGTTATTTTAACGGGTTTAGTTTGGGTAAGTCTACAAATTATTGACTAGTATTCACGTGAAAACGCAAGACCCATTGTAACAACCGTCACAAATATCACCCATTTTGGACTGAAACCTACGACTATGCATGTATTTAGTAGGTTATTTAAAAAAAATAATTAGTTTGGCTGATTCTACAGATTTACTACATATACTCAGGCGAGAAAAACAGCATAAAAGAACCTGTAAAAATTAACCTAGACTTAACACAAAATAAAAAAAGAAAACTAAACAACCTACCTAAGCCAAATGATCATTTTCTTCTTTTTTTTTTGGGGGGGGGGATTCAAAACAAGCTATCAATGACAAGATAGCTGCCCTCTCTATTTATCTCTATAGCACCATAGGTATGCATTTATTGCGGCGTAATTAGTGAAAGTGCTATATAGTGTATATATATACTTAATATATCGCGTTTTTGCGGGGAGACGGAGAGGAGTTTCGAAATGGACAGCCTAATGGGTAAGCAAATATCAAACTAGCTTTAGAGAGAAAAGGATAAATGAGTTAGCCCTATTTTTTACGTTTTCTGTTTACCACTAAGTTTTATAAATATGGTAGGATAACATTAATTTCTGCAATATAATCATGATCGCTCTTGTATATGGTTCGCAAAATGAGGCTTATGTTTGTTCCAATTCGTTTAGGAATTTATTTTTAAAATATTTCCCATTTACTTTCGTCGGCTTTCAGCCGAACTTAGAAGATATAAAGGCCAAGCCAAGACACAGGTCACCTCGTCCATCATCTCTATTAGAGGTGGAAACACATACAGATCCTAAAATTATTTGCACAATTCTTCGAAACTAAGAAGTCGAGAATACATCTAAACGAATTTGCTTCCGCCAACGCCTGATCAAAGCAAAAAAGAGTAAAAGAGAAGCCAACAGCACCTAGTGTTCCCAGGCGGTCTCCCATCCAAGTACTAACAAGGCCCAATGTTACTTAACTTCGCTGAGCGGACGAGAAGCGGTGCTTTGAACATGGTATGACCGTTGACCCTAATAAGAGCATTTTTATCAAATTTAAAACAAATATCTCTTCTCGATCAACCACAAACGTAATTTTAACAAAATCCTACTTATCCTCATCACCGCAACACGGCCATCCACTGAAGGATTAACTATCAACAAAACAATAATAGTCAATACAACAACCTCGCCACAAAATTGAACCGCGCAAATATATATTTCTATCTTTTGATACCTAAGTCAAGAGAATTAATATCCTGTGCGACATTCAAAAACATCTTAATATGAACGATTTGGGCGACTTGCCTACGTGAGCAATTGCCTACTACGCCACTAGTTCATCCAAATTTAAACATTATTAATTTGTTTATCTTTTTATTTCAATATTTTGAGTTATTAGATTCTTTGCATTGTTAGGTTTATAGGATAATTATAAGTTAATTGTATTTTTCTAAATTACGCAGAAAGTTTGTTAAACATAAGTAGGAAAAGTACTTATGTTCGAAGGAGCGAGCCTATATCTTTCGACTATTTGTTTATTACTTTTAGAGACGATTTTTACAACTTTCTGCCTAATTACGAAAATAAAAAGAATTCTACAGATTAATGATTCGGCGCAGAAAAGCACCATTTCTTTCGAGTAATTATCACTTGTAAGTAGTAGTATTTTTCGAGCCATTTATTTCCCGCTGCTACCCGTCTAGGTAGGACGTCATAAGCCTCGGGAAAAGAAAGATTGGTGGGACACATTCAAGAAATACCCACCCACTTCCTACGACGATGATTAACATTACATTTTAGGTAATACGCTAATTAGACTACTTTAAAAGTTAAGTCGGGTTATTTTAACGGGTTTAGTTTGGGTAAGTCTACAAATTATTGACTAGTATTCACGTGAAAACGCAAGACCCATTGTAACAACCGTCACAAATATCACCCATTTTGGACTGAAACCTACGACTATGCATGTATTTAGTAGGTTATTTAAAAAAAATAATTAGTTTGGCTGATTCTACAGATTTACTACATATACTCAGGCGAGAAAAACAGCATAAAAGAACCTGTAAAAATTAACCTAGACTTAACACAAAATAAAAAAAGAAAACTAAACAACCTACCTAAGCCAAATGATCATTTTCTTCTTTTTTTTTTGGGGGGGGGGATTCAAAACAAGCTATCAATGACAAGATAGCTGCCCTCTCTATTTATCTCTATAGCACCATAGGTATGCATTTATTGCGGCGTAATTAGTGAAAGTGCTATATAGTGTATATATATACTTAATATATCGCGTTTTTGCGGGGAGACGGAGAGGAGTTTCGAAATGGACAGCCTAATGGGTAAGCAAATATCAAACTAGCTTTAGAGAGAAAAGGATAAATGAGTTAGCCCTATTTTTTACGTTTTCTGTTTACCACTAAGTTTTATAAATATGGTAGGATAACATTAATTTCTGCAATATAATCATGATCGCTCTTGTATATGGTTCGCAAAATGAGGCTTATGTTTGTTCCAATTCGTTTAGGAATTTATTTTTAAAATATTTCCCATTTACTTTCGTCGGCTTTCAGCCGAACTTAGAAGATATAAAGGCCAAGCCAAGACACAGGTCACCTCGTCCATCATCTCTATTAGAGGTGGAAACACATACAGATCCTAAAATTATTTGCACAATTCTTCGAAACTAAGAAGTCGAGAATACATCTAAACGAATTTGCTTCCGCCAACGCCTGATCAAAGCAAAAAAGAGTAAAAGAGAAGCCAACAGCACCTAGTGTTCCCAGGCGGTCTCCCATCCAAGTACTAACAAGGCCCAATGTTACTTAACTTCGCTGAGCGGACGAGAAGCGGTGCTTTGAACATGGTATGACCGTTGGCCCTAACAAGAGCATTTTTATCAAATTTAAAACAAATATCTCTTCTCGATCAACCACAAACGTAATTTTAACAAAATCCTACTTATCCTCATCACCGCAACACGGCCATCCACTGAAGGATTAACTATCAACAAAACAATAATAGTCAATACAACAACCTCGCCACAAAATTGAACCGCGCAAATATATATTTCTATCTTTTGATACCTAAGTCAAGAGAATTAATATCCTGTGCGACATTCAAAAACATCTTAATATGAACGATTTGGGCGACTTGCCTACGTGAGCAATTGCCTACTACGCCACTAGTTCATCCAAATTTAAACATTATTAATTTGTTTATCTTTTTATTTCAATATTTTGAGTTATTAGATTCTTTGCATTGTTAGGTTTATAGGATAATTATAAGTTAATTGTATTTTTCTAAATTACGCAGAAAGTTTGTTAAACATAAGTAGGAAAAGTACTTATGTTCGAAGGAGCGAGCCTATATCTTTCGACTATTTGTTTATTACTTTTAGAGACGATTTTTACAACTTTCTGCCTAATTACGAAAATAAAAAGAATTCTACAGATTAATGATTCGGCGCAGAAAAGCACCATTTCTTTCGAGTAATTATCACTTGTAAGTAGTAGTATTTTTCGAGCCATTTATTTCCCGCTGCTACCCGTCTAGGTAGGACGTCATAAGCCTCGGGAAAAGAAAGATTGGTGGGACACATTCAAGAAATACCCACCCACTTCCTACGACGATGATTAACATTACATTTTAGGTAATACGCTAATTAGACTACTTTAAAAGTTAAGTCGGGTTATTTTAACGGGTTTAGTTTGGGTAAGTCTACAAATTATTGACTAGTATTCACGTGAAAACGCAAGACCCATTGTAACAACCGTCACAAATATCACCCATTTTGGACTGAAACCTACGACTATGCATGTATTTAGTAGGTTATTTAAAAAAAATAATTAGTTTGGCTGATTCTACAGATTTACTACTTATAATCAGGCGAGAAAAACAGCATAAAAGAACCTGTAAAAATTAACCTAGACTTAACACAAAATAAAAAAAACAAAACTAAACAACCTACCTAAGCCAAATGATCATTTTCTTTTTTTTTTGGGGGGGGGGGATTCAAAACAAGCTATCAATGACAAGATAGCTGCCCCTCTATTTATCTCTATAGCACCATAGGTATGCATTTATTGCGGCGTAATTAGTGAAAGTGCTATATAGTGTATATATATACTTAATATATCGCGTTTTTGCGGGGAGACGGAGAGGAGTTTCGAAATGGACAGCCTAATGGGTAAGCAAATATCAAACTAGCTTTAGAGAGAAAAGGATAAATGAGTTAGCCCTATTTTTTACGTTTTCTGTTTACCACTAAGTTTTATAAATATGGTAGGATAACATTAATTTCTGCAATATAATCATGATCGCTCTTGTATATGGTTCGCAAAATGAGGCTTATGTTTGTTCCAATTCGTTTAGGAATTTATTTTTAAAATATTTCCCATTTACTTTCGTCGGCTTTCAGCCGAACTTAGAAGATATAAAGGCCAAGCCAAGACACAGGTCACCTCGTCCATCATCTCTATTAGAGGTGGAAACACATACAGATCCTAAAATTATTTGCACAATTCTTCGAAACTAAGAAGTCGAGAATACATCTAAACGAATTTGCTTCCGCCAACGCCTGATCAAAGCAAAAAAGAGTAAAAGAGAAGCCAACAGCACCTAGTGTTCCCAGGCGGTCTCCCATCCAAGTACTAACAAGGCCCAATGTTACTTAACTTCGCTGAGCGGACGAGAAGCGGTGCTTTGAACATGGTATGGCCGTTGGCACTAATAAGAGCATTTTTATCAAATTTAAAACAAATATCTCTTCTCGATCAACCACAAACGTAATTTTAACAAAATCCTACTTATCCTCATCACCGCAACACGGCCATCCACTGAAGGATTAACTATCAACAAAACAATAATAGTCAATACAACAACCTCGCCACAAAATTGAACCGCGCAAATATATATTTCTATCTTTTGATACCTAAGTCAAGAGAATTAATATCCTGTGCGACATTCAAAAACATCTTAATATGAACGATTTGGGCGACTTGCCTACGTGAGCAATTGCCTACTACGCCACTAGTTCATCCAAATTTAAACATTATTAATTTGTTTATCTTTTTATTTCAATATTTTGAGTTATTAGATTCTTTGCATTGTTAGGTTTATAGGATAATTATAAGTTAATTGTATTTTTCTAAATTACGAAGAAAGTTTGTTAAACATAAGTAGGAAAAGTACTTATGTTCGAAGGAGCGAGCCTATATCTTTCGACTATTTGTTTATTACTTTTAGAGACGATTTTTACAACTTTCTGCCTAATTACGAAAATAAAAAGAATTCTACAGATTAATGATTCGGCGCAGAAAAGCACCATTTCTTTCGAGTAATTATCACTTGTAAGTAGTAGTATTTTTCGAGCCATTTATTTCCCGCTGCTACCCGTCTAGGTAGGACGTCATAAGCCTCGGGAAAAGAAAGATTGGTGGGACACATTCAAGAAATACCCACCCACTTCCTACGACGATGATTAACATTACATTTTAGGTAATACGCTAATTAGACTACTTTAAAAGTTAAGTCGGGTTATTTTAACGGGTTTAGTTTGGGTAAGTCTACAAATTATTGACTAGTATTCACGTGAAAACGCAAGACCCATTGTAACAACCGTCACAAATATCACCCATTTTGGACTGAAACCTACGACTATGCATGTATTTAGTAGGTTATTTAAAAAAAATAATTAGTTTGGCTGATTCTACAGATTTACTACTTATAATCAGGCGAGAAAAACAGCATAAAAGAACCTGTAAAAATTAACCTAGACTTAACACAAAATAAAAAAAACAAAACTAAACAACCTACCTAAGCCAAATGATCATTTTCTTTTTTTTTGGGGGGGGGGGGATTCAAAACAAGCTATCAATGACAAGATAGCTGCCCCTCTATTTATCTCTATAGCACCATAGGTATGCATTTATTGCGGCGTAATTAGTGAAAGTGCTATATAGTGTATATATATACTTAATATATCGCGTTTTTGCGGAGAGACGGAGAGGAGTTTCGAAATGGACAGCCTAATGGGTAAGCAAATATCAAACTAGCTTTAGAGAGAAAAGGATAAATGAGTTAGCCCTATTTTTTACGTTTTCTGTTTACCATTAAGTTTTATAAATATGGTAGGATAACATTAATTTCTGCAATATAATCATGATCGCTCTTGTATATGGTTCGCAAAATGAGGCTTATGTTTGTTCCAATTCGTTTAGGAATTTATTTTTAAAATATTTCCCATTTACTTTCGTCGGCTTTCAGCCGAACTTAGAAGATATAAAGGCCAAGCCAAGACACAGGTCACCTCGTCCATCATCTCTATTAGAGGTGGAAACACATACAGATCCTAAAATTATTTGCACAATTCTTCGAAACTAAGAAGTCGAGAATACATCTAAACGAATTTGCTTCCGCCAACGCCTGATCAAAGCAAAAAAGAGTAAAAGAGAAGCCAACAGCACCTAGTGTTCCCAGGCGGTCTCCCATCCAAGTACTAACAAGGCCCAATGTTACTTAACTTCGCTGAGCGGACGAGAAGCGGTGCTTTGAACATGGTATGACCGTTGGCGCTAATAACAGCATTTTTATCAAATTTAAAACAAATATCTCTTCTCGATCAACCACAAACGTAATTTTAACAAAATCCTACTTATCCTCATCACCGCAACACGGCCATCCATGAAGGATTAACTATCAACAAAACAATAATAGTCAATACAACAACCTCGCCACAAAATTGAACCGCGCAAATATATATTTCTATCTTTTGATACCTAAGTCAAGAGAATTAATATCCTGTGCGACATTCAAAAACATCTTAATATGAACGATTTGGGCGACTTGCCTACGTGAGCAATTGCCTACTACGCCACTAGTTCATCCAAATTTAAACATTATTAATTTGTTTATCTTTTTATTTCAATATTTTGAGTTATTAGATTCTTTGCATTGTTAGGTTTATAGGATAATTATAAGTTAATTGTATTTTTCTAAATTACGAAGAAAGTTTGTTAAACATAAGTAGGAAAAGTACTTATGTTCGAAGGAGCGAGCCTATATCTTTCGACTATTTGTTTATTACTTTTAGAGACGATTTTTACAACTTTCTGCCTAATTACGAAAATAAAAAGAATTCTACAGATTAATGATTCGGCGCAGAAAAGCACCATTTCTTTCGAGTAATTATCACTTGTAAGTAGTAGTATTTTTCGAGCCATTTATTTCCCGCTGCTACCCGTCTAGGTAGGACGTCATAAGCCTCGGGAAAAGAAAGATTGGTGGGACACATTCAAGAAATACCCACCCACTTCCTACGACGATGATTAACATTACATTTTAGGTAATACGCTAATTAGACTACTTTAAAAGTTAAGTCGGGTTATTTTAACGGGTTTAGTTTGGGTAAGTCTACAAATTATTGACTAGTATTCACGTGAAAACGCAAGACCCATTGTAACAACCGTCACAAATATCACCCATTTTGGACTGAAACCTACGACTATGCATGTATTTAGTAGGTTATTTAAAAAAAATAATTAGTTTGGCTGATTCTACAGATTTACTACATATACTCAGGCGAGAAAAACAGCATAAAAGAACCTGTAAAAATTAACCTAGACTTAACACAAAATAAAAAAAGAAAACTAAACAACCTACCTAAGCCAAATGATCATTTTCTTCTTTTTTTTTGGGGGGGGGGGATTCAAAACAAGCTATCAATGACAAGATAGCTGCCCTCTCTATTTATCTCTATAGCACCATAGGTATGCATTTATTGCGGCGTAATTAGTGAAAGTGCTATATAGTGTATATATATACTTAATATATCGCGTTTTTGCGGGGAGACGGAGAGGAGTTTCGAAATGGACAGCCTAATGGGTAAGCAAATATCAAACTAGCTTTAGAGAGAAAAGGATAAATGAGTTAGCCCTATTTTTTACGTTTTCTGTTTACCACTAAGTTTTATAAATATGGTAGGATAACATTAATTTCTGCAATATAATCATGATCGCTCTTGTATATGGTTCGCAAAATGAGGCTTATGTTTGTTCCAATTCGTTTAGGAATTTATTTTTAAAATATTTCCCATTTACTTTCGTCGGCTTTCAGCCGAACTTAGAAGATATAAAGGCCAAGCCAAGACACAGGTCACCTCGTCCATCATCTCTATTAGAGGTGGAAACACATACAGATCCTAAAATTATTTGCACAATTCTTCGAAACTAAGAAGTCGAGAATACATCTAAACGAATTTGCTTCCGCCAACGCCTGATCAAAGCAAAAAAGAGTAAAAGAGAAGCCAACAGCACCTAGTGTTCCCAGGCGGTCTCCCATCCAAGTACTAACAAGGCCCAATGTTACTTAACTTCGCTGAGCGGACGAGAAGCGGTGCTTTGAACATGGTATGACCGTTGACCCTAATAAGAGCATTTTTATCAAATTTAAAACAAATATCTCTTCTCGATCAACCACAAACGTAATTTTAACAAAATCCTACTTATCCTCATCACCGCAACACGGCCATCCACTGAAGGATTAACTATCAACAAAACAATAATAGTCAATACAACAACGTCGCCACAAAATTGAACCGCGCAAATATATATTTCTATCTTTTGATACCTAAGTCAAGAGAATTAATATCCTGTGCGACATTCAAAAACATCTTAATATGAACGATTTGGGCGACTTGCCTACGTGAGCAATTGCCTACTACGCCACTAGTTCATCCAAATTTAAACATTATTAATTTGTTTATCTTTTTATTTCAATATTTTGAGTTATTAGATTCTTTGCATTGTTAGGTTTATAGGATAATTATAAGTTAATTGTATTTTTCTAAATTACGCAGAAAGTTTGTTAAACATAAGTAGGAAAAGTACTTATGTTCGAAGGAGCGAGCCTATATCTTTCGACTATTTGTTTATTACTTTTAGAGACGATTTTTACAACTTTCTGCCTAATTACGAAAATAAAAAGAATTCTACAGATTAATGATTCGGCGCAGAAAAGCACCATTTCTTTCGAGTAATTATCACTTGTAAGTAGTAGTATTTTTCGAGCCATTTATTTCCCGCTGCTACCCGTCTAGGTAGGACGTCATAAGCCTCGGGAAAAGAAAGATTGGTGGGACACATTCAAGAAATACCCACCCACTTCCTACGACGATGATTAACATTACATTTTAGGTAATACGCTAATTAGACTACTTTAAAAGTTAAGTCGGGTTATTTTAACGGGTTTAGTTTGGGTAAGTCTACAAATTATTGACTAGTATTCACGTGAAAACGCAAGACCCATTGTAACAACCGTCACAAATATCACCCATTTTGGACTGAAACCTACGACTATGCATGTATTTAGTAGGTTATTTAAAAAAAATAATTAGTTTGGCTGATTCTACAGATTTACTACTTATAATCAGGCTCGAAAAACAGCATAAAAGAACCTGTAAAAATTAACCTAGAATTAACACAAAAAAAAACAAAAAAAAAACTAAACAACCTACCTAAGCCAAATGATCATTTTCTTTTTTTTTTTTTTGGGGGGGGGGATTCAAAACAAGCTATCAATGACAAGATAGCTGCCCCTCTATTTATCTCTATAGCACCATAGGTATGCATTTATTGCGGCGTAATTAGTGAAAGTGCTATATAGTGTATATATATACTTAATATATCGCGTTTTTGCGGGGAGACGGAGAGGAGTTTCGAAATGGACAGCCTAATGGGTAAGCAAATATCAAACTAGCTTTAGAGAGAAAAGGATAAATGAGTTAGCCCTATTTTTTACGTTTTCTGTTTACCACTAAGTTTTATAAATATGGTAGGATAACATTAATTTCTGCAATATAATCATGATCGCTCTTGTATATGGTTCGCAAAATGAGGCTTATGTTTGTTCCAATTCGTTTAGGAATTTATTTTTAAAATATTTCCCATTTACTTTCGTCGGCTTTCAGCCGAACTTAGAAGATATAAAGGCCAAGCCAAGACACAGGTCACCTCGTCCATCATCTCTATTAGAGGTGGAAACACATACAGATCCTAAAATTATTTGCACAATTCTTCGAAACTAAGAAGTCGAGAATACATCTAAACGAATTTGCTTCCGCCAACGCCTGATCAAAGCAAAAAAGAGTAAAAGAGAAGCCAACAGCACCTAGTGTTCCCAGGCGGTCTCCCATCCAAGTACTAACAAGGCCCAATGTTACTTAACTTCGCTGAGCGGACGAGAAGCGGTGCTTTGAACATGGTATGACCGTTGGCCCTAATAACAGCATTTTTATCAAATTTAAAACAAATATCTCTTCTCGATCAACCACAAACGTAATTTTAACAAAATCCTACTTATCCTCATCACCGCAACACGGCCATCCACTGAAGGATTAACTATCAACAAAACAATAATAGTCAATACAACAACCTCGCCACAAAATTGAACCGCGCAAATATATATTTCTATCTTTTGATACCTAAGTCAAGAGAATTAATATCCTGTGCGACATTCAAAAACATCTTAATATGAACGATTTGGGCGACTTGCCTACGTGAGCAATTGCCTACTACGCCACTAGTTCATCCAAATTTAAACATTATTAATTTGTTTATCTTTTTATTTCAATATTTTGAGTTATTAGATTCTTTGCATTGTTAGGTTTATAGGATAATTATAAGTTAATTGTATTTTTCTAAATTACGCAGAAAGTTTGTTAAACATAAGTAGGAAAAGTACTTATGTTCGAAGGAGCGAGCCTATATCTTTCGACTATTTGTTTATTACTTTTAGAGACGATTTTTACAACTTTCTGCCTAATTACGAAAATAAAAAGAATTCTACAGATTAATGATTCGGCGCAGAAAAGCACCATTTCTTTCGAGTAATTATCACTTGTAAGTAGTAGTATTTTTCGAGCCATTTATTTCCCGCTGCTACCCGTCTAGGTAGGACGTCATAAGCCTCGGGAAAAGAAAGATTGGTGGGACACATTCAAGAAATACCCACCCACTTCCTACGACGATGATTAACATTACATTTTAGGTAATACGCTAATTAGACTACTTTAAAAGTTAAGTCGGGTTATTTTAACGGGTTTAGTTTGGGTAAGTCTACAAATTATTGACTAGTATTCACGTGAAAACGCAAGACCCATTGTAACAACCGTCACAAATATCACCCATTTTGGACTGAAACCTACGACTATGCATGTATTTAGTAGGTTATTTAAAAAAAATAATTAGTTTGGCTGATTCTACAGATTTACTACTTATAATCAGGCGAGAAAAACAGCATAAAAGAACCTGTAAAAATTAACCTAGACTTAACACAAAATAAAAAAAACAAAACTAAACAACCTACCTAAGCCAAATGATCATTTTCTTTTTTTTTTGGGGGGGGGGGATTCAAAACAAGCTATCAATGACAAGATAGCTGCCCCTCTATTTATCTCTATAGCACCATAGGTATGCATTTATTGCGGCGTAATTAGTGAAAGTGCTATATAGTGTATATATATACTTAATATATCGCGTTTTTGCGGAGAGACGGAGAGGAGTTTCGAAATGGACAGCCTAATGGGTAAGCAAATATCAAACTAGCTTTAGAGAGAAAAGGATAAATGAGTTAGCCCTATTTTTTACGTTTTCTGTTTACCACTAAGTTTTATAAATATGGTAGGATAACATTAATTTCTGCAATATAATCATGATCGCTCTTGTATATGGTTCGCAAAATGAGGCTTATGTTTGTTCCAATTCGTTTAGGAATTTATTTTTAAAATATTTCCCATTTACTTTCGTCGGCTTTCAGCCGAACTTAGAAGATATAAAGGCCAAGCCAAGACACAGGTCACCTCGTCCATCATCTCTATTAGAGGTGGAAACACATACAGATCCTAAAATTATTTGCACAATTCTTCGAAACTAAGAAGTCGAGAATACATCTAAACGAATTTGCTTCCGCCAACGCCTGATCAAAGCAAAAAAGAGTAAAAGAGAAGCCAACAGCACCTAGTGTTCCCAGGCGGTCTCCCATCCAAGTACTAACAAGGCCCAATGTTACTTAACTTCGCTGAGCGGACGAGAAGCGGTGCTTTGAACATGGTATGACCGTTGGCGCTAATAACAGCATTTTTATCAAATTTAAAACAAATATCTCTTCTCGATCAACCACAAACGTAATTTTAACAAAATCCTACTTATCCTCATCACCGCAACACGGCCATCCATGAAGGATTAACTATCAACAAAACAATAATAGTCAATACAACAACCTCGCCACAAAATTGAACCGCGCAAATATATATTTCTATCTTTTGATACCTAAGTCAAGAGAATTAATATCCTGTGCGACATTCAAAAACATCTTAATATGAACGATTTGGGCGACTTGCCTACGTGAGCAATTGCCTACTACGCCACTAGTTCATCCAAATTTAAACATTATTAATTTGTTTATCTTTTTATTTCAATATTTTGAGTTATTAGATTCTTTGCATTGTTAGGTTTATAGGATAATTATAAGTTAATTGTATTTTTCTAAATTACGAAGAAAGTTTGTTAAACATAAGTAGGAAAAGTACTTATGTTCGAAGGAGCGAGCCTATATCTTTCGACTATTTGTTTATTACTTTTAGAGACGATTTTTACAACTTTCTGCCTAATTACGAAAATAAAAAGAATTCTACAGATTAATGATTCGGCGCAGAAAAGCACCATTTCTTTCGAGTAATTATCACTTGTAAGTAGTAGTATTTTTCGAGCCATTTATTTCCCGCTGCTACCCGTCTAGGTAGGACGTCATAAGCCTCGGGAAAAGAAAGATTGGTGGGACACATTCAAGAAATACCCACCCACTTCCTACGACGATGATTAACATTACATTTTAGGTAATACGCTAATTAGACTACTTTAAAAGTTAAGTCGGGTTATTTTAACGGGTTTAGTTTGGGTAAGTCTACAAATTATTGACTAGTATTCACGTGAAAACGCAAGACCCATTGTAACAACCGTCACAAATATCACCCATTTTGGACTGAAACCTACGACTATGCATGTATTTAGTAGGTTATTTAAAAAAAATAATTAGTTTGGCTGATTCTACAGATTTACTACATATACTCAGGCGAGAAAAACAGCATAAAAGAACCTGTAAAAATTAACCTAGACTTAACACAAAATAAAAAAAGAAAACTAAACAACCTACCTAAGCCAAATGATCATTTTCTTCTTTTTTTTTTGGGGGGGGGGATTCAAAACAAGCTATCAATGACAAGATAGCTGCCCTCTCTATTTATCTCTATAGCACCATAGGTATGCATTTATTGCGGCGTAATTAGTGAAAGTGCTATATAGTGTATATATATACTTAATATATCGCGTTTTTGCGGGGAGACGGAGAGGAGTTTCGAAATGGACAGCCTAATGGGTAAGCAAATATCAAACTAGCTTTAGAGAGAAAAGGATAAATGAGTTAGCCCTATTTTTTACGTTTTCTGTTTACCACTAAGTTTTATAAATATGGTAGGATAACATTAATTTCTGCAATATAATCATGATCGCTCTTGTATATGGTTCGCAAAATGAGGCTTATGTTTGTTCCAATTCGTTTAGGAATTTATTTTTAAAATATTTCCCATTTACTTTCGTCGGCTTTCAGCCGAACTTAGAAGATATAAAGGCCAAGCCAAGACACAGGTCACCTCGTCCATCATCTCTATTAGAGGTGGAAACACATACAGATCCTAAAATTATTTGCACAATTCTTCGAAACTAAGAAGTCGAGAATACATCTAAACGAATTTGCTTCCGCCAACGCCTGATCAAAGCAAAAAAGAGTAAAAGAGAAGCCAACAGCACCTAGTGTTCCCAGGCGGTCTCCCATCCAAGTACTAACAAGGCCCAATGTTACTTAACTTCGCTGAGCGGACGAGAAGCGGTGCTTTGAACATGGTATGACCGTTGACCCTAATAAGAGCATTTTTATCAAATTTAAAACAAATATCTCTTCTCGATCAACCACAAACGTAATTTTAACAAAATCCTACTTATCCTCATCACCGCAACACGGCCATCCACTGAAGGATTAACTATCAACAAAACAATAATAGTCAATACAACAACCTCGCCACAAAATTGAACCGCGCAAATATATATTTCTATCTTTTGATACCTAAGTCAAGAGAATTAATATCCTGTGCGACATTCAAAAACATCTTAATATGAACGATTTGGGCGACTTGCCTACGTGAGCAATTGCCTACTACGCCACTAGTTCATCCAAATTTAAACATTATTAATTTGTTTATCTTTTTATTTCAATATTTTGAGTTATTAGATTCTTTGCATTGTTAGGTTTATAGGATAATTATAAGTTAATTGTATTTTTCTAAATTACGCAGAAAGTTTGTTAAACATAAGTAGGAAAAGTACTTATGTTCGAAGGAGCGAGCCTATATCTTTCGACTATTTGTTTATTACTTTTAGAGACGATTTTTACAACTTTCTGCCTAATTACGAAAATAAAAAGAATTCTACAGATTAATGATTCGGCGCAGAAAAGCACCATTTCTTTCGAGTAATTATCACTTGTAAGTAGTAGTATTTTTCGAGCCATTTATTTCCCGCTGCTACCCGTCTAGGTAGGACGTCATAAGCCTCGGGAAAAGAAAGATTGGTGGGACACATTCAAGAAATACCCACCCACTTCCTACGACGATGATTAACATTACATTTTAGGTAATACGCTAATTAGACTACTTTAAAAGTTAAGTCGGGTTATTTTAACGGGTTTAGTTTGGGTAAGTCTACAAATTATTGACTAGTATTCACGTGAAAACGCAAGACCCATTGTAACAACCGTCACAAATATCACCCATTTTGGACTGAAACCTACGACTATGCATGTATTTAGTAGGTTATTTAAAAAAAATAATTAGTTTGGCTGATTCTACAGATTTACTACATATACTCAGGCGAGAAAAACAGCATAAAAGAACCTGTAAAAATTAACCTAGACTTAACACAAAATAAAAAAAGAAAACTAAACAACCTACCTAAGCCAAATGATCATTTTCTTCTTTTTTTTTGGGGGGGGGGATTCAAAACAAGCTATCAATGACAAGATAGCTGCCCTCTCTATTTATCTCTATAGCACCATAGGTATGCATTTATTGCGGCGTAATTAGTGAAAGTGCTATATAGTGTATATATATACTTAATATATCGCGTTTTTGCGGGGAGACGGAGAGGAGTTTCGAAATGGACAGCCTAATGGGTAAGCAAATATCAAACTAGCTTTAGAGAGAAAAGGATAAATGAGTTAGCCCTATTTTTTACGTTTTCTGTTTACCACTAAGTTTTATAAATATGGTAGGATAACATTAATTTCTGCAATATAATCATGATCGCTCTTGTATATGGTTCGCAAAATGAGGCTTATGTTTGTTCCAATTCGTTTAGGAATTTATTTTTAAAATATTTCCCATTTACTTTCGTCGGCTTTCAGCCGAACTTAGAAGATATAAAGGCCAAGCCAAGACACAGGTCACCTCGTCCATCATCTCTATTAGAGGTGGAAACACATACAGATCCTAAAATTATTTGCACAATTCTTCGAAACTAAGAAGTCGAGAATACATCTAAACGAATTTGCTTCCGCCAACGCCTGATCAAAGCAAAAAAGAGTAAAAGAGAAGCCAACAGCACCTAGTGTTCCCAGGCGGTCTCCCATCCAAGTACTAACAAGGCCCAATGTTACTTAACTTCGCTGAGCGGACGAGAAGCGGTGCTTTGAACATGGTATGATCGTTGGCGCTAATAAGAGCATTTTTATCAAATTTAAAACAAATATCTCTTCTCGATCAACCACAAACGTAATTTTAACAAAATCCTACTTATCCTCATCACCGCAACACGGCCATCCATGAAGGATTAACTATCAACAAAACAATAATAGTCAATACAACAACCTCGCCACAAAATTGAACCGCGCAAATATATATTTCTATCTTTTGATACCTAAGTCAAGAGAATTAATATCCTGTGCGACATTCAAAAACATCTTAATATGAACGATTTGGGCGACTTGCCTACGTGAGCAATTGCCTACTACGCCACTAGTTCATCCAAATTTAAACATTATTAATTTGTTTATCTTTTTATTTCAATATTTTGAGTTATTAGATTCTTTGCATTGTTAGGTTTATAGGATAATTATAAGTTAATTGTATTTTTCTAAATTACGAAGAAAGTTTGTTAAACATAAGTAGGAAAAGTACTTATGTTCGAAGGAGCGAGCCTATATCTTTCGACTATTTGTTTATTACTTTTAGAGACGATTTTTACAACTTTCTGCCTAATTACGAAAATAAAAAGAATTCTACAGATTAATGATTCGGCGCAGAAAAGCACCATTTCTTTCGAGTAATTATCACTTGTAAGTAGTAGTATTTTTCGAGCCATTTATTTCCCGCTGCTACCCGTCTAGGTAGGACGTCATAAGCCTCGGGAAAAGAAAGATTGGTGGGACACATTCAAGAAATACCCACCCACTTCCTACGACGATGATTAACATTACATTTTAGGTAATACGCTAATTAGACTACTTTAAAAGTTAAGTCGGGTTATTTTAACGGGTTTAGTTTGGGTAAGTCTACAAATTATTGACTAGTATTCACGTGAAAACGCAAGACCCATTGTAACAACCGTCACAAATATCACCCATTTTGGACTGAAACCTACGACTATGCATGTATTTAGTAGGTTATTTAAAAAAAATAATTAGTTTGGCTGATTCTACAGATTTACTACATATACTCAGGCGAGAAAAACAGCATAAAAGAACCTGTAAAAATTAACCTAGACTTAACACAAAATAAAAAAAGAAAACTAAACAACCTACCTAAGCCAAATGATCATTTTCTTCTTTTTTTTTTGGGGGGGGGGGATTCAAAACAAGCTATCAATGACAAGATAGCTGCCCTCTCTATTTATCTCTATAGCACCATAGGTATGCATTTATTGCGGCGTAATTAGTGAAAGTGCTATATAGTGTATATATATACTTAATATATCGCGTTTTTGCGGGGAGACGGAGAGGAGTTTCGAAATGGACAGCCTAATGGGTAAGCAAATATCAAACTAGCTTTAGAGAGAAAAGGATAAATGAGTTAGCCCTATTTTTTACGTTTTCTGTTTACCACTAAGTTTTATAAATATGGTAGGATAACATTAATTTCTGCAATATAATCATGATCGCTCTTGTATATGGTTCGCAAAATGAGGCTTATGTTTGTTCCAATTCGTTTAGGAATTTATTTTTAAAATATTTCCCATTTACTTTCGTCGGCTTTCAGCCGAACTTAGAAGATATAAAGGCCAAGCCAAGACACAGGTCACCTCGTCCATCATCTCTATTAGAGGTGGAAACACATACAGATCCTAAAATTATTTGCACAATTCTTCGAAACTAAGAAGTCGAGAATACATCTAAACGAATTTGCTTCCGCCAACGCCTGATCAAAGCAAAAAAGAGTAAAAGAGAAGGCAACAGCACCTAGTGTTCCCAGGCGGTCTCCCATCCAAGTACTAACAAGGCCCAATGTTACTTAACTTCGCTGAGCGGACGAGAAGCGGTGCTTTGAACATGGTATGACCGTTGACCCTAATAAGAGCATTTTTATCAAATTTAAAACAAATATCTCTTCTCGATCAACCACAAACGTAATTTTAACAAAATCCTACTTATCCTCATCACCGCAACACGGCCATCCACTGAAGGATTAACTATCAACAAAACAATAATAGTCAATACAACAACCTCGCCACAAAATTGAACCGCGCAAATATATATTTCTATCTTTTGATACCTAAGTCAAGAGAATTAATATCCTGTGCGACATTCAAAAACATCTTAATATGAACGATTTGGGCGACTTGCCTACGTGAGCAATTGCCTACTACGCCACTAGTTCATCCAAATTTAAACATTATTAATTTGTTTATCTTTTTATTTCAATATTTTGAGTTATTAGATTCTTTGCATTGTTAGGTTTATAGGATAATTATAAGTTAATTGTATTTTTCTAAATTACGAAGAAAGTTTGTTAAACATAAGTAGGAAAAGTACTTATGTTCGAAGGAGCGAGCCTATATCTTTCGACTATTTGTTTATTACTTTTAGAGACGATTTTTACAACTTTCTGCCTAATTACGAAAATAAAAAGAATTCTACAGATTAATGATTCGGCGCAGAAAAGCACCATTTCTTTCGAGTAATTATCACTTGTAAGTAGTAGTATTTTTCGAGCCATTTATTTCCCGCTGCTACCCGTCTAGGTAGGACGTCATAAGCCTCGGGAAAAGAAAGATTGGTGGGACACATTCAAGAAATACCCACCCACTTCCTACGACGATGATTAACATTACATTTTAGGTAATACGCTAATTAGACTACTTTAAAAGTTAAGTCGGGTTATTTTAACGGGTTTAGTTTGGGTAAGTCTACAAATTATTGACTAGTATTCACGTGAAAACGCAAGACCCATTGTAACAACCGTCACAAATATCACCCATTTTGGACTGAAACCTACGACTATGCATGTATTTAGTAGGTTATTTAAAAAAAATAATTAGTTTGGCTGATTCTACAGATTTACTACTTATAATCAGGCGAGAAAAACAGCATAAAAGAACCTGTAAAAATTAACCTAGACTTAACACAAAATAAAAAAAACAAAACTAAACAACCTACCTAAGCCAAATGATCATTTTCTTTTTTTTTGGGGGGGGGGATTCAAAACAAGCTATCAATGACAAGATAGCTGCCCCTCTATTTATCTCTATAGCACCATAGGTATGCATTTATTGCGGCGTAATTAGTGAAAGTGCTATATAGTGTATATATATACTTAATATATCGCGTTTTTGCGGAGAGACGGAGAGGAGTTTCGAAATGGACAGCCTAATGGGTAAGCAAATATCAAACTAGCTTTAGAGAGAAAAGGATAAATGAGTTAGCCCTATTTTTTACGTTTTCTGTTTACCACTAAGTTTTATAAATATGGTAGGATAACATTAATTTCTGCAATATAATCATGATCGCTCTTGTATATGGTTCGCAAAATGAGGCTTATGTTTGTTCCAATTCGTTTAGGAATTTATTTTTAAAATATTTCCCATTTATTTTCGTCGGCTTTCAGCCGAACTTAGAAGATATAAAGGCCAAGCCAAGACACAGGTCACCTCGTCCATCATCTCTATTAGAGGTGGAAACACATACAGATCCTAAAATTATTTGCACAATTCTTCGAAACTAAGAAGTCGAGAATACATCTAAACGAATTTGCTTCCGCCAACGCCTGATCAAAGCAAAAAAGAGTAAAAGAGAAGCCAACAGCACCTAGTGTTCCCAGGCGGTCTCCCATCCAAGTACTAACAAGGCCCAATGTTACTTAACTTCGCTGAGCGGACGAGAAGCGGTGCTTTGAACATGGTATGACCGTTGGACCTAATAACAGCATTTTTATCAAATTTAAAACAAATTTCTCTTCTCGATCAACCACAAACGTAATTTTAACAAAATCCTACTTATCCTCATCACCGCAACACGGCCATCCACTGAAGGATTAACTATCAACAAAACAATAATAGTCAATACAACAACCTCGCCACAAAATTGAACCGCGCAAATATATATTTCTATCTTTTGATACCTAAGTCAAGAGAATTAATATCCTGTGCGACATTCAAAAACATCTTAATATGAACGATTTGGGCGACTTGTCTACGTGAGCAATTGCCTACTACGCCACTAGTTCATCCAAATTTAAACATTATTAATTTGTTTATCTTTTTATTTCAATATTTTGAGTTATTAGATTCTTTGCATTGTTAGGTTTATAGGATAATTATAAGTTAATTGTATTTTTCTAAATTACGCAGAAAGTTTGTTAAACATAAGTAGGAAAAGTACTTATGTTCGAAGGAGCGAGCCTATATCTTTCGACTATTTGTTTATTACTTTTAGAGACGATTTTTACAACTTTCTGCCTAATTACGAAAATAAAAAGAATTCTACAGATTAATGATTCGGCGCAGAAAAGCACCATTTCTTTCGAGTAATTATCACTTGTAAGTAGTAGTATTTTTCGAGCCATTTATTTCCCGCTGCTACCCGTCTAGGTAGGACGTCATAAGCCTCGGGAAAAGAAAGATTGGTGGGACACATTCAAGAAATACCCACCCACTTCCTACGACGATGATTAACATTACATTTTAGGTAATACGCTAATTAGACTACTTTAAAAGTTAAGTCGGGTTATTTTAACGGGTTTAGTTTGGGTAAGTCTACAAATTATTGACTAGTATTCACGTGAAAACGCAAGACCCATTGTAACAACCGTCACAAATATCACCCATTTTGGACTGAAACCTACGACTATGCATGTATTTAGTAGGTTATTTAAAAAAAATAATTAGTTTGGCTGATTCTACAGATTTACTACTTATAATCAGGCGAGAAAAACAGCATAAAAGAACCTGTAAAAATTAACCTAGACTTAACACAAAATAAAAAAAGAAAACTAAACAACCTACCTAAGCCAAATGATCATTTTCTTCTTTTTTTTTGGGGGGGGGGATTCAAAACAAGCTATCAATGACCATATAGCTGCCCTCTCTATTTATCTCTATAGCACCATAGGTATGCATTTATTGCGGCGTAATTAGTGAAAGTGCTATATAGTGTATATATATACTTAATATATCGCGTTTTTGCGGGGAGACGGAGAGGAGTTTCGAAATGGACAGCCTAATGGGTAAGCAAATATCAAACTAGCTTTAGAGAGAAAAGGATAAATGAGTTAGCCCTATTTTTTACGTTTTCTGTTTACCACTAAGTTTTATAAATATGGTAGGATAACATTAATTTCTGCAATATAATCATGATCGCTCTTGTATATGGTTCGCAAAATGAGGCTTATGTTTGTTCCAATTCGTTTAGGAATTTATTTTTAAAATATTTCCCATTTACTTTCGTCGGCTTTCAGCCGAACTTAGAAGATATAAAGGCCAAGCCAAGACACAGGTCACCTCGTCCATCATCTCTATTAGAGGTGGAAACACATACAGATCCTAAAATTATTTGCACAATTCTTCGAAACTAAGAAGTCGAGAATACATCTAAA
This sequence comes from Ceratothoa steindachneri, assembly GCA_963969495.1. Lineage (NCBI taxonomy): Eukaryota > Metazoa > Arthropoda > Malacostraca > Isopoda > Cymothoidae > Ceratothoa > Ceratothoa steindachneri. Next base: position 71,252,664 of record OZ018335.1, on the reverse strand, counting down.
CGAATTTGCTTCCGCCAACGCCTGATCAAAGCAAAAAAGAGTAAAAGAGAAGCCAACAGCACCTAGTGTTCCCAGGCGGTCTCCCATCCAAGTACTAACAAGGCCCAATGTTACTTAACTTCGCTGAGCGGACGAGAAGCGGTGCTTTGAACATGGTATGACCGTTGGCCCTAATAACAGCATTTTTATCAAATTTAAAACAAATATCTCTTCTCGATCAACCACAAACGTAATTTTAACAAAATCCTACTTATCCTCATCACCGCAACACGGCCATCCACTGAAGGATTAACTATCAACAAAACAATAATAGTCAATACAACAACCTCGCCACAAAATTGAACCGCGCAAATATATATTTCTATCTTTTGATACCTAAGTCAAGAGAATTAATATCCTGTGCGACATTCAAAAACATCTTAATATGAACGATTTGGGCGACTTGCCTACGTGAGCAATTGCCTACTACGCCACTAGTTCATCCAAATTTAAACATTATTAATTTGTTTATCTTTTTATTTCAATATTTTGAGTTATTAGATTCTTTGCATTGTTAGGTTTATAGGATAATTATAAGTTAATTGTATTTTTCGAAATTACGAAGAAAGTTTGTTAAACGTAAGTAGGAAAAGTACTTATGTTCGAAGGAGCGAGCCTATATCTTTCGACTATTTGTTTATTACTTTTAGAGACGATTTTTACAACTTTCTGCCTAATTACGAAAATAAAAAGAATTCTACAGATTAATGATTCGGCGCAGAAAAGCACCATTTCTTTCGAGTAATTATCACTTGTAAGTAGTAGTATTTTTCGAGCCATTTATTTCCCGCTGCTACCCGTCTAGGTAGGACGTCATAAGCCTCGGGAAAAGAAAGATTGGTGGGACACATTCAAGAAATACCCACCCACTTCCTACGACGATGATTAACATTACATTTTAGGTAATACGCTAATTAGACTACTTTAAAAGTTAAGTCGGGTTATTTTAACGGGTTTAGTTTGGGTAAGTCTACAAATTATTGACTAGTATTCACGTGAAAACGCAAGACCCATTGTAACAACCGTCACAAATATCACCCATTTTGGACTGAAACCTACGACTATGCATGTATTTAGTAGGTTATTTAAAAAAAATAATTAGTTTGGCTGATTCTACAGATTTACTACTTATAATCAGGCGAGAAAAACAGCATAAAAGAACCTGTAAAAATTAACCTAGACTTAACACAAAAAAAAACAAAAAAAAAACTAAACAACCTACCTAAGCCAAATGATCATTTTCTTTTTCTTTTTTTTTTGGGGGGGGGGATTCAAAACAAGCTATCAATGACAAGATAGCTGCCCCTCTATTTATCTCTATAGCACCATAGGTATGCATTTATTGCGGCGTAATTAGTGAAAGTGCTATATAGTGTATATATATACTTAATATATCGCGTTTTTGCGGAGAGACGGAGAGGAGTTTCGAAATGGACAGCCTAATGGGTAAGCAAATATCAAACTAGCTTTAGAGAGAAAAGGATAAATGAGTTAGCCCTATTTTTTACGTTTTCTGTTTACCACTAAGTTTTATAAATATGGTAGGATAACATTAATTTCTGCAATATAATCATGATCGCTCTTGTATATGGTTCGCAAAATGAGGCTTATGTTTGTTCCAATTCGTTTAGGAATTTATTTTTAAAATATTTCCCATTTACTTTCGTCGGCTTTCAGCCGAACTTAGAAGATATAAAGGCCAAGCCAAGACACAGGTCACCTCGTCCATCATCTCTATTAGAGGTGGAAACACATACAGATCCTAAAATTATTTGCACAATTCTTCGAAACTAAGAAGTCGAGAATACATCTAAACGAATTTGCTTCCGCCAACGCCTGATCAAAGCAAAAAAGAGTAAAAGAGAAGCCAACAGCACCTAGTGTTCCCAGGCGGTCTCCAATCCAAGTACTAACAAGGCCCAATGTTACTTAACTTCGCTGAGCGGACGAGAAGCGGTGCTTTGAACATGGTATGACCGTTGGCCCTAATAACAGCATTTTTATCAAATTTAAAACAAATATCTCTTCTCGATCAACCACAAACGTAATTTTAACAAAATCCTACTTATCCTCATCACCGCAACACGGCCATCCACTGAAGGATTAACTATCAACAAAACAATAATAGTCAATACAACAACCTCGCCACAAAATTGAACCGCGCAAATATATATTTCTATCTTTTGATACCTAAGTCAAGAGAATTAATATCCTGTGCGACATTCAAAAACATCTTAATATGAACGATTTGGGCGACTTGCCTACGTGAGCAATTGCCTACTACGCCACTAGTTCATCCAAATTTAAACATTATTAATTTGTTTATCTTTTTATTTCAATATTTTGAGTTATTAGATTCTTTGCATTGTTAGGTTTATAGGATAATTATAAGTTAATTGTATTTTTCTAAATTACGCAGAAAGTTTGTTAAACATAAGTAGGAAAAGTACTTATGTTCGAAGGAGCGAGCCTATATCTTTCGACTATTTGTTTATTACTTTTAGAGACGATTTTTACAACTTTCTGCCTAATTACGAAAATAAAAAGAATTCTACAGATTAATGATTCGGCGCAGAAAAGCACCATTTCTTTCGAGTAATTATCACTTGTAAGTAGTAGTATTTTTCGAGCCATTTATTTCCCGCTGCTACCCGTCTAGGTAGGACGTCATAAGCCTCGGGAAAAGAAAGATTGGTGGGACACATTCAAGAAATACCCACCCACTTCCTACGACGATGATTAACATTACATTTTAGGTAATACGCTAATTAGACTACTTTAAAAGTTAAGTCGGGTTATTTTAACGGGTTTAGTTTGGGTAAGTCTACAAATTATTGACTAGTATTCACGTGAAAACGCAAGACCCATTGTAACAACCGTCACAAATATCACCCATTTTGGACTGAAACCTACGACTATGCATGTATTTAGTAGGTTATTTAAAAAAAATAATTAGTTTGGCTGATTCTACAGATTTACTACTTATAATCAGGCGAGAAAAACAGCATAAAAGAACCTGTAAAAATTAACCTAGACTTAACACAAAAAAAAACAAAAAAAAAACTAAACAACCTACCTAAGCCAAATGATCATTTTCTTTCTTTTTTTTTGGGGGGGGGGATTCAAAACAAGCTATCAATGACAAGATAGCTGCCCCTCTATTTATCTCTATAGCACCATAGGTATGCATTTATTGCGGCGTAATTAGTGAAAGTGCTATATAGTGTATATATATACTTAATATATCGCGTTTTTGCGGGGAGACGGAGAGGAGTTTCGAAATGGACAGCCTAATGGGTAAGCAAATATCAAACTAGCTTTAGAGAGAAAAGGATAAATGAGTTAGCCCTATTTTTTACATTTCTGTTTACCACTAAGTTTTATAAATATGGTAGGATAACATTAATTTCTGCAATATAATCATGATCGCTCTTGTATATGGTTCGCAAAATGAGGCTTATGTTTGTTCCAATTCGTTTAGGAATTTATTTTTAAAATATTTCCCATTTACTTTCGTCGGCTTTCAGCCGAACTTAGAAGATATAAAGGCCAAGCCAAGACACAGGTCACCTCGTCCATCATCTCTATTAGAGGTGGAAACACATACAGATCCTAAAATTATTTGCACAATTCTTCGAAACTAAGAAGTCGAGAATACATCTAAACGAATTTGCTTCCGCCAACGCCTGATCAAAGCAAAAAAGAGTAAAAGAGAAGCCAACAGCACCTAGTGTTCCCAGGCGGTCTCCCATCCAAGTACTAACAAGGCCCAATGTTACTTAACTTCGCTGAGCGGACGAGAAGCGGTGCTTTGAACATGGTATGACCGTTGGCCCTAATAACAGCATTTTTATCAAATTTAAAACAAATATCTCTTCTCGATCAACCACAAACGTAATTTTAACAAAATCCTACTTATCCTCATCACCGCAACACGGCCATCCACTGAAGGATTAACTATCAACAAAACAATAATAGTCAATACAACAACCTCGCCACAAAATTGAACCGCGCAAATATATATTTCTATCTTTTGATACCTAAGTCAAGAGAATTAATATCCTGTGCGACATTCAAAAACATCTTAATATGAACGATTTGGGCGACTTGCCTACGTGAGCAATTGCCTACTACGCCACTAGTTCATCCAAATTTAAACATTATTAATTTGTTTATCTTTTTATTTCAATATTTTGAGTTATTAGATTCTTTGCATTGTTAGGTTTATAGGATAATTATAAGTTAATTGTATTTTTCTAAATTACGCAGAAAGTTTGTTAAACATAAGTAGGAAAAGTACTTATGTTCGAAGGAGCGAGCCTATATCTTTCGACTATTTGTTTATTACTTTTAGAGACGATTTTTACAACTTTCTGCCTAATTACGAAAATAAAAAGAATTCTACAGATTAATGATTCGGCGCAGAAAAGCACCATTTCTTTCGAGTAATTATCACTTGTAAGTAGTAGTATTTTTCGAGCCATTTATTTCCCGCTGCTACCCGTCTAGGTAGGACGTCATAAGCCTCGGGAAAAGAAAGATTGGTGGGACACATTCAAGAAATACCCACCCACTTCCTATGACGATGATTAACATTACATTTTAGGTAATACGCTAATTAGACTACTTTAAAAGTTAAGTCGGGTTATTTTAACGGGTTTAGTTTGGGTAAGTCTACAAATTATTGACTAGTATTCACGTGAAAACGCAAGACCCATTGTAACAACCGTCACAAATATCACCCATTTTGGACTGAAACCTACGACTATGCATGTATTTAGTAGGATATTTAAAAAAAATAATTAGTTTGGCTGATTCTACAGATTTACTACTTATAATCAGGCGAGAAAAACAGCATAAAAGAACCTGTAAAAATTAACCTAGACTTAACACAAAAAAAAACAAAAAAAAAACTAAACAACCTACCTAAGCCAAATGATCATTTTCTTTTTCTTTTTTTTTTAGGGGGGGGATTCAAAACAAGCTATCAATGACAAGATAGCTGCCCCTCTATTTATCTCTATAGCACCATAGGTATGCATTTATTGCGGCGTAATTAGTGAAAGTGCTATATAGTGTATATATATACTTAATATATCGCGTTTTTGCGGAGAGACGGAGAGGAGTTTCGAAATGGACAGCCTAATGGGTAAGCAAATATCAAACTAGCTTTAGAGAGAAAAGGATAAATGAGTTAGCCCTATTTTTTACGTTTTCTGTTTACCACTAAGTTTTATAAATATGGTAGGATAACATTAATTTCTGCAATATAATCATGATCGCTCTTGTATATGGTTCGCAAAATGAGGCTTATGTTTGTTCCAATTCGTTTAGGAATTTATTTTTAAAATATTTCCCATTTACTTTCGTCGGCTTTCAGCCGAACTTAGAAGATATAAAGGCCAAGCCAAGACACAGGTCACCTCGTCCATCATCTCTATTAGAGGTGGAAACACATACAGATCCTAAAATTATTTGCACAATTCTTCGAAACTAAGAAGTCGAGAATACATCTAAACGAATTTGCTTCCGCCAACGCCTGATCAAAGCAAAAAAGAGTAAAAGAGAAGCCAACAGCACCTAGTGTTCCCAGGCGGTCTCCCATCCAAGTACTAACAAGGCCCAATGTTACTTAACTTCGCTGAGCGGACGAGAAGCGGTGCTTTGAACATGGTATGACCGTTGGCCCTAATAACAGCATTTTTATCAAATTTAAAACAAATATCTCTTCTCGATCAACCACAAACGTAATTTTAACAAAATCCTACTTATCCTCATCACCGCAACACGGCCATCCACTGAAGGATTAACTATCAACAAAACAATAATAGTCAATACAACAACCTCGCCACAAAATTGAACCGCGCAAATATATATTTCTATCTTTTGATACCTAAGTCAAGAGAATTAATATCCTGTGCGACATTCAAAAACATCTTAATATGAACGATTTGGGCGACTTGCCTACGTGAGCAATTGCCTACTACGCCACTAGTTCATCCAAATTTAAACATTATTAATTTGTTTATCTTTTTATTTCAATATTTTGAGTTATTAGATTCTTTGCATTGTTAGGTTTATAGGATAATTATAAGTTAATTGTATTTTTCTAAATTACGCAGAAAGTTTGTTAAACATAAGTAGGAAAAGTACTTATGTTCGAAGGAGCGAGCCTATATCTTTCGACTATTTGTTTATTACTTTTAGAGACGATTTTTACAACTTTCTGCCTAATTACGAAAATAAAAAGAATTCTACAGATTAATGATTCGGCGCAGAAAAGCACCATTTCTTTCGAGTAATTATCACTTGTAAGTAGTAGTATTTTTCGAGCCATTTATTTCCCGCTGCTACCCGTCTAGGTAGGACGTCATAAGCCTCGGGAAAAGAAAGATTGGTGGGACACATTCAAGAAATACCCACCCACTTCCTACGACGATGATTAACATTACATTTTAGGTAATACGCTAATTAGACTACTTTAAAAGTTAAGTCGGGTTATTTTAACGGGTTTAGTTTGGGTAAGTCTACAAATTATTGACTAGTATTCACGTGAAAACGCAAGACCCATTGTAACAACCGTCACAAATATCACCCATTTTGGACTGAAACCTACGACTATGCATGTATTTAGTAGGTTATTTAAAAAAAATAATTAGTTTGGCTGATTCTACAGATTTACTACATATACTCAGGCGAGAAAAACAGCATAAAAGAACCTGTAAAAATTAACCTAGACTTAACACAAAATAAAAAAAGAAAACTAAACAACCTACCTAAGCCAAATGATCATTTTCTTCTTTTTTTTTGGGGGGGGGGATTCAAAACAAGCTATCAATGACCATATAGCTGCCCTCTCTATTTATCTCTATAGCACCATAGGTATGCATTTATTGCGGCGTAATTAGTGAAAGTGCTATATAGTGTATATATATACTTAATATATCGCGTTTTTGCGGGGAGACGGAGAGGAGTTTCGAAATGGACAGCCTAATGGGTAAGCAAATATCAAACTAGCTTTAGAGAGAAAAGGATAAATGAGTTAGCCCTATTTTTTACGTTTTCTGTTTACCACTAAGTTTTATAAATATGGTAGGATAACATTAATTTCTGCAATATAATCATGATCGCTCTTGTATATGGTTCGCAAAATGAGGCTTATGTTTGTTCCAATTCGTTTAGGAATTTATTTTTAAAATATTTCCCATTTACTTTCGTCGGCTTTCAGCCGAACTTAGAAGATATAAAGGCCAAGCCAAGACACAGGTCACCTCGTCCATCATCTCTATTAGAGGTGGAAACACATACAGATCCTAAAATTATTTGCACAATTCTTCGAAACTAAGAAGTCGAGAATACATCTAAACGAATTTGCTTCCGCCAACGCCTGATCAAAGCAAAAAAGAGTAAAAGAGAAGCCAACAGCACCTAGTGTTCCCAGGCGGTCTCCCATCCAAGTACTAACAAGGCCCAATGTTACTTAACTTCGCTGAGCGGACGAGAAGCGGTGCTTTGAACATGGTATGACAGTTGGCCCTAATAACAGCATTTTTATCAAATTTAAAACAAATATCTCTTCTCGATCAACCACAAACGTAATTTTAACAAAATCCTACTTATCCTCATCACCGCAACACGGCCATCCACTGAAGGATTAACTATCAACAAAACAATAATAGTCAATACAACAACCTCGCCACAAAATTGAACCGCGCAAATATATATTTCTATCTTTTGATACCTAAGTCAAGAGAATTAATATCCTGTGCGACATTCAAAAACATCTTAATATGAACGATTTGGGCGACTTGCCTACGTGAGCAATTGCCTACTACGCCACTAGTTCATCCAAATTTAAACATTATTAATTTGTTTATCTTTTTATTTCAATATTTTGAGTTATTAGATTCTTTGCATTGTTAGGTTTATAGGATAATTATAAGTTAATTGTATTTTTCGAAATTACGAAGAAAGTTTGTTAAACGTAAGTAGGAAAAGTACTTATGTTCGAAGGAGCGAGCCTATATCTTTCGACTATTTGTTTATTACTTTTAGAGACGATTTTTACAACTTTCTGCCTAATTACGAAAATAAAAAGAATTCTACAGATTAATGATTCGGCGCAGAAAAGCACCATTTCTTTCGAGTAATTATCACTTGTAAGTAGTAGTATTTTTCGAGCCATTTATTTCCCGCTGCTACCCGTCTAGGTAGGACGTCATAAGCCTCGGGAAAAGAAAGATTGGTGGGACACATTCAAGAAATACCCACCCACTTCCTACGACGATGATTAACATTACATTTTAGGTAATACGCTAATTAGACTACTTTAAAAGTTAAGTCGGGTTATTTTAACGGGTTTAGTTTGGGTAAGTCTACAAATTATTGACTAGTATTCACGTGAAAACGCAAGCACCATTGTAACAACCGTCACAAATATCACCCATTTTGGACTGAAACCTACGACTATGCATGTATTTAGTAGGTTATTTAAAAAAATAATTAGTTTGGCTGATTCTACAGATTTACTACTTATACTCAGGCGAGAAAAACAGCATAAAAGAACCTGTAAAAATTAACCTAGACTTAACACAAAATAAAAAAAGAAAACTAAACAACCTACCTAAGCCAAATGATCATTTTCTTTTTTTTGGGGGGGGGGGGGGGAATTCAAAACAAGCTATCAATGACAAGATAGCTGCCCCTCTATTTATCTCTATAGCACCATAGGTATGCATTTATTGCGGCGTAATTAGTGAAAGTGCTATATAGTGTATATATATACTTAATATATCGCGTTTTTGCGGGGGGACGGAGAGGAGTTTCGAAATGGACAGCCTAATGGGTAAGCAAATATCAAACTAGCTTTAGAGAGAAAAGGATAAATGAGTTAGCCCTATTTTTTACGTTTTCTGTTTACCACTAAGTTTTATAAATATGGTAGGATAACATTAATTTCTGCAATATAATCATGATCGCTCTTGTATATGGTTCGCAAAATGAGGCTTATGTTTGTTCCAATTCGTTTAGGAATTTATTTTTAAAATATTTCCCATTTACTTTCGTCGGCTTTCAGCCGAACTTAGAAGATATAAAGGCCAAGCCAAGACACAGGTCACCTCGTCCATCATCTCTATTAGAGGTGGAAACACATACAGATCCTAAAATTATTTGCACAATTCTTCGAAACTAAGAAGTCGAGAAATACATCTAAACGAATTTGCTTCCGCCAACGCCTGATCAAAGCAAAAAGAGTAAAAGAGAAGCCAACAGCACCTAGTGTTCCCAGGCGGTCTCCCATCCAAGTACTAACAAAGCCCAATGTTACTTAACTTCGCTGAGCGGACGAGAAGCGGTGCTTTGAACATGGTATGACCGTTGGCCCTAATAAGAGCATTTTTATCAAATTTAAAACAAATATCTCTTCTCGATCAACCACAAACGTAATTTTAACAAAATCCTACTTATCCTCATCACCGCAACACGGCCATCCACTGAAGGATTAACTATCAACAAAACAATAATAGTCAATACAACAACCTCGCCACAAAATTGAACCGCGCAAATATATATTTCTATCTTTTGATACCTAAGTCAAGAGAATTAATATCCTGTGCGACATTCAAAAACATCTTAATATGAACGATTTGGGCGACTTGCCTACGTGAGCAATTGTCTACTACGCCACTAGTTCATCCAAATTTAAACATTATTAATTTGTTTATCTTTTTATTTCAATATTTTGAGTTATTAGATTCTTTGCATTGTTAGGTTTATAGGATAATTATAAGTTAATTGTATTTTTCTAAATTACGCAGAAAGTTTGTTAAACATAAGTAGGAAAAGTACTTATGTTCGAAGGAGCGAGCCTATATCTTTCGACTATTTGTTTATTACTTTTAGAGACGATTTTTACAACTTTCTGCCTAATTACGAAAATAAAAAGAATTCTACAGATTAATGATTCGGCGCAGAAAAGCACCATTTCTTTCGAGTAATTATCACTTGTAAGTAGTAGTATTTTTCGAGCCATTTATTTCCCGCTGCTACCCGTCTAGGTAGGACGTCATAAGCCTCGGGAAAAGAAAGATTGGTGGGACACATTCAAGAAATACCCACCCACTTCCTACGACGATGATTAACATTACATTTTAGGTAATACGCTAATTAGACTACTTTAAAAGTTAAGTCGGGTTATTTTAACGGGTTTAGTTTGGGTAAGTCTACAAATTATTGACTAGTATTCACGTGAAAACGCAAGACCCATTGTAACAACCGTCACAAATATCACCCATTTTGGACTGAAACCTACGACTATGCATGTATTTAGTAGGTTATTTAAAAAAAATAATTAGTTTGGCTGATTCTACAGATTTACTACATATACTCAGGCGAGAAAAACAGCATAAAAGAACCTGTAAAAATTAACCTAGACTTAACACAAAATAAAAAAAGAAAACTAAACAACCTACCTAAGCCAAATGATCATTTTCTTCTTTTTTTTGGGGGGGGGGGGATTCAAAACAAGCTATCAATGACCATATAGCTGCCCTCTCTATTTATCTCTATAGCACCATAGGTATGCATTTATTGCGGCGTAATTAGTGAAAGTGCTATATAGTGTATATATATACTTAATATATCGCGTTTTTGCGGGGAGACGGAGAGGAGTTTCGAAATGGACAGCCTAATGGGTAAGCAAATATCAAACTAGCTTTAGAGAGAAAAGGATAAATGAGTTAGCCCTATTTTTTACGTTTTCTGTTTACCACTAAGTTTTATAAATATGGTAGGATAACATTAATTTCTGCAATATAATCATGATCGCTCTTGTATATGGTTCGCAAAATGAGGCTTATGTTTGTTCCAATTCGTTTAGGAATTTATTTTTAAAATATTTCCCATTTACTTTCGTCGGCTTTCAGCCGAACTTAGAAGATATAAAGGCCAAGCCAAGACACAGGTCACCTCGTCCATCATCTCTATTAGAGGTGGAAACACATACAGATCCTAAAATTATTTGCACAATTCTTCGAAACTAAGAAGTCGAGAATACATCTAAACGAATTTGCTTCCGCCAACGCCTGATCAAAGCAAAAAAGAGTAAAAGAGAAGCCAACAGCACCTAGTGTTCCCAGGCGGTCTCCCATCCAAGTACTAACAAGGCCCAATGTTACTTAACTTCGCTGAGCGGACGAGAAGCGGTGCTTTGAACATGGTATGACCGTTGGCCCTAATAACAGCATTTTTATCAAATTTAAAACAAATATCTCTTCTCGATCAACCACAAACGTAATTTTAACAAAATCCTACTTATCCTCATCACCGCAACACGGCCATCCACTGAAGGATTAACTATCAACAAAACAATAATAGTCAATACAACAACCTCGCCACAAAATTGAACCGCGCAAATATATATTTCTATCTTTTGATACCTAAGTCAAGAGAATTAATATCCTGTGCGACATTCAAAAACATCTTAATATGAACGATTTGGGCGACTTGCCTACGTGAGCAATTGCCTACTACGCCACTAGTTCATCCAAATTTAAACATTATTAATTTGTTTATCTTTTTATTTCAATATTTTGAGTTATTAGATTCTTTGCATTGTTAGGTTTATAGGATAATTATAAGTTAATTGTATTTTTCTAAATTACGCAGAAAGTTTGTTAAACATAAGTAGGAAAAGTACTTATGTTCGAAGGAGCGAGCCTATATCTTTCGACTATTTGTTTATTACTTTTAGAGACGATTTTTACAACTTTCTGCCTAATTACGAAAATAAAAAGAATTCTACAGATTAATGATTCGGCGCAGAAAAGCACCATTTCTTTCGAGTAATTATCACTTGTAAGTAGTAGTATTTTTCGAGCCATTTATTTCCCGCTGCTACCCGTCTAGGTAGGACGTCATAAGCCTCGGGAAAAGAAAGATGGGTGGGACACATTCAAGAAATACCCACCCACTTCCTACGACGATGATTAACATTACATTTTAGGTAATACGCTAATTAGACTACTTTAAAAGTTAAGTCGGGTTATTTTAACGGGTTTAGTTTGGGTAAGTCTACAAATTATTGACTAGTATTCACGTGAAAACGCAAGACCCATTGTAACAACCGTCACAAATATCACCCATTTTGGACTGAAACCTACGACTATGCATGTATTTAGTAGGTTATTTAAAAAAAATAATTAGTTTGGCTGATTCTACAGATTTACTACTTATAATCAGGCGAGAAAAACAGCATAAAAGAACCTGTAAAAATTAACCTAGACTTAACACAAAAAAAAACAAAAAAAAAACTAAACAACCTACCTAAGCCAAATGATCATTTTCTTTTTCTTTTTTTTGGGGGGGGGGGATTCAAAACAAGCTATCAATGACAAGATAGCTGCCCCTCTATTTATCTCTATAGCACCATAGGTATGCATTTATTGCGGCGTAATTAGTGAAAGTGCTATATAGTGTATATATATACTTAATATATCGCGTTTTTGCGGAGAGACGGAGAGGAGTTTCGAAATGGACAGCCTAATGGGTAAGCAAATATCAAACTAGCTTTAGAGAGAAAAGGATAAATGAGTTAGCCCTATTTTTTACGTTTTCTGTTTACCACTAAGTTTTATAAATATGGTAGGATAACATTAATTTCTGCAATATAATCATGATCGCTCTTGTATATGGTTCGCAAAATGAGGCTTATGTTTGTTCCAATTCGTTTAGGAATTTATTTTTAAAATATTTCCCATTTACTTTCGTCGGCTTTCAGCCGAACTTAGAAGATATAAAGGCCAAGCCAAGACACAGGTCACCTCGTCCATCATCTCTATTAGAGGTGGAAACACATACAGATCCTAAAATTATTTGCACAATTCTTCGAAACTAAGAAGTCTAGAATACATCTAAACGAATTTGCTTCCGCCAACGCCTGATCAAAGCAAAAAAGAGTAAAAGAGAAGCAACAGCACCTAGTGTTCCCAGGCGGTCTCCCATCCAAGTACTAACAAGGCCCAATGTTACTTAACTTCGCTGAGCGGACGAGAAGCGGTGCTTTGAACATGGTATGACCGTTGGCCCTAATAAGAGCATTTTTATCAATTTTAAAACAAATATCTCTTCTCGATCAACCACAAACGTAATTTTAACAAAATCCTACTTATCCTCATCACCGCAACACGGCTATCCACTGAAGGATTAACTATCAACAAAACAATAATAGTCAATACAACAACCTCGCCACAAAATTGAACCGCGCAAATATATATTTCTATCTTTTGATACCTAAGTCAAGAGAATTAATATCCTGTGCGACATTCAAAAACATCTTAATATGAACGATTTGGGCGACTTGCCTACGTGAGCAATTGCCTACTACGCCACTAGTTCATCCAAATTTAAACATTATTAATTTGTTTATCTTTTTATTTCAATATTTTGAGTTATTAGATTCTTTGCATTGTTAGGTTTATAGGATAATTATAAGTTAATTGTATTTTTCTAAATTACGCAGAAAGTTTGTTAAACATAAGTAGGAAAAGTACTTATGTTCGAAGGAGCGAGCCTATATCTTTCGACTATTTGTTTATTACTTTTAGAGACGATTTTTACAACTTTCTGCCTAATTACGAAAATAAAAAGAATTCTACAAATTAATGATTCGGCGCAGAAAAGCACCATTTCTTTCGAGTAATTATCACTTGTAAGTAGTAGTATTTTTCGAGCCATTTATTTCCCGCTGCTACCCGTCTAGGTAGGACGTCATAAGCCTCGGGAAAAGAAAGATTGGTGGGACACATTCAAGAAATACCCACCCACTTCCTACGACGATGATTAACATTACATTTTAGGTAATACGCTAATTAGACTACTTTAAAAGTTAAGTCGGGTTATTTTAACGGGTTTAGTTTGGGTAAGTCTACAAATTATTGACTAGTATTCACGTGAAAACGCAAGACCCATTGTAACAACCGTCACAAATATCACCCATTTTGGACTGAAACCTACGACTATGCATGTATTTAGTAGGTTATTTAAAAAAAATAATTAGTTTGGCTGATTCTACAGATTTACTACTTATAATCAGGCGAGAAAAACAGCATAAAAGAACCTGTAAAAATTAACCTAGACTTAACACAAAAAAAAACAAAAAAAAAACTAAACAACCTACCTAAGCCAAATGATCATTTTCTTTCTTTTTTTTTGGGGGGGGGGATTCAAAACAAGCTATCAATGACAAGATAGCTGCCCCTCTATTTATCTCTATAGCACCATAGGTATGCATTTATTGCGGCGTAATTAGTGAAAGTGCTATATAGTGTATATATATACTTAATATATCGCGTTTTTGCGGGGAGACGGAGAGGAGTTTCGAAATGGACAGCCTAATGGGTAAGCAAATATCAAACTAGCTTTAGAGAGAAAAGGATAAATGAGTTAGCCCTATTTTTTACGTTTTCTGTTTACCACTAAGTTTTATAAATATGGTAGGATAACATTAATTTCTGCAATATAATCATGATCGCTCTTGTATATGGTTCGCAAAATGAGGCTTATGTTTGTTCCAATTCGTTTAGGAATTTATTTTTAAAATATTTCCCATTTACTTTCGTCGGCTTTCAGCCGAACTTAGAAGATATAAAGGCCAAGCCAAGACACAGGTCACCTCGTCCATCATCTCTATTAGAGGTGGAAACACATACAGATCCTAAAATTATTTGCACAATTCTTCGAAACTAAGAAGTCGAGAATACATCTAAACGAATTTGCTTCCGCCAACGCCTGATCAAAGCAAAAAAGAGTAAAAGGGAAGCCAACAGCAGCTAGTGTTCCCAGGCGGTCTCCCATCCAAGTACTAACAAGGCCCAATGTTACTTAACTTCGCTGAGCGGACGAGAAGCGGTGCTTTGAACATGGTATGACCGTTGGCCCTAATAAGAGCATTTTTATCAATTTTAAAACAAATATCTCTTCTCGATCAACCACAAACGTAATTTTAACAAAATCCTACTTATCCTCATCACCGCAACACGGCCATCCACTGAAGGATTAACTATCAACAAAACAATAATAGTCAATACAACAACCTCGCCACAAAATTGAACCGCGCAAATATATATTTCTATCTTTTGATACCTAAGTCAAGAGAATTAATATCCTGTGCGACATTCAAAAACATCTTAATATGAACGATTTGGGCGACTTGCCTACGTGAGCAATTGCCTACTACGCCACTAGTTCATCCAAATTTAAACATTATTAATTTGTTTATCTTTTTATTTCAATATTTTGAGTTATTAGATTCTTTGCATTGTTAGGTTTATAGGATAATTATAAGTTAATTGTATTTTTCTAAATTACGAAGAAAGTTTGTTAAACATAAGTAGGAAAAGTACTTATGTTCGAAGGAGCGAGCCTATATCTTTCGACTATTTGTTTATTACTTTTAGAGACGATTTTTACAACTTTCTGCCTAATTACGAAAATAAAAAGAATTCTACAGATTAATGATTCGGCGCAGAAAAGCACCATTTCTTTCGAGTAATTATCACTTGTAAGTAGTAGTATTTTTCGAGCCATTTATTTCCCGCTGCTACCCGTCTAGGTAGGACGTCATAAGCCTCGGGAAAAGAAAGATTGGTGGGACACATTCAAGAAATACCCACCCACTTACTACGACGATGATTAACATTACATTTTAGGTAATACGCTAATTAGACTACTTTAAAAGTTAAGTCGGGTTATTTTAACGGGTTTAGTTTGGGTAAGTCTACAAATTATTGACTAGTATTCACGTGAAAACGCAAGACCCATTGTAACAACCGTCACAAATATCACCCATTTTGGACTGAAACCTACGACTATGCATGTATTTAGTAGGTTATTTAAAAAAAATAATTAGTTTGGCTGATTCTACAGATTTACTACTTATAATCAGGCGAGAAAAACAGCATAAAAGAACCTGTAAAAATTAACCTAGACTTAACACAAAAAAAAAAAAAAATAAACTAAACAACCTACCTAAGCCAAATGATCATTTTCTTTTTCTTTTTTTTTGGGGGGGGGGGATTCAAAACAAGCTATCAATGACAAGATAGCTGCCCCTCTTTTTATCTCTATAGCACCATAGGTATGCATTTATTGCGGCGTAATTAGTGAAAGTGCTATATAGTGTATATATATACTTAATATATCGCGTTTTTGCGGGGAGACGGAGAGGAGTTTCGAAATGGACAGCCTAATGGGTAAGCAAATATCAAACTAGCTTTAGAGAGAAAAGGATAAATGAGTTAGCCCTATTTTTTACGTTTTCTGTTTACCACTAAGTTTTATAAATATGGTAGGATAACATTAATTTCTGCAATATAATCATGATCGCTCTTGTATATGGTTCGCAAAATGAGGCTTATGTTTGTTCCAATTCGTTTAGGAATTTATTTTTAAAATATTTCCCATTTACTTTCGTCGGCTTTCAGCCGAACTTAGAAGATATAAAGGCCAAGCCAAGACACAGGTCACCTCGTCCATCATCTCTATTAGAGGTGGAAACACATACAGATCCTAAAATTATTTGCACAATTCTTCGAAACTAAGAAGTCGAGAATACATCTAAACGAATTTGCTTCCGCCAACGCCTGATCAAAGCAAAAAAGAGTAAAAGGGAAGCCAACAGCAGCTAGTGTTCCCAGGCGGTCTCCCATCCAAGTACTAACAAGGCCCAATGTTACTTAACTTCGCTGAGCGGACGAGAAGCGGTGCTTTGAACATGGTATGACCGTTGGCCCTAATAAGAGCATTTTTATCAATTTTAAAACAAATATCTCTTCTCGATCAACCACAAACGTAATTTTAACAAAATCCTACTTATCCTCATCACCGCAACACGGCCATCCACTGAAGGATTAACTATCAACAAAACAATAATAGTCAATACAACAACCTCGCCACAAAATTGAACCGCGCAAATATATATTTCTATCTTTTGATACCTAAGTCAAGAGAATTAATATCCTGTGCGACATTCAAAAACATCTTAATATGAACGATTTGGGCGACTTGCCTACGTGAGCAATTGCCTACTACGCCACTAGTTCATCCAAATTTAAACATTATTAATTTGTTTATCTTTTTATTTCAATATTTTGAGTTATTAGATTCTTTGCATTGTTAGGTTTATAGGATAATTATAAGTTAATTGTATTTTTCTAAATTACGAAGAAAGTTTGTTAAACATAAGTAGGAAAAGTACTTATGTTCGAAGGAGCGAGCCTATATCTTTCGACTATTTGTTTATTACTTTTAGAGACGATTTTTACAACTTTCTGCCTAATTACGAAAATAAAAAGAATTCTACAGATTAATGATTCGGCGCAGAAAAGCACCATTTCTTTCGAGTAATTATCACTTGTAAGTAGTAGTATTTTTCGAGCCATTTATTTCCCGCTGCTACCCGTCTAGGTAGGACGTCATAAGCCTCGGGAAAAGAAAGATTGGTGGGACACATTCAAGAAATACCCACCCACTTACTACGACGATGATTAACATTACATTTTAGGTAATACGCTAATTAGACTACTTTAAAAGTTAAGTCGGGTTATTTTAACGGGTTTAGTTTGGGTAAGTCTACAAATTATTGACTAGTATTCACGTGAAAACGCAAGACCCATTGTAACAACCGTCACAAATATCACCCATTTTGGACTGAAACCTACGACTATGCATGTATTTAGTAGGTTATTTAAAAAAAATAATTAGTTTGGCTGATTCTACAGATTTACTACTTATAATCAGGCGAGAAAAACAGCATAAAAGAACCTGTAAAAATTAACCTAGACTTAACACAAAATAAAAAAAACAAAACTAAACAACCTACCTAAGCCAAATGATCATTTTCTTTTTTTGGGGGGGGGGGATTCAAAACAAGCTATCAATGACAAGATAGCTGCCCCTCTATTTATCTCTATAGCACCATAGGTATGCATTTATTGCGGCGTAATTAGTGAAAGTGCTATATAGTGTATATATATACTTAATATATCGCGTTTTTGCGGAGAGACGGAGAGGAGTTTCGAAATGGACAGCCTAATGGGTAAGCAAATATCAAACTAGCTTTAGAGAGAAAAGGATAAATGAGTTAGCCCTATTTTTTACGTTTTCTGTTTACCACTAAGTTTTATAAATATGGTAGGATAACATCAATTTCTGCAATATAATCATGATCGCTCTTGTATATGGTTCGCAAAATGAGGCTTATGTTTGTTCCAATTCGTTTAGGAATTTATTTTTAAAATATTTCCCATTTACTTTCGTCGGCTTTCAGCCGAACTTAGAAGATATAAAGGCCAAGCCAAGACACAGGTCACCTCGTCCATCATCTCTATTAGAGGTGGAAACACATACGAATTTGCTTCCGCCAACGCCTGATCAAAGCAAAAAAGAGTAAAAGAGAAGCCAACAGCACCTAGTGTTCCCAGGCGGTCTCCCATCCAAGTACTAACAAGGCCCAATGTTACTTAACTTCGCTGAGCGGACGAGAAGCGGTGCTTTGAACATGGTATGACCGTTGGCCCTAATAACAGCATTTTTATCAAATTTAAAACAAATATCTCTTCTCGATCAACCACAAACGTAATTTTAACAAAATCCTACTTATCCTCATCACCGCAACACGGCCATCCACTGAAGGATTAACTATCAACAAAACAATAATAGTCAATACAACAACCTCGCCACAAAATTGAACCGCGCAAATATATATTTCTATCTTTTGATACCTAAGTCAAGAGAATTAATATCCTGTGCGACATTCAAAAACATCTTAATATGAACGATTTGGGCGACTTGCCTACGTGAGCAATTGCCTACTACGCCACTAGTTCATCCAAATTTAAACATTATTAATTTGTTTATCTTTTTATTTCAATATTTTGAGTTATTAGATTCTTTGCATTGTTAGGTTTATAGGATAATTATAAGTTAATTGTATTTTTCGAAATTACGAAGAAAGTTTGTTAAACGTAAGTAGGAAAAGTACTTATGTTCGAAGGAGCGAGCCTATATCTTTCGACTATTTGTTTATTACTTTTAGAGACGATTTTTACAACTTTCTGCCTAATTACGAAAATAAAAAGAATTCTACAGATTAATGATTCGGCGCAGAAAAGCACCATTTCTTTCGAGTAATTATCACTTGTAAGTAGTAGTATTTTTCGAGCCATTTATTTCCCGCTGCTACCCGTCTAGGTAGGACGTCATAAGCCTCGGGAAAAGAAAGATTGGTGGGACACATTCAAGAAATACCCACCCACTTCCTACGACGATGATTAACATTACATTTTAGGTAATACGCTAATTAGACTACTTTAAAAGTTAAGTCGGGTTATTTTAACGGGTTTAGTTTGGGTAAGTCTACAAATTATTGACTAGTATTCACGTGAAAACGCAAGACCCATTGTAACAACCGTCACAAATATCACCCATTTTGGACTGAAACCTACGACTATGCATGTATTTAGTAGGTTATTTAAAAAAAATAATTAGTTTGGCTGATTCTACAGATTTACTACTTATAATCAGGCGAGAAAAACAGCATAAAAGAACCTGTAAAAATTAACCTAGACTTAACACAAAAAAAAACAAAAAAAAAACTAAACAACCTACCTAAGCCAAATGATCATTTTCTTTTTCTTTTTTTTTTGGGGGGGGGGATTCAAAACAAGCTATCAATGACAAGATAGCTGCCCCTCTATTTATCTCTATAGCACCATAGGTATGCATTTATTGCGGCGTAATTAGTGAAAGTGCTATATAGTGTATATATATACTTAATATATCGCGTTTTTGCGGAGAGACGGAGAGGAGTTTCGAAATGAACAGCCTAATGGGTAAGCAAATATCAAACTAGCTTTAGAGAGAAAAGGATAAATGAGTTAGCCCTATTTTTTACGTTTTCTGTTTACCACTAAGTTTTATAAATATGGTAGGATAACATTAATTTCTGCAATATAATCATGATCGCTCTTGTATATGGTTCGCAAAATGAGGCTTATGTTTGTTCCAATTCGTTTAGGAATTTATTTTTAAAATATTTCCCATTTACTTTCGTCGGCTTTCAGCCGAACTTAGAAGATATAAAGGCCAAGCCAAGACACAGGTCACCTCGTCCATCATCTCTATTAGAGGTGGAAACACATACAGATCCTAAAATTATTTGCACAATTCTTCGAAACTAAGAAGTCGAGAATACATCTAAACGAATTTGCTTCCGCCAACGCCTGATCAAAGCAAAAAAGAGTAAAAGAGAAGCCAACAGCACCTAGTGTTCCCAGGCGGTCTCCCATCCAAGTACTAACAAGGCCCAATGTTACTTAACTTCGCTGAGCGGACGAGAAGCGGTGCTTTGAACATGGTATGACCGTTGGCCCTAATAACAGCATTTTTATCAAATTTAAAACAAATATCTCTTCTCGATCAACCACAAACGTAATTTTAACAAAATCCTACTTATCCTCATCACCGCAACACGGCCATCCACTGAAGGATTAACTATCAACAAAACAATAATAGTCAATACAACAACCTCGCCACAAAATTGAACCACGCAAATATATATTTCTATCTTTTGATACCTAAGTCAAGAGAATTAATATCCTGTGCGACATTCAAAAACATCTTAATATGAACGATTTGGGCGACTTGCCTACGTGAGCAATTGCCTACTACGCCACTAGTTCATCCAAATTTAAACATTATTAATTTGTTTATCTTTTTATTTCAATATTTTGAGTTATTAGATTCTTTGCATTGTTAGGTTTATAGGATAATTATAAGTTAATTGTATTTTTCTAAATTACGCAGAAAGTTTGTTAAACATAAGTAGGAAAAGTACTTATGTTCGAAGGAGCGAGCCTATATCTTTCGACTATTTGTTTATTACTTTTAGAGACGATTTTTACAACTTTCTGCCTAATTACGAAAATAAAAAGAATTCTACAGATTAATGATTCGGCGCAGAAAAGCACCATTTCTTTCGAGTAATTATCACTTGTAAGTAGTAGTATTTTTCGAGCCATTTATTTCCCGCTGCTACCCGTCTAGGTAGGACGTCATAAGCCTCGGGAAAAGAAAGATTGGTGGGACACATTCAAGAAATACCCACCCACTTCCTACGACGATGATTAACATTACATTTTAGGTAATACGCTAATTAGACTACTTTAAAAGTTAAGTCGGGTTATTTTAACGGGTTTAGTTTGGGTAAGTCTACAAATTATTGACTAGTATTCACGTGAAAACGCAAGACCCATTGTAACAACCGTCACAAATATCACCCATTTTGGACTGAAACCTACGACTATGCATGTATTTAGTAGGTTATTTAAAAAAAATAATTAGTTTGGCTGATTCTACAGATTTACTACTTATAATCAGGCGAGAAAAACAGCATAAAAGAACCTGTAAAAATTAACCTAGACTTAACACAAAAAAAAACAAAAAAAAAACTAAACAACCTACCTAAGCCAAATGATCATTTTCTTTTTCTTTTTTTTTGGGGGGGGGGATTCAAAACAAGCTATCAATGACAAGATAGCTGCCCCTCTATTTATCTCTATAGCACCATAGGTATGCATTTATTGCGGCGTAATTAGTGAAAGTGCTATATAGTGTATATATATACTTAATATATCGCGTTTTTGCGGAGAGACGGAGAGGAGTTTCGAAATGGACAGCCTAATGGGTAAGCAAATATCAAACTAGCTTTAGAGAGAAAAGGATAAATGAGTTAGCCCTATTTTTTACGTTTTCTGTTTACCACTAAGTTTTATAAATATGGTAGGATAACATTAATTTCTGCAATATAATCATGATCGCTCTTGTATATGGTTCGCAAAATGAGGCTTATGTTTGTTCCAATTCGTTTAGGAATTTATTTTTAAAATATTTCCCATTTACTTTCGTCGGCTTTCAGCCGAACTTAGAAGATATAAAGGCCAAGCCAAGACACAGGTCACCTCGTCCATCATCTCTATTAGAGGTGGAAACACATACAGATCCTAAAATTATTTGCACAATTCTTCGAAACTAAGAAGTCTAGAATACATCTAAACGAATTTGCTTCCGCCAACGCCTGATCAAAGCAAAAAAGAGTAAAAGAGAAGCAACAGCACCTAGTGTTCCCAGGCGGTCTCCCATCCAAGTACTAACAAGGTCCAATGTTACTTAACTTCGCTGAGCGGACGAGAAGCGGTGCTTTGAACATGGTATGACCGTTGGCCCTAATAAGAGCATTTTTATCAATTTTAAAACAAATATCTCTTCTCGATCAACCACAAACGTAATTTTAACAAAATCCTACTTATCCTCATCACCGCAACACGGCCATCCACTGAAGGATTAACTATCAACAAAACAATAATAGTCAATACAACAACCTCGCCACAAAATTGAACCGCGCAAATATATATTTCTATCTTTTGATACCTAAGTCAAGAGAATTAATATCCTGTGCGACATTCAAAAACATCTTAATATGAACGATTTGGGCGACTTGCCTACGTGAGCAATTGCCTACTACGCCACTAGTTCATCCAAATTTAAACATTATTAATTTGTTTATCTTTTTATTTCAATATTTTGAGTTATTAGATTCTTTGCATTGTTAGGTTTATAGGATAATTATAAGTTAATTGTATTTTTCGAAATTACGAAGAAAGTTTGTTAAACGTAAGTAGGAAAAGTACTTATGTTCGAAGGAGCGAGCCTATATCTTTCGACTATTTGTTTATTACTTTTAGAGACGATTTTTACAACTTTCTGCCTAATTACGAAAATAAAAAGAATTCTACAGATTAATGATTCGGCGCAGAAAAGCACCATTTCTTTCGAGTAATTATCACTTGTAAGTAGTAGTATTTTTCGAGCCATTTATTTCCCGCTGCTACCCGTCTAGGTAGGACGTCATAAGCCTCGGGAAAAGAAAGATTGGTGGGACACATTCAAGAAATACCCACCCACTTCCTACGACGATGATTAACATTACATTTTAGGTAATACGCTAATTAGACTACTTTAAAAGTTAAGTCGGGTTATTTTAACGGGTTTAGTTTGGGTAAGTCTACAAATTATTGACTAGTATTCACGTGAAAACGCAAGACCCATTGTAACAACCGTCACAAATATCACCCATTTTGGACTGAAACCTACGACTATGCATGTATTTAGTAGGTTATTTAAAAAAAATAATTAGTTTGGCTGATTCTACAGATTTACTACTTATAATCAGGCGAGAAAAACAGCATAAAAGAACCTGTAAAAATTAACCTAGACTTAACACAAAAAAAAACAAAAAAAAAACTAAACAACCTACCTAAGCCAAATGATCATTTTCTTTTTCTTTTTTTTTTTGGGGGGGGGATTCAAAACAAGCTATCAATGACAAGATAGCTGCCCCTCTATTTATCTCTATAGCACCATAGGTATGCATTTATTGCGGCGTAATTAGTGAAAGTGCTATATAGTGTATATATATACTTAATATATCGCGTTTTTGCGGAGAGACGGAGAGGAGTTTCGAAATGAACAGCCTAATGGGTAAGCAAATATCAAACTAGCTTTAGAGAGAAAAGGATAAATGAGTTAGCCCTATTTTTTACGTTTTCTGTTTACCACTAAGTTTTATAAATATGGTAGGATAACATTAATTTCTGCAATATAATCATGATCGCTCTTGTATATGGTTCGCAAAATGAGGCTTATGTTTGTTCCAATTCGTTTAGGAATTTATTTTTAAAATATTTCCCATTTACTTTCGTCGGCTTTCAGCCGAACTTAGAAGATATAAAGGCCAAGCCAAGACACAGGTCACCTCGTCCATCATCTCTATTAGAGGTGGAAACACATACAGATCCTAAAATTATTTGCACAATTCTTCGAAACTAAGAAGTCGAGAATACATCTAAACGAATTTGCTTCCGCCAACGCCTGATCAAAGCAAAAAAGAGTAAAAGAGAAGCCAACAGCACCTAGTGTTCCCAGGCGGTCTCCCATCCAAGTACTAACAAGGCCCAATGTTACTTAACTTCGCTGAGCGGACGAGAAGCGGTGCTTTGAACATGGTATGACCGTTGGCCCTAATAAGAGCATTTTTATCAAATTTAAAACAAATATCTCTTCTCGATCAACCACAAACGTAATTTTAACAAAATCCTACTTATCCTCATCACCGCAACACGGCCATCCACTGAAGGATTAACTATCAACAAAACAATAATAGTCAATACAACAACCTCGCCACAAAATTGAACCGCGCAAATATATATTTCTATCTTTTGATACCTAAGTCAAGAGAATTAATATCCTGTGCGACATTCAAAAACATCTTAATATGAACGATTTGGGCGACTTGCCTACGTGAGCAATTGCCTACTACGCCACTAGTTCATCCAAATTTAAACATTATTAATTTGTTTATCTTTTTATTTCAATATTTTGAGTTATTAGATTCTTTGCATTGTTAGGTTTATAGGATAATTATAAGTTAATTGTATTTTTCTAAATTACGCAGAAAGTTTGTTAAACATAAGTAGGAAAAGTACTTATGTTCGAAGGAGCGAGCCTATATCTTTCGACTATTTGTTTATTACTTTTAGAGACGATTTTTACAACTTTCTGCCTAATTACGAAAATAAAAAGAATTCTACAGATTAATGATTCGGCGCAGAAAAGCACCATTTCTTTCGAGTAATTATCACTTGTAAGTAGTAGTATTTTTCGAGCCATTTATTTCCCGCTGCTACCCGTCTAGGTAGGACGTCATAAGCCTCGGGAAAAGAAAGATTGGTGGGACACATTCAAGAAATACCCACCCACTTCCTACGACGATGATTAACATTACATTTTAGGTAATACGCTAATTAGACTACTTTAAAAGTTAAGTCGGGTTATTTTAACGGGTTTAGTTTGGGTAAGTCTACAAATTATTGACTAGTATTCACGTGAAAACGCAAGACCCATTGTAACAACCGTCACAAATATCACCCATTTTGGACTGAAACCTACGACTATGCATGTATTTAGTAGGTTATTTAAAAAAAATAATTAGTTTGGCTGATTCTACAGATTTACTACTTATAATCAGGCGAGAAAAACAGCATAAAAGAACCTGTAAAAATTAACCTAGACTTAACACAAAAAAAAACAAAAAAAAAACTAAACAACCTACCTAAGCCAAATGATCATTTTCTTTTTCTTTTTTTTTGGGGGGGGGGATTCAAAACAAGCTATCAATGACAAGATAGCTGCCCCTCTATTTATCTCTATAGCACCATAGGTATGCATTTATTGCGGCGTAATTAGTGAAAGTGCTATATAGTGTATATATATACTTAATATATCGCGTTTTTGCGGAGAGACGGAGAGGAGTTTCGAAATGGACAGCCTAATGGGTAAGCAAATATCAAACTAGCTTTAGAGAGAAAAGGATAAATGAGTTAGCCCTATTTTTTACGTTTTCTGTTTACCACTAAGTTTTATAAATATGGTAGGATAACATTAATTTCTGCAATATAATCATGATCGCTCTTGTATATGGTTCGCAAAATGAGGCTTATGTTTGTTCCAATTCGTTTAGGAATTTATTTTTAAAATATTTCCCATTTACTTTCGTCGGCTTTCAGCCGAACTTAGAAGATATAAAGGCCAAGCCAAGACACAGGTCACCTCGTCCATCATCTCTATTAGAGGTGGAAACACATACAGATCCTAAAATTATTTGCACAATTCTTCGAAACTAAGAAGTCGAGAATACATCTAAACGAATTTGCTTCCGCCAACGCCTGATCAAAGCAAAAAAGAGTAAAAGAGAAGCCAACAGCACCTAGTGTTCCCAGGCGGTCTCCCATCCAAGTACTAACAAGGCCCAATGTTACTTAACTTCGCTGAGCGGACGAGAAGCGGTGCTTTGAACATGGTATGACCGTTGGCCCTAATAACAGCATTTTTATCAAATTTAAAACAAATATCTCTTCTCGATCAACCACAAACGTAATTTTAACAAAATCCTACTTATCCTCATCACCGCAACACGGCCATCCACTGAAGGATTAACTATCAACAAAACAATAATAGTCAATACAACAACCTCGCCACAAAATTGAACCGCGCAAATATATATTTCTATCTTTTGATACCTAAGTCAAGAGAATTAATATCCTGTGCGACATTCAAAAACATCTTAATATGAACGATTTGGGCGACTTGCCTACGTGAGCAATTGCCTACTACGCCACTAGTTCATCCAAATTTAAACATTATTAATTTGTTTATCTTTTTATTTCAATATTTTGAGTTATTAGATTCTTTGCATTGTTAGGTTTATAGGATAATTATAAGTTAATTGTATTTTTCGAAATTACGAAGAAAGTTTGTTAAACGTAAGTAGGAAAAGTACTTATGTTCGAAGGAGCGAGCCTATATCTTTCGACTATTTGTTTATTACTTTTAGAGACGATTTTTACAACTTTCTGCCTAATTACGAAAATAAAAAGAATTCTACAGATTAATGATTCGGCGCAGAAAAGCACCATTTCTTTCGAGTAATTATCACTTGTAAGTAGTAGTATTTTTCGAGCCATTTATTTCCCGCTGCTACCCGTCTAGGTAGGACGTCATAAGCCTCGGGAAAAGAAAGATTGGTGGGACACATTCAAGAAATACCCACCCACTTCCTACGACGATGATTAACATTACATTTTAGGTAATACGCTAATTAGACTACTTTAAAAGTTAAGTCGGGTTATTTTAACGGGTTTAGTTTGGGTAAGTCTACAAATTATTGACTAGTATTCACGTGAAAACGCAAGACCCATTGTAACAACCGTCACAAATATCACCCATTTTGGACTGAAACCTACGACTATGCATGTATTTAGTAGGTTATTTAAAAAAAATAATTAGTTTGGCTGATTCTACAGATTTACTACTTATAATCAGGCGAGAAAAACAGCATAAAAGAACCTGTAAAAATTAACCTAGACTTAACACAAAAAAAAACAAAAAAAAAACTAAACAACCTACCTAAGCCAAATGATCATTTTCTTTTTCTTTTTTTTTGGGGGGGGGATTCAAAACAAGCTATCAATGACAAGATAGCTGCCCCTCTATTTATCTCTATAGCACCATAGGTATGCATTTATTGCGGCGTAATTAGTGAAAGTGCTATATAGTGTATATATATACTTAATATATCGCGTTTTTGCGGGGAGACGGAGAGGAGTTTCGAAATGGACAGCCTAATGGGTAAGCAAATATCAAACTAGCTTTAGAGAGAAAAGGATAAATGAGTTAGCCCTATTTTTTACGTTTTCTGTTTACCACTAAGTTTTATAAATATGGTAGGATAACATTAATTTCTGCAATATAATCATGATCGCTCTTGTATATGGTTCGCAAAATGAGGCTTATGTTTGTTCCAATTCGTTTAGGAATTTATTTTTAAAATATTTCCCATTTACTTTCGTCGGCTTTCAGCCGAACTTAGAAGATATAAAGGCCAAGCCAAGACACAGGTCACCTCGTCCATCATCTCTATTAGAGGTGGAAACACATACAGATCCTAAAATTATTTGCACAATTCTTCGAAACTAAGAAGTCGAGAATACATCTAAACGAATTTGCTTCCGCCAACGCCTGATCAAAGCAAAAAAGAGTAAAAGAGAAGCCAACAGCACCTAGTGTTCCCAGGCGGTCTCCCATCCAAGTACTAACAAGGCCCAATGTTACTTAACTTCGCTGAGCGGACGAGAAGCGGTGCTTTGAACATGGTATGACCGTTGGCCCTAATAACAGCATTTTTATCAAATTTAAAACAAATATCTCTTCTCGATCAACCACAAACGTAATTTTAACAAAATCCTACTTATCCTCATCACCGCAACACGGCCATCCACTGAAGGATTAACTATCAACAAAACAATAATAGTCAATACAACAACCTCGCCACAAAATTGAACCGCGCAAATATATATTTCTATCTTTTGATACCTAAGTCAAGAGAATTAATATCCTGTGCGACATTCAAAAACATCTTAATATGAACGATTTGGGCGACTTGCCTACGTGAGCAATTGCCTACTACGCCACTAGTTCATCCAAATTTAAACATTATTAATTTGTTTATCTTTTTATTTCAATATTTTGAGTTATTAGATTCTTTGCATTGTTAGGTTTATAGGATAATTATAAGTTAATTGTATTTTTCTAAATTACGCAGAAAGTTTGTTAAACATAAGTAGGAAAAGTACTTATGTTCGAAGGAGCGAGCCTATATCTTTCGACTATTTGTTTATTACTTTTAGAGACGATTTTTACAACTTTCTGCCTAATTACGAAAATAAAAAGAATTCTACAGATTAATGATTCGGCGCAGAAAAGCACCATTTCTTTCGAGTAATTATCACTTGTAAGTAGTAGTATTTTTCGAGCCATTTATTTCCCGCTGCTACCCGTCTAGGTAGGACGTCATAAGCCTCGGGAAAAGAAAGATTGGTGGGACACATTCAAGAAATACCCACCCACTTCCTACGACGATGATTAACATTACATTTTAGGTAATACGCTAATTAGACTACTTTAAAAGTTAAGTCGGGTTATTTTAACGGGTTTAGTTTGGGTAAGTCTACAAATTATTGACTAGTATTCACGTGAAAACGCAAGACCCATTGTAACAACCGTCACAAATATCACCCATTTTGGACTGAAACCTACGACTATGCATGTATTTAGTAGGTTATTTAAAAAAAATAATTAGTTTGGCTGATTCTACAGATTTACTACTTATAATCAGGCGAGAAAAACAGCATAAAAGAACCTGTAAAAATTAACCTAGACTTAACACAAAAAAAAACAAAAAAAAAACTAAACAACCTACCTAAGCCAAATGATCATTTTCTTTTTCTTTTTTTTTTGGGGGGGGGGATTCAAAACAAGCTATCAATGACAAGATAGCTGCCCCTCTATTTATCTCTATAGCACCATAGGTATGCATTTATTGCGGCGTAATTAGTGAAAGTGCTATATAGTGTATATATATACTTAATATATCGCGTTTTTGCGGGGAGACGGAGAGGAGTTTCGAAATGGACAGCCTAATGGGTAAGCAAATATCAAACTAGCTTTAGAGAGAAAAGGATAAATGAGTTAGCCCTATTTTTTACGTTTTCTGTTTACCACTAAGTTTTATAAATATGGTAGGATAACATTAATTTCTGCAATATAATCATGATCGCTCTTGTATATGGTTCGCAAAATGAGGCTTATGTTTGTTCCAATTCGTTAAGGAATTTATTTTTAAAATATTTCCCATTTACTTTCGTCGGCTTTCAGCCGAACTTAGAAGATATAAAGGCCAAGCCAAGACACAGGTCACCTCGTCCATCATCTCTATTAGAGGTGGAAACACATACAGATCCTAAAATTATTTGCACAATTCTTCGAAACTAAGAAGTCGAGAATACATCTAAACGAATTTGCGTCCGCCAACGCCTGATCAAAGCAAAAAGAGTAAAAGAGAAGCCAACAGCACCTAGTGTTCCCAGGCGGTCTCCCATCCAAGTACTAACAAGGCCCAATGTTACTTAACTTCGCTGAGCGGACGAGAAGCGGTGCTTTGAACATGGTATGACCGTTGGCCCTAATAAGAGCATTTTTATCAAATTTAAAACAAATATCTCTTCTCGATCAACCACAAACGTAATTTTAACAAAATCCTCCTTATCCTCATCACCGCAACACGGCCATCCACTGAAGGATTAACTATCAACAAAACAATAATAGTCAATACAACAACCTCGCCACAAAATTGAACCGCGCAAATATATATTTCTATCTTTTGATACCTAAGTCAAGAGAATTAATATCCTGTGCGACATTCAAAAACATCTTAATATGAACGATTTGGGCGACTTGCCTACGTGAGCAATTGCCTACTACGCCACTAGTTCATCCAAATTTAAACATTATTAATTTGTTTATCTTTTTATTTCAATATTTTGAGTTATTAGATTCTTTGCATTGTTAGGTTTATAGGATAATTATAAGTTAATTGTTTTTTTCTAAATTACGCAGGAAGTTTGTTAAACATAAGTAGGAAAAGTACTTATGTTCGAAGGAGCGAGCCTATATCTTTCGACTATTTGTTTATTACTTTTAGAGACGATTTTTACAACTTTCTGCCTAATTACGAAAATAAAAAGAATTCTACAGATTAATGATTCGGCGCAGAAAAGCACCATTTCTTTCGAGTAATTATCACTTGTAAGTAGTAGTATTTTTCGAGCCATTTATTTCCCGCTGCTACCCGTCTAGGTAGGAAGTCATAAGCCTCGGGAAAAGAAAGAATGGTGGGACACATTCAAGAAATACCCACCCACTTCCTACGACGATGATTAACATTACATTTTAGGTAATACGCTAATTAGACTACTTTAAAAGTTAAGTCGGGTTATTTTAACGGGTTTAGTTTGGGTAAGTCTAAAAATTATTGACTAGTATTCACGTGAAAACGCAAGACCCATTGTAACAACCGTCACAAATATCACCCATTTTGGACTGAAACCTACGACTATGCATGTATTTAGTAGGTTATTTAAAAAAAATAATTAGTTTGGCTGATTCTACAGATTTACTACTTATAATCAGGCGAGAAAAACAGCATAAAAAAACCTGTAAAAATTAACCTAGACTTAACACAAAATAAAAAAAACAAAACTAAACAACCTACCTAAGCCAAATGATCATTTTCTTTTTTTTTGGGGGGGGGGATTCAAAACAAGCTATCAATGACAAGATAGCTGCCCCTCTATTTATCTCTATAGCACCATAGGTATGCATTTATTGCGGCGTAATTAGTGAAAGTGCTATATAGTGTATATATATACTTAATATATCGCGTTTTTGCGGGGAGACGGAGAGGAGTTTCGAAATGGACAGCCTAATGGGTAAGCAAATATCAAACTAGCTTTAGAGAGAAAAGGATAAATGAGTTAGCCCTATTTTTTACGTTTTCTGTTTACCACTAAGTTTTATAAATATGGTAGGATAACATTAATTTCTGCAATATAATCATGATCGCTCTTGTATATGGTTCGCAAAATGAGGCTTATGTTTGTTCCAATTCGTTTAGGAATTTATTTTTAAAATATTTCCCATTTACTTTCGTCGGCTTTCAGCCGAACTTAGAAGATATAAAGGCCAAGCCAAGACACAGGTCACCTCGTCCATCATCTCTATTAGAGGTGGAAACACATACAGATCCTAAAATTATTTGCACAATTCTTCGAAACTAAGAAGTCGAGAATACATCTAAACGAATTTGCTTCCGCCAACGCCTGATCAAAGCAAAAAGAGTAAAAGAGAAGCCAACAGCACCTAGTGTTCCCAGGTGGTCTCCCATCCAAATACTAACAAGGCACAATGTTACTTAACTTCGCTGAGCGGACGAGAAGCGGTGCTTTGAACATGGTATGACCGTTGGCCCTAATAAGAGCATTTTTATCAAATTTAAAACGAATATCTCTTCTCGATCAACCACAAACGTAATTTTAACAAAATCCTACTTATCCTCATCACCGCAACACGGCCATCCACTGAAGGATTAACTATCAACAAAACAATAATAGTCAATACAACAACCTCGCCACAAAATTGAACCGCGCAAATACATATTTCTATCTTTTGATACCTAAGTCAAGAGAATTAATATCCTGTGCGACATTCAAAAACATCTTAATATGAACGATTTGGGCGACTTGCCTACGTGAGCAATTGCCTACTACGCCACTAGTCCATCCAAATTTAAACATTATTAATTTGTTTATCTTTTTATTTCAATATTTTGAGTTATTAGATTCTTTGCATTGTTAGGTTTATAGGATAATTATAAGTTAATTGTATTTTTCTTAATTACGCAGAAAGTTTGTTAAACATAAGTAGGAAAAGTACTTATGTTCGAAGGAGCGAGCCTATATCTTTCGACTATTTGTTTATTACTTTTAGAGACGATTTTTACAACTTTCTGCCTAATTACGAAAATAAAAAGAATTCTACAGATTAATGATTCGGCGCAGAAAAGCACCATTTCTTTCGAGTAATTATCACTTGTAAGTAGTAGTATTTTTCGAGCCATTTATTTCCCGCTGCTACCCGTCTAGGTAGGACGTCATAAGCCTCGGGAAAAGAAAGATTGGTGGGACACATTCAAGAAATACCCACCCACTTCCTACGACGATGATTAACATTACATTTTAGGTAATACGCTAATTAGACTACTTTAAAAGTTAAGTCGGGTTATTTTAACGGGTTTAGTTTGGGTAAGTCTACAAATTATTGACTAGTATTCACGTGAAAACGCAAGACCCATTGTAACAACCGTCACAAATATCACCCATTTTGGACTGAAACCTACGACTATGCATGTATTTAGTAGGTTATTTAAAAAAAATAATTAGTTTGGCTGATTCTACAGATTTACTACTTATAATCAGGCGAGAAAAACAGCATAAAAGAACCTGTAAAAATTAACCTAGACTTAACACAAAATAAAAAAAAAACAAACTAAACAACCTACCTAAGCCAAATGATCATTTTCTTTTTTTTTGAGGGGGGGGGGGATTCAAAACAAGCTATCAATGACAAGATAGCTGCCCCTCTATTTATCTCTATAGCACCATAGGTATGCATTTATTGCGGCGTAATTAGTGAAAGTGCTATATAGTGTATATATATACTTAATATATCGCGTTTTTGCGGGGAGACGGAGAGGAGTTTCGAAATGGACAGCCTAATGGGTAAGCAAATATCAAACTAGCTTTAGAGAGAAAAGGATAAATGAGTTAGCCCTATTTTTTACGTTTTCTGTTTACCACTAAGTTTTATAAATATGGTAGGATAACATTAATTTCTGCAATATAATCATGATCGCTCTTGTATATGGTTCGCAAAATGAGGCTTATGTTTGTTCCAATTCGTTTAGGAATTTATTTTTAAAATATTTCCCATTTACTTTCGTCGGCTTTCAGCCGAACTTAGAAGATATAAAGGCCAAGCCAAGACACAGGTCACCTCGTCCATCATCTCTATTAGAGGTGGAAACACATACAGATCCTAAAATTATTTGCACAATTCTTCGAAACTAAGAAGTCGAGAATACATCTAAACGAATTTGCTTCCGCCAACGCCTGATCAAAGCAAAAAGAGTAAAAGAGAAGCCAACAGCACCTAGTGTTCCCAGGTGGTCTCCCATCCAAATACTAACAAGGCACAATGTTACTTAACTTCGCTGAGCGGACGAGAAGCGGTGCTTTGAACATGGTATGACCGTTGGCCCTAATAAGAGCATTTTTATCAAATTTAAAACGAATATCTCTTCTCGATCAACCACAAACGTAATTTTAACAAAATCCTACTTATCCTCATCACCGCAACACGGCCATCCACTGAAGGATTAACTATCAACAAAACAATAATAGTCAATACAACAACCTCGCCACAAAATTGAACCGCGCAAATACATATTTCTATCTTTTGATACCTAAGTCAAGAGAATTAATATCCTGTGCGACATTCAAAAACATCTTAATATGAACGATTTGGGCGACTTGCCTACGTGAGCAATTGCCTACTACGCCACTAGTCCATCCAAATTTAAACATTATTAATTTGTTTATCTTTTTATTTCAATATTTTGAGTTATTAGATTCTTTGCATTGTTAGGTTTATAGGATAATTATAAGTTAATTGTATTTTTCTTAATTACGCAGAAAGTTTGTTAAACATAAGTAGGAAAAGTACTTATGTTCGAAGGAGCGAGCCTATATCTTTCGACTATTTGTTTATTACTTTTAGAGACGATTTTTACAACTTTCTGCCTAATTACGAAAATAAAAAGAATTCTACAGATTAATGATTCGGCGCAGAAAAGCACCATTTCTTTCGAGTAATTATCACTTGTAAGTAGTAGTATTTTTCGAGCCATTTATTTCCCGCTGCTACCCGTCTAGGTAGGACGTCATAAGCCTCGGGAAAAGAAAGATTGGTGGGACACATTCAAGAAATACCCACCCACTTCCTACGACGATGATTAACATTACATTTTAGGTAATACGCTAATTAGACTACTTTAAAAGTTAAGTCGGGTTATTTTAACGGGTTTAGTTTGGGTAAGTCTACAAATTATTGACTAGTATTCACGTGAAAACGCAAGACCCATTGTAACAACCGTCACAAATATCACCCATTTTGGACTGAAACCTACGACTATGCATGTATTTAGTAGGTTATTTAAAAAAAATAATTAGTTTGGCTGATTCTACAGATTTACTACTTATAATCAGGCGAGAAAAACAGCATAAAAGAACCTGTAAAAATTAACCTAGACTTAACACAAAATAAAAAAAAAACAAACTAAACAACCTACCTAAGCCAAATGATCATTTTCTTTTTTTTTGAGGGGGGGGGGGATTCAAAACAAGCTATCAATGACAAGATAGCTGCCCCTCTATTTATCTCTATAGCACCATAGGTATGCATTTATTGCGGCGTAATTAGTGAAAGTGCTATATAGTGTATATATATACTTAATATATCGCGTTTTTGCGGGGAGACGGAGAGGAGTTTCGAAATGGACAGCCTAATGGGTAAGCAAATATCAAACTAGCTTTAGAGAGAAAAGGATGAATGAGTTAGCCCTATTTTTTACGTTTTCTGTTTACCACTAAGTTTTATAAATATGGTAGGATAACATTAATTTCTGCAATATAATCATGATCGCTCTTGTATATGGTTCGCAAAATGAGGCTTATGTTTGTTCCAATTAGTTTAGGAATTTATTTTTAAAATATTTTCCATTTACTTTCGTCGGCTTTCAGCCGAACTTAGAAGATATAAAGGCCAAGCCAAGACACAGGTCACCTCGTCCATCATCTCTATTAGAGGTGGAAACACATACAGATCCTAAAATTATTTGCACAATTCTTCGAAACTAAGAAGTCGAGAATACATCTAAACGAATTTGCTTCCGCCAACGCCTGATCAAAGCAAAAAGAGTAAAAGAGAAGCCAACAGCACCTAGTGTTCCCAGGCGGCTCCCATCCAAGTACTAACAAGGCACAATGTTACTTAACTTCGCTGAGCGGACGAGAAGCGGTGCTTTGAACATGGTATGACCGTTGCCCCTAATAACAGCATTTTTATCAAATTTAAAACAAATATCTCTTCTCGATCAACCACAAACGTAATTTTAACAAAATCCTACTTATCCTCATCACCGCAACACGGCCATCCACTGAAGGATTAACTATCAACAAAACAATAATAGTCAATACAACAACCTCGCCACAAAATTGAACCGCGCAAATACATATTTCTATCTTTTGATACCTAAGTCAAGAGAATTAATATCCTGTGCGACATTCAAAAACATCTTAATATGAACGATTTGGGCGACTTGCCTACGTGAGCAATTGCCTACTACGCCACTAGTTCATCCAAATTTAAACATTATTAATTTGTTTATCTTTTTATTTCAATATTTTGAGTTATTAGATTCTTTGCATTGTTAGGTTTATAGGATAATTATAAGTTAATTGTTTTTTTCTAAATTACGCAGGAAGTTTGTTAAACATAAGTAAGAAAAGTACTTATGTTCGAAGGAGCGAGCCTATATCTTTCGACTATTTGTTTATTACTTTTAGAGACGATTTTTACAACTTTCTGCCTAATTACGAAAATAAAAAGAATTCTACAGATTAATGATTCGGCGCAGAAAAGCACCATTTCTTTCGAGTAATTATCACTTGTAAGTAGTAGTATTTTTCGAGCCATTTATTTCCCGCTGCTACCCGTCTAGGTAGGACGTCATAAGCCTCGGGAAAAGAAAGATTGGTGGGACACATTCAAGAAATACCCACCCACTTCCTACGACGATGATTAACATTACATTTTAGGTAATACGCTAATTAGACTACTTTAAAAGTTAAGTCGGGTTATTTTAACGGGTTTAGTTTGGGTAAGTCTACAAATTATTGACTAGTATTCACGTGAAAACGCAAGCACCATTGTAACAACCGTCACAAATATCACCCATTTTGGACTGAAACCTACGACTATGCATGTATTTAGTAGGTTATTTAAAAAAAATAATTAGTTTGGCTGATTCTACAGATTTACTACTTATAATCAGGCGAGAAAAACAGCATAAAAGAACCTGTAAAAATTAACCTAGACTTAACACAAAATAAAAAAAAACAAACTAAACAACCTACCTAAGCCAAATGATCATTTTCTTTTTTTTTTGGGGGGGGGGATTCAAAACAAGCTATCAATGACAAGATAGCTGCCCCTCTATTTATCTCTATAGCACCATAGGTATGCATTTATTGCGGCGTAATTAGTGAAAGTGCTATATAGTGTATATATATACTTAATATATCGCGTTTTTGCGGGGAGACGGAGAGGAGTTTCGAAATGGACAGCCTAATGGGTAAGCAAATATCAAACTAGCTTTAGAGAGAAAAGGATAAATGAGTTAGCCCTATTTTTTACGTTTTCTGTTTACCACTAAGTTTTATAAATATGGTAGGATAACATTAATTTCTGCAATATAATCATGATCGCTCTTGTATATGGTTCGCAAAATGAGGCTTATGTTTGTTCCAATTCGTTTAGGAATTTATTTTTAAAATATTTCCCATTTACTTTCGTCGGCTTTCAGCCGAACTTAGAAGATATAAAGGCCAAGCCAAGACACAGGTCACCTCGTCCATCATCTCTATTAGAGGTGGAAACACATACAGATCCTAAAATTATTTGCACAATTCTTCGAAACTAAGAAGTCGAGAATACATCTAAACGAATTTGCTTCCGCCAACGCCTGATCAAAGCAAAAAGAGTAAAAGAGAAGCCAACAGCACCTAGTGTTCCCAGGCGGTCTCCCATCCAAGTACTAACAAGGCCCAATGTTACTTAACTTCGCTGAGCGGACGAGAAGCGGTGCTTTGAACATGGTATGACCGTTGGCCCTAATAATAGCATTTTTATCAAATTTAAAACAAATATCTCTTCTCGATCAACCACAAACGTAATTTTAACAAAATCCTACTTATCCTCATCACCGCAACACGGCCATCCACTGAAGGATTAACTATCAACAAAACAATAATAGCCAATACAACTACCTCGCCACAAAATTGAACCGCCCAAAGACATATTTCTATCTTTTGATACCTAAGTCAAGAGAATTAATATCCTGTGCGACATTCAAAAACATCTTAATATGAACGATTTGGGCGACTTGCCTACGTGAGCAATTGCCTACTACGCCACTAGTTCATCCAAATTTAAACATTATTAATTTGTTTATCTTTTTATTTCAATATTTTGAGTTATTAGATTCTTTGCATTGTTAGGTTTATAGGATAATTATAAGTTAATTGTATTTTTCTAAATTACGCAGGAAGTTTGTTAAACATAAGTAGGAAAAGTACTTATGTTCGAAGGAGCGAGCCTATATCTTTCGACTATTTGTTTATTACTTTTAGAGACGATTTTTACAACTTTCTGCCTAATTACGAAAATAAAAAGAATTCTACAGATTAATGATTCGGCGCAGAAAAGCACCATTTCTTTCGAGTAATTATCACTTGTAAGTAGTAGTATTTTTCGAGCCATTTATTTCCCGCTGCTACCCGTCTAGGTAGGAAGTCATAAGCCTCGGGAAAAGAAAGATTGGTGGGACACATTCAAGAAATACCCACCCACTTCCTACGACGATGATTAACATTACATTTTAGGTAATACGCTAATTAGACTACTTTAAAAGTTAAGTCGGGTTATTTTAACGGGTTTAGTTTGGGTAAGTCTACAAATTATTGACTAGTATTCACGTGAAAACGCAAGACCCATTGTAACAACCGTCACAAATATCACCCATTTTGGACTGAAACCTACGACTATGCATGTATTTAGTAGGTTATTTAAAAAAAATAATTAGTTTGGCTGATTCTACAGATTTACTACTTATAATCAGGCGAGAAAAACAGCATAAAAGAACCTGTAAAAATTAACCTAGACTTAACACAAAATAAAAAAAAACAAACTAAACAACCTACCTAAGCCAAATGATCATTTTCTTTTTTGGGGGGGGGGATTCAAAACAAGCTATCAATGACAAGATAGCTGCCCCTCTATTTATCTCTATAGCACCATAGGTATGCATTTATTGCGGCGTAATTAGTGAAAGTGCTATATAGTGTATATATATACTTAATATATCGCGTTTTTGCGGGGAGACGGAGAGGAGTTTCGAAATGGACAGCCTAATGGGTAAGCAAATATCAAACTAGCTTTAGAGAGAAAAGGATAAATGAGTTAGCCCTATTTTTTACGTTTTCTGTTTACCACTAAGTTTTATAAATATGGTAGGATAACATTAATTTCTGCAATATAATCATGATCGCTCTTGTATATGGTTCGCAAAATGAGGCTTATGTTTGTTCCAATTCGTTTAGGAATTTATTTTTAAAATATTTCCCATTTACTTTCGTCGGCTTTCAGCCGAACTTAGAAGATATAAAGGCCAAGCCAAGACACAGGTCACCTCGTCCATCATCTCTATTAGAGGTGGAAACACATACAGATCCTAAAATTATTTGCACAATTCTTCGAAACTAAGAAGTCGAGAATACATCTAAACGAATTTGCTTCCGCCAACGCCTGATCAAAGCAAAAAGAGTAAAAGAGAAGCCAACAGCACCTAGTGTTCCCAGGCGGTCTCCCATCCAAGTACTAACAAGGCCCAATGTTACTTAACTTCGCTGAGCGGACGAGAAGCGGTGCTTTGAACATGGTATGACCGTTGGCCCTAATAAGAGCATTTTTATCAAATTTAAAACAAATATCTCTTCTCGATCAACCACAAACGTAATTTTAACAAAATCCTACTTATCCTCATCACCGCAACACGGCCATCCACTGAAGGATTAACTATCAACAAAACAATAATAGCCAATACAACTACCTCGCCACAAAATTGAACCGCCCAAAGACATATTTCTATCTTTTGATACCTAAGTCAAGAGAATTAATATCCTGTGCGACATTCAAAAACATCTTAATATGAACGATTTGGGCGACTTGCCTACGTGAGCAATTGCCTACTACGCCACTAGTTCATCCAAATTTAAACATTATTAATTTGTTTATCTTTTTATTTCAATATTTTGAGTTATTAGATTCTTTGCATTGTTAGGTTTATAGGATAATTATAAGTTAATTGTATTTTTCTTAATTACGCAGAAAGTTTGTTAAACATAAGTAGGAAAAGTACTTATGTTCGAAGGAGCGAGCGTATATCTTTCGACTATTTCTTGTAAGTAGTAGTATTTTTCGAGCCATTTATTTCCCGCTGCTACCCGTCCAGGTAGGACGTCATAAGCCTCGGGAAAAGAGAGATTGGTGGGACACATTCAAGAAATACCCACCCACTTCCTACGACGATGATTGACATCACATTTATTTTAGAAGCTAATTGTACTACAATTAAAGTTAGAGTTAGGTTATTTAAAAGGGTTTAGTTTCGGTAATTCTACAGATTAACGATTGATATTCACTCGAAAATGCATGTACCATTGTATCCCAACCCTCCATCCATTTACAACTGAAACCTAAGACTATGTACGTATTTAGTAGGTTATTTAAACAGGACTTTAGTTTGAATGATTCTACACATTTCCTACTAATACTCACGCGGTGGAAAAAAAAGCACACAACATACTAAAATAACCAGCAATAATTAACCTAGACTAAACACAAACTAAAAAAACAAAGTAATTAATGACAAGATGTTTGCTCCTATCTATTTTTCTGTAAAACACCATAAGTATACAATTTAGAGGCGTAATTAGTGAAAGTGATATATAGTATCGCGTTTTTGTGGGGAAGGGGCGAGGTTTGGAAATGGACACCCTACTAGGTAGGCAAATATCAAATTAGCTTTAGAGAGAGAAGGAGAAATGAGTTAGCCCTATTTTTACGTTTTCTGTGGCGCATCAGAAGTTTGACTAAAGTTATATTTTTAGCACTAAATTTTTATTAATAGGGTAAGATAATACTGATTTATGCAATATAATGATGATCACTGGTTGGCACAATAAGGCTGATGTTTGTTCCAATTCTTTTAGGAATTTATTTTTTAAATATTTCCCCATTTACTTTCGACCGCTTTTAACCAAACTTAGAAAATATAAAGGCAGAGGTCACATCAGCCATCATCTATCTCTGTTACGAAGCCTAGAAATATTTGTTTACTTCTTCCACAGAAGTCGAAAATACATATAAATGGAACTGCTTCTGCCAACGCCTGATTGAAAAAAATAATAATAAAAGAGAAGCCAACAGAAACTAG
The DNA here is from genome assembly GCA_963969495.1 of Ceratothoa steindachneri. NCBI lineage: Eukaryota > Metazoa > Arthropoda > Malacostraca > Isopoda > Cymothoidae > Ceratothoa > Ceratothoa steindachneri. Next base: position 71,212,166 of record OZ018335.1, on the reverse strand, counting down.
TATTCCCAGGCGATCTCCCATCCCAAGTACTAACAAGGCCCAAGGTTGCTCAACTTCGCTGAGCGGACGAGAAGCGTTACTTTCAACATAGCATGACCGTTAACACAATTTAGAAGATTTTTTTATCATATTTAAACCAAATATCTCCTCTTGATCAATCCTAAACCTAACTTTATCATCATAGCAACACGGACATCCTTCAAAGATTATGTAAGTATCAACGAAACAATAATAGCCAATACAACAACCTCGCCACAAAATTAAACCGCAAATACAAGATATTTCGGTAAACCTGAAGATCGGCAGCGCGCCCGAAAAAGTGTATATTTTTTTCAGTCAAACGACACTAAGTTGCGTTTATGTTTCGTTCACCCGCGCATGAATATTGATGCGCGTTTGGTTAAATAAAAACGTTAAAACATTATTCTATAAACAATTATGATTATATACTAGGGCCCCCTAGACCCCCCAATTGATAGAAACTCAGGATCATCATAGGGGGAAAAGCGCAGTGATATCTCCCCGACGAGCAGTCCCCTTGAATTTACTAAAAAAGGTGAAACATATTGGAACAGGGACGAAATATTTTGCGTCCCATCGGTCGCGCCGCCGATCTTCAGGTTTACAGATATTTCTAACTTATGATGCATACATAATACAAGAGAATTTATATCGTGGGCGACATTCAAAAACATCTTAATATGAACAATTTATATGAACGATTGTGCGGCATGTCTATATAGGTGTATTACCTACTACGCCAGGCATTCATCCATCCGAATTTAAACATTATATATGTGTTTATCTTTCTATTTCATTATTTTACGGAAATTAGGTTTGCATTGTTAGTTTTATAATTATAAGTTAATTGCATTTTTCTTAATTACGCTGAAAGTTTGCAAAATTAAGTTAGGAAAGTACTTATGTTCGAATGAACGAGAGTAAAAATCTTGGGCCTATTTGGTTTTATTTTTACTTTTAGAGATGATTTATACAACTTTCGGCCGAATTAATAAAATCAAAATAATTATATAAATTAATGACTCCACCGTTTTTCCAAAGAATTTTCTTTCAATCCATTCTCTAAGCCTACCTGAGTTATCTCTTGCTATTTATTCGGCGCAGAAAAGCACCATTTTTTCGAGTTATTATCACAGTGTATGTAGTATTTTCCGAGCCATCGAGCTATTATTATTTGCCGCTGCTGCCCGTGTCGGTAAGACGTCATAAGCCTCTGGAAAAAGAGAGATCGGTCGCACACAATAAAGAAACACCCACCCAATTCCCACGACGATGATTAACATCACATTTAGTTAAGATGCTAATTGTACTATAATTAAAGTTAGAGTTAGGTTATTTAAAAGGGTTTAGATTAGGTAATTCTACAGATTAACGATTGATATTCACGCGAAAACGCAAGCACCATTGTATCACAACCGTCCAACCATTTTCAACTGAAACCTAAGATTAATACTTAGTAGGTTATTTAAACAGGAATTTAGTTTGGGTAATTCTACCGATTTAATACTAATAATACTCACGCGGGGAAAACAGTATACACCATACTAAAATAACCAGCAAAAATTAACCTAGACTAAACACAAACTTAAAAAAAAAAACAACAAAACTAATCAACCCCAAACCCCCACCTTGGCCAAACATGGTTACAAGTTATCAATGACAAGATGGCTGCTCCTATCTATTTTTCTGTATAGCACCATAATTATACATTTCCGAGGCGTAATTAGTGAAAGTGATATATAGTATATAGACTATATCGCATTTTTGCGGAAAATGGGGGAAGAGGGAATTTTACGTTGTGTTTACGTTTTTGTACGTTGTTTCGAGCTAGCTTTGTTCGATCTTTGTACTCGTACTTTCGTCTTTTTTTCTTCTTCCTTCGTTATTTGTGCGGTATGCGTGCGTGTTTATTTGATGCGTTTGTATATTGATTATACCAAGTGTTGGTTATGTGTATATTGACGCGACGCTATGTTTTATTTAGAGCCGATCTTGATGTTGTCTTTTTCTGCGGTAACCTTCTCACTTAATCTTGCAGAGATTTCAATCCTGCCTACACTCCCTTCCAGCCCAGAAATGATACTCTTTGTCAGCAGTATTGTCAAGACCCTTTTGGCCTGTTTCTGGATCGCAACGTTGACGGAATCCATACGTTGCCTTCTCTGCAGCCCTCTTTTGCTCCGATGGTCGCGTTGTCTGACCGATTTTATGAAGATGGTGGCGGTGGAATTTTCTTATGGAGGCTTTGTTGGCCGCTTGAATCACCACGGCTGGTTGATAAGCTTAGATCGATATATTAGGTATATTTTCCTAATGTTGGCCGACAGGGTTGTTTGATTTAAATCAGGTGCCAGGACTCAAACGGTCCCCCAGAAAGGACACAAGAATGGAGGCCATGAGGCTGAGAGAAAGACAAGCCAAAAAAGCGGAAAGAGAAGATAGTTCTAGCTCTTCGTCAGCCTTAGAGGAAGGCCACTGCTCGGATGCCCCGAAACTCACGGAAAGATCAAGGAGCAGGCGTTCCCTGAGAACCAGGCAATCTCAGAGATCTACCAGAGTGCGCGCCAATAAATTAAAAAAAGGGACTTCGACGCTCTAAACCAATCAGCTGGGGCTGCAGTAGAGGGAGGTTTCTTGAGTGAGTTTGGGCTAAAATTATAGTTGCAGGACGTCTCCCGAGGGGGGGGGGGCGTTCATCCGGGAACATTTCGCTCACCCGATTGTTCTTGAGCATCCGGTTCAGCTCCTTAGTGAACTTTCCAGGATTAGTGACGTTTCTCGTGTGCGTAGTGAATGTACGTGAAATTTTGGTACAATTTTCGTTCTCCAGCTCTAGGTAAGTTTTCTGCTGGGGTTCAGGTACTCTTATGGGGGCGTTTCTCGCTGCTTAGGCGTATGGGGTCTTTATCCTTGATTATTATTTTTTCTTTTCATCCGTTTATCTTTTTAATATTTCTTTTATGATGGGGCAGGGCACGGTCATTGCTCCGTGATTTTGGTTGAGGTTTGTGCGCCTCTGTTATAATTTTTCTAATATCCTCCTCGCGTTCGCAAATAGCGACATAACTGACTGGGGTGTCAAATCTCAGAAGTGCCACATTTAGCTTTCCGAAAATAGTTTCGAAGACTTTCCCTTTGTCTGGTCTTGCCTGTCCACTTATTGTACTCGGGGGTACTCTTGTGATGGAGTGGGACGCCATTCTACCTAGATTACAGCCCTTCTGAAATGATGGATGCAGTTGGGCATCTTTATCGACGAAGATGTGATTAGCGTTTCCACGTACATTTTGAACGTTAGTTCGGGTTTTTTTTGTGTAACGGGTGGCTTTGGATTTTTGTTTTCCTTGAGGGATGAGATTAACCCGGGGGGTGCTCATGACGGGCATATTGACAACGCCGCCTCTCCCGATGGTTTGTTTACCGCGACTGCTTCCACCATACACAGCGACGGTTATGTGTCTCCCTGTGGTCCTAGGTGGGACCCCGCTGAAATGAACAGCGGAGGTTGCAGTCCGTCCCTTGTCCGGAAAGTTCCTGACATTGTTATCGGTTGTGGGCTATTCCCCAAACCACGGCATGGTTGGGATAAAGCAGGAATGACAATCCTCTCTCACATGAGGGGGGGGGGTCAAGTCACGTCTGTATCTGCCTAAACGGGGCCGTTAAAGAAAGATGAAAGGATGATGGTATGAAATGAATGCAGAATTAGAACGGAGTACTGTATCTCCTTTTTAACAACTGTTTTCTGTAAAGAGAAATCCAGCTGACGATTTTCGGCTAACCTGTGTCCCAATACATCTTTTACCAGGTATCGTGAAGGTTGTTGTTTGTAGGTTTCTCCCAAGAAAAAGAGTGAAGGTAAATAAACTCGCCACGATTTTGTTAGCGTTTTTCGTGGGCTACCTACATTTCCCTTAACCTTTTGTAAGTTTGCCTACAAAGACGTCTGACAATCGCCTTTGAATTCGAATCTAATGCTAGGCTTTCAAATTGGGAAGACCGTTTTTGATTATTAAAAATAGGGGCGGGCTGGGGATGCAATCCCCCAACAATTAAAGGGGGTTTCGAGCTATGGCTGTGTAGACTAGCTCGGCGCACAGAGTCGTACACAAGCACAGGCAAACAGCTCACCACAAGCCATTTGAGATAGTTCTGACGCGATTAATAAAGAGTGCGATTTACGGTTGCCAACAAGTTGCAATTCAAAGGATATATAAAGACAATACCCCCCCCCCAACTATAATTTTTAATATATATAATAAAATAGGACAAGTGATATATATATATATATATATATATATATATATATATATATATATATATATATATATATATATATATATATATATATATATATATATATATATATATATATATATATATATATACAACTACACACAAAAGAGGTGAACAAATTACTTATGGTAGTTAAATGAATTAGGTGAAGATTAACGAGGTAATCTGGGGATGACCATACAAGATCGCTTTACCTTCAAGCGCGGGCGAATTGGAGAAGGGGGGGAGGGAAGAGACAATGGCGCAGGTCTGCAAGAAGATACTTCGGGAAGTCCTGACGAGGACTCGAAGATGGGGTTGGATTACTTCGTAAACCGGAAAAAAACAAAAGCTACTTTGGGGGGAATTTCCCCCAACAACTTGTTTTAGTAAATTGAGACGACGATAGCACTGCCTACTTTAGGCTATTTCTGCCCAAAATGATAATTTTAAGGTAATTTCGAAAGGGGATTCGCCCCCCAGACTCCCCACACACCCCTGCAATTTTTAAATAAACTAGTAATATTCCTAATTATAAAGCCTAACATTAGATTCTAACTCAAAAGGCGATTCCTAAATGTCGTTAGGCTTCTAGTTTTTCTACCGCCGTCCTAGACATCAGAAATATAAGCCTCACCCCCGAATGTTACTTAAATAAATCATAATCATCACTAACTCTATAATTTAAGAAGGGGATTTTTTTCAGTATTTGAATAATAATTTAATCTTAGTTTGGTTATGACATGTTTTTTTATCAAAGTTATTTCTAATATATATATATTATATATATATTATATATATATTATATATATATTATATATATATTATATATATATTATATATATATTATATATATATTTATATATATTTATATATATTTATATATATTTATATATATTTATATATATTTATATATATATATATATATATTATATATATATTATATATAT